>CM076610.1:35805949-36405949 GCA_038502775.1 Hippodamia convergens
GAAATTTGTTCTAAAATATTTCACCCGAGTTGTACGGCCCAGTTGAAAAAGATAAAAATCGTGAGTGAATCATCCATTATCAGATGAAGAATTGGATGGAATGATGGAGTCCGTCGAAGTGGATTTCAATCCGGTAAATAGATTTCAAATAACTGTTCAAACAACTCAAATTAAGTTTTTGATCAGAATCATTAGAGAATTGGAAGAAAAAAATCAATTAACGAATGATAACAATATATACAAAATTTCAATGTTAGAAAAAGAAATTTTATCTCAAGGAAGATAAAAACCTTAGAAAAAAAACCAAAATAATCAAGAAGCAAATATTTCAAGGTCAATTGCACCGAAATCATTCAAAGATGCGGTTTCAAGTAAGTCCAAACCAATGCAACATCAGGCGATAATATAAACAAATCGCTGAACATGGTTAGGTCGAAAAAGAATTCTAATGTGATGGAAAATCCGTTGGAGACTGCGCAAAGGAAAGAAAAATGGGAGGATGTCATAAGCCTTGGTAAATACGACAATGACATAAACAATAAAAACATAAACATTGCTGTAGAAAAGCATACAGAGGGAAGTACACTACACAACAACATCATATATCCATGCCACTGTGGGAAATGAGCGAGAATGGAAATCAATTCAGAGCAGAAAAAGGAGAAATAGCAGACAAACTAGGTTTGGAACGAACAAGGTACACAGAAGGTGATTACAACAAAGGTTTTGTGGGCCAAGAAAAAAGGCATGGTTTTTTCATAGGCCGTGTTAAGGCCCATGTTACTGAACAAATGATCGAAACATATATCAAAGAGAAACCTGGTTTCGAAAATGAGGTAGTGGAAATTAAACAATTAAATTTGAAAATAAGAAGGTGACCTTGAAAGTTTCTTAGTGAAGGTTCCTATTAAAAGAAGGAATGAGTTATATAAATCCGAATTTTGGCCTGAAAATGTTGTCATTAAAAGATTCAACTTGCAAGTATACAAAAAAACTTCTGCTGAGGCTGATTTTTTTATAAAAAAATTGCCAGCTCAACCACCTCAAAAAATCAGAACTGATCAAAATTCCATTGTGGGAAATTATAGTTTAATCCATCAAAATTTACAATCCATCGGAAATAGTATCGATGGTTTTCAGCATTCCTTGCAACCCAACAAACTGTAAAATTGTTTGTGTGACAGAACACTGGAGAACTGAAGATGAATTAGTATAAATGAAGTTGAATAATTTCAACCTAATTCCATGGGTATGCAGATCCGAACGGAAACATGGTGGTGCAGCAATATACATACAAGAAGGAGTTAAGTGTAAAAGAAGGAAGAAATCAGAAGAGTTTTCCATAATAGGCCAGTTCGAGTGTGCTGCTGTTGAATTGTGCCTGGGTAGTGAAAGTTTCATTGTGCTGGCAGTGTATACCAAACAGTGCAGGTAGTGATGTGGACGTGTTTCTGGCACGTTTAGAAGAAGTCCTCTCGTTGTTAACTGACGAAAATAAGTATGTCATGGTAGCTGGTGACTTCAATATTAACCTTTTAGTAAATACCAGTATAAAGACTGAGTTTCTCACTTTAATGAGTTTTTTCCAACTTTTTCATACGATCAATGAACCTACAAGGGTTACACCTAATTCAAGTAGTTGCTTAGACAATATATTTGTTAATTTTAAAACTAATGCAGAAGTAATTAAGACCACTGTTTCAGATCATTTCAGTCAAAAAATAAGTTTCAGTGTTGTTATAGAACAAATTAATAGCAATAAGTCTATCTATCGCAGATTTTATACCGATGAGGGAAAAATGAATTTTCGAATGATCTGCAACAGGAGGAGTGGCAGTCAGTGTTTTCAGCTGATGAGGCTTTCATGACATGTTTCTCTCGCATATTTGAAAAACATTTTCCGTTGGAATTGTTTAAAAAATAAGGGAATGAATAACTCCTATTTTGTTGAATGGTTTGGATGAAAAGGCTTTCTCTTGCAACTTACCAAGAAACCCCAGATGTATTGATTTACAACCAACAAATCCAGAAGAAATAGTTAACATATTAAGAAAAATAAAGAAAAAGTACTGTAGTAGGGATGACGAAATACCAGTCAATATTGTGAAAAGTTGTGCAGAATGAAATAAGTTTTGTCATTTCATACATAGTAAACAATTCACCCAAATTCGGAATATTTGCAAAACATCTAAAACTAGCACTAATAAAACCCATTTATAAAAAAGGAGAAAAATATTCTTTCGAGAGCTACAGGCCTATCGTATATTGTCCAGTTTTTCAAAGATTTTTGAGCATGTAATGTGTGAGAGACTGTTGAATTTTATGAATGAGTGCAATTTATTTAATGATTCTCAGCATGGATATTTGGAAGGTCGATCAGTTCAAACTGCATTATATCAGTTCACAGAAAGAACAATAGCGCTATTGGAGGATAATAGCTTGATTTGGGCTTGTTCATTGATCTAGCTAGTGCCTATGATTGTTTATTTAGGCCATTCTTGTTGAAAAAACTTGAAATATTGGGAATAAGAGGTAATGCAAGAGAATGGATAGCTTCATATCTGTCCGAGCGTCTGCAGAGGGTAGCTATTGTTGATAAGGGTAGAAATGTTAAATCAGCCATAATTTAGTCAAAATACGGGGTTCCTCAAGGAAGTGTTTTGGATCCCATTCTCTTTCATTATAATTATTGTTGATATATGTGACATAGTTGAAGAATATAACTAAGTTGTTAACTTCTTTCGTTGATGACACTAATTTAATGATTGGGGGTAGTACGTTTGATGAAATCAAAGCAAAAGCTCTCTCTTTTTATGTTCAGTTAAAATCATGGTTTGCTAAGAACAAATTGATTATGAACGAAAGCAAAACAACAGCTGTATTATTAAGCACAAACAGATCACAGAAAGTGAAAGAGAGTGTTTTGAATCTGTCTGATTGTGATATCAGGATTGAGGAATCTGTCAAGTTTTTGGGAGTTTATCTTGATAGTTTCCTGAAGTGGTCGTCTCACATAGAGTATCTTTCGGGAAAGCTGTGTAGTGTTGGTTTTGCTATTAAGACTATGGCAAAATATCTAAATATAAATAATTTAAAAATCATATATTTCGCAAACTTCGAAAGCTTGTTGAGATATCGTATTATTTTTGGGGATCAAGCTCCGAAGTAAGCAGATTACTTGTCCTGCAGAAGAGAGTTTTGAGGTGCATGTTCAAAATGTCTTATATTCAATCTTGTAGGGGTGTATTCAGAGAAAATAATATCTGACTATTTTTGGTATTTATGTGTTTGAATGTTAGTTATCCTTTGAGATCACTGAATTTACATTATCCAATACATAGACTGTCTCTATCGGAAAAACATCCGTCTTATATGTGTATCAAATTTGTATAATCATCTACCTAATAGAATCAAACTTTTAAATAATTTTAAGATTTTCAAGAAAAATGTCCGGGAATATCTGGTGGCTATGAAACCATATTCTTTGAATGATTATTTAATGTAATTTGTTTAATTTTGACACTTTTCCTCTTATGTGTGAGTTTTGAAACATACTACTTCAAGCTGCTCCGCAACTGGAAATCTAACCAACAACAATAGTGAAATGAAAACTTCAAAGTTATCAACCAGAGCATTATCACATGAAAGCTATCAAAAACCAGAGGAAACTTCATGGACCAAGGTAGTAGAGAAAAAAACCAATGAGACAGAAACAAAAACCAAACCTCTTATGTACGGGATCAAGACAAGTACACTCTGAATCAAAGATCAAAGGTGCTCTGAAAAGAAAATGGCTATATGTTGGGAAAATATATGGACCCCATGTAACTGAGGATGATATGAAAGATTTCCTGAGGAATTCAACGAATACCGATAGTTTTGAAGTGAGGAAACTCCCAACCAAGGGCAATAATTCTGCGTTTAGTGTGGGAGTGCCCTCAGACCCCTTATTTTTGGAATTATCGAAGCCGGAATCATGGCCGAGTGGTGTAGTCTTAAGGGAATTTAACTTCAAAAATTTTTTTCGGAAGGATCCGATCCCAACAACGACTGTGAAGCAACGGACAATCTGAAACATAATAAATCGTTCAGTCTATTTCATCAGAATATCCAATCCATAGCAACTTCGTTCTTAGGATTTGAGAAAACGTTATCTATTCATGGAATAAATATTTTTTATGCTACCGACCACTGGAAAACCGAAGAAGAACTCAAGATGTACATTCCGACTGGTTATTTGCTGGCATCCATGTACTGCCGAGAGAAGGGACGACATGGTGGATGCGCCATATTTTTCGAACAGGGTATGCAATGTATAGATAGAACGGGGGCTCATTTGAATGTTGCGCAAGTGAGACGATCATTGGTTCTGATAAATTCTTGATTATTTGCGTTTATCGCCCTAATTCAATAACTAGAGATATCGACATATTTTTCGAAAAACTTATGATTTTACTTGACAAATGCTGGACACATAAATTCATTATCGCGGGTGATTTCAATATAGATTTATTGACTATTTCAAATGAATCTAAAATGTTTCATGCAATCTTGAAATCATATAATCTGAAAGTCTCTACGATGGAACCCACCAGAAAGACCTCGAGCAGTTCAACTTGCTTAGATAACATCATATCAAATGTTGAAGGGAATACTACTATAGTTGAGGAACATTTGTCAGACCACTCCGGCGAAAAATTCATCTTTCAAAATGAAACTTGCTCTGAAAAGCATTTCAAACAAATAAGACTATTTAAAGAAGAAAACCATCAAATTTTTAGTGAGCTTCTTTTGAATACTAACTGGTCTAGACTTTATGAAGTCTCTGATAACTCTATAAATGAAATGTGGAACACCTTTTTCGACACGTTCCTTGAAATTTTCAAGCTATCTTTTCCCCTCAAATCAGTCAATACAATCAGAAATAGAAAAGCTGTTTTAACTCCTGAGGTTCAGTTATTGAAAGAAGAGTTAGATTTGTTATTTCTTGTATCTAGACAGAATTCAGAGTACTTAAATGCATATAAAAATTGTAAACGACGTTATGACGCGGCTTTGAGTTCAAGTAAGCAAAGTTTCTATTCTCTTATCATAAAAAATTCACAAAATAAATCGAAGGCAGTCTGGAATGTCATCAAGGAAGTGAATAACACAAAAAAATCACCCGCTGTTAAACTTCCCAGAGGATATACTGATAGTAGTGTCAAAATGTCTCAGTTGGCTGACCAGTTCAATGATTTTTTCATAACACCCCCAACACTGTATCCCTCAACTCCAAGAGATCTCATATCACTGATAATTATTGTAGAACTAAAGCACCTTTAACTAACTCCTTCTGCCTTTTCGAGGTTCTGGAGCCTGAATTGCTGAACGTCGATAGGTTGATGAAAAATAAATTTTCATGTGGATACGATGAAGTCCCAATGAATGTGATAAAGCGGCATATTTCACTGATAATAAAACCTCTGTGTTTCGTAGTGAACAATGTATTCAAATCAGGTGTTTTCTCAGATGCCCTCAAGAAGACACTTGTGAGACCCTGTCATAAAAAAGGTGATTTAGATGATCTTGCCAATTACAGACCAATTAGCCTTGTTACTTCTTTCGCCAAAATTTTTGAAAAACTTCTTTCCAATCGCTTAATAAACTTCCTTGAGAAGTTCAAGGTTTTATCGAAGAGTCAACATGGATTTACTCATGCCAAAAGCACTGAAACTGCCTTGTTTGAATTTCTCCGGAAAATAATTTTTCTTCTCGAAAAGGCATTTGACTCTGTCGATCAGCAAATATTGTTGAGAAAACTGCAAAAATACGGTATAAGAGGGATACCACTCAAACTTTTTGAGAGTTACCTCACCAATAGAAAAACAAACAACTTTTCTATATCATAAGGGTATTTGAGTCCTATCATCTGTAATTACCATAGTTAAGGGAGTACCACAAGGAACTATAGTGGGACCAATACTATTCGTTATTTATATCGATGACTTGCCTGAGATTTTCTGTCCTCAACGAGAATTTATACCATCTACTGCCCATCACTTAACTGAGATTTCACAGCCACAATACACAACTCACGAACAAACATCACCTAGAGAAGAACTCATTGGAACATATTTATATGCTGATGACGCTAATGTTTTAATATCAGGCCAGAATATTGAGGAAGTTATGTATAATTTGCAATCATCAATGACGATGATTGAGAAGTTAATAGTTTGATTCTCAATAGAAATAAAACTAACGTCCTAATGTTTTCAAGTAACCGTTCAAACCTAACATTTCCTGAGACTATTACATTTGATAATGAAATAGTGCAAATAAGCTCGTGTACCAAATTATTAGGTATAATTATTGAGAACAATCTTGGCTGGGGATTGCATTGCGAATCGGTCACAAAAAGACTTCATACAATCATATACACTCTGAAAGCTATTAGAAATAGAGTCGATCTAGACATATTGAGGATTGTATATTTTGCAAACTTTCAATCATAAATGTCTTATGGAATCATTTTTTGGGGGGGAAGCTCACATGCTGAAAGTGTTTTCATAGCTCAAAAACTAGCTCTAAGAGTAATGTTTCGAATGAAATACAGGGAATCATGTAGAGGTATGTTCAAGAGACATAATATTTTAACTATGACTGGTCTATATATTTATAGAATTTTGTTATTTTTATTTAAGAACAATTCATATTATAATAACTATAGGAATTCAAATGCTACCAGGAGAATGATTGAGTTTTTGCTACCTGTTCATAAACTATCGAGCACTGAGCATAATGTTTTTTACATGAGTATGAAAGTTTTCAACCATTTACCAAGAAAAATAAGAGATATCAAAGACATCAAAGTCTTCAAAAGAGAATTATTCTCAGTGCTGGTAGAGTGTGAACCTCATACTGTGTCTGAATTCATGGAATTTTGTCGTAGATAGCATAGGGTTTATATTGTGATTTATCTATCGTTGCAATTAATTTTTTTTTTGACTTGTTTTCATTTTGTTGCGTACAATTCTGGAAATAAATGCCTATTATTATTATTATTATTAAAGGATATTATCTATCTATCTGATACTCTGTATATGTACCATGTAACAAAAAAAAAATCCTTGATCTTTCATCTTGTTTAAAAAACAAAAAATCAGAAGATATGTAGGGCATGTCAACTGCACTAGTAAAACAAACAATTCCCTATATAACAGAGCCACTAGGAAAAATGACTGCCTTTATACCGGTGTCTTTCCGGATGAGCTAAAGGTTGCGGTAATAAGCCCTGTACTCAAAAAGACAGAAAAACAACACTGCAGTAGCTATAGACCTATATCCGTTCTATCTGCACTATCAAAAATCTTTGAACTAGTCCTGAAAAATCGGTTAGTCAATTATCTAGAGGCAACGCTAAGTTTGAACCATGCACAGCACGGATATAGGCATAATAAATCCACCATATCGGCCATGATAGATGTTCTCCATACTTTGATAGAAGCGTAAAATAACAGCGAAGACGTAGAAATGGTCAGCATAGATTTGAGTAGAGCTTTTGATTGTGTGAGTCACGAAATATACGGCTTGAAAAGTATGGAATCCGAGGAACAGCTCATGACATGTTCTCCTCATATCTAAATAATAGAATGCAGACTGTTAAGTGGGGTGGCACGGTATCAGATCTGAGGCACGTTAGAATTGGAGTACCCCAAAGGTCAATTCTTGGTCCTGTGCTCTTCATAATATACACGAATGACTTAAATTATAATGTGAAAGCGAATAAAATATGTAGCTATGCGGATGATACGGTGTTTCTCACTGGTTGCAAAGAAAGGCAAACAACTCAACGAGGAGTCACAGACATGTCAGTTACAAGCACTTGACTGGTTCACTGCCAATGGTTTACTTATGAACCCAGAAAAAACTCAAAAGCTTATCTTTACACATAGAAAACACTACAACTCATCTCTAAAATATCTGAGAGTTATATTTCAATCCTCTCCAATTTAGCAGAAACACAGAAACATCTTGTGTAAAAAGATATCTACAGCTATCGAAACGGCGAAACTTACCTACTATGCGGCTTTTCATAGTGTGGCGGTATATGGCATTGAAAGGTGGGGTCAATAAAGCGATGCCCAGAGGGTCTTGCTGCAACAAAAAAAAACGTTGAGGGCACTATTTGGCATGAAAAACAGGGAGAGCTGTAGGGAAATTTGTTACAGTTTTCCAGTTAACCTTATATAGAAAATATCAAATGAATATACAAATATAACAAATTTTATTATATCATAAAATTATACACTGAAAGTCAGCAATCATGGGACGAAATAATGAGACTCTATCAAACTATGGTTAACCAGAAAATAACTGATTAATAACCTTTGTTATTATGAAAAAAATATAGGTATAATGTATTAGATACTTTATCTCAGGTGGAATTCTCTGTTCTAACAAGAACAGGCCTATGTGAACACAATATTACTTCAGCAAAATTATTCAATATCGAACTTACTATCTAAATCTGGTGTGAAAATAACAATTTAAAAAAAATATATAAATGGTTAGAAAATAGCTGTTTTCTTTTTTTCAAATTTACTTAACTTCTGAAAACAATCAATGAAGGGCTGCTGCAAACTCGCAGGGATGGACGATGTGATCTCCAGAGGGGTTGATGGAACCTCGTGGTGAACTTTCCAGGTGTGACTTCTTGTTGAAGAAAAATGCAGAAATAATCTCAAAAAATATAGCTCACTCAATATGTCTAATGATGGTGTTGATTCATATGAGGGATGACTTCAAACGATGGATATAAATCGCCGTTGTAGATGTAGATTTTAAAGTACTGATTAGTCTAAAATGGACGAACATATTTTTTTACACCTCTGTTGAAATTTACAATATGATGCTTATTCTTACCCTCAGTCTCACAAACTTGCTTCACAAACGAATCAATGATTTTATAACTAGGCTTATCCGGTAAAACCGTAAATTATTCGCCTTAACAAAAGGAATTATTCAAACATAGATGAATTCAAAATAGTAATCATCGAAATGAATACCATTTTCAATTCCCAGGCTCAGAGATCTTTTATTTTTTTCAAAAATGTTCTCGATGTGCCTTCGTAAAGGCAAAGAATTTTCTTTTTCTTAGGAATTATTCAGCTATCCAAAACTCGAAAATTTGCCGTTGTCTACTCCAATTGCGTTACCGCTCTCATTAGATTCGAAACGAAAAAAGAAAGATGCATCTAAAATCGGGTTCGGTCTTACGAACATATTGTCATGAAAAACTCTAACATGCGTATTAATTATTTCTTGCTCTTTATGTCGATGATAATTGAAGTGAATGAATCGGATCTATGTTAACTATATAGGATGGAAATAAATTCATGAATATGAAGTGACGTCTATTTAACCGAATGTGAATTTTTATGAAATATTAAGGCGCTATCAATTCTATATCGTAACATACTCCCCCTTCCTGAAATAAAAAAATCGAAGATTTTTTTTTCATCTTCAGAAAGTTAATATTAAACAAGAAATAAGGGCAAATATATCTCTGGAAATCACAACGCCAATCGAATCAACCTTGCAGAGCTGAAACAAACAAAATTAAAAAAAAATTATGTATTATCAAGTGTTTTATCTGGTTTGAGTTGGGAAATGTGCCAATTTCCTTTGGAAATTCCGGCATCATCAACCAGATCATAGGCATTGACTCCCAATTTCCTCCGTACTTTATATAAACCAATATATTTATCACCTAATTTGGCAATGGCATTGAAATTTTTGTTGTTTGATGAAAGTTGATGTGATCTAACCCATACATAATCATTTACGGAGTATTGTTGAGGTCGATGTCTTAGATTGTATGCATGTTTGGTTTTTTCGTGGACGAAATTCAATCTCTTTTTAACGAATGATCTTAATTCTTCTAGTTTTTCTAAACGACTAGATTGAGAAGTACTGGAATTGTTATTGTCAGGTAATTGATCGTTAATACTTTTACGGTCTCTGTCAAATTTATAGT
Source organism: Hippodamia convergens (assembly GCA_038502775.1). Taxonomy (NCBI): domain Eukaryota; kingdom Metazoa; phylum Arthropoda; class Insecta; order Coleoptera; family Coccinellidae; genus Hippodamia; species Hippodamia convergens. The sequence continues at coordinate 35,815,971 of CM076610.1, forward strand.
GATTGCCATCGACTGTCATCTCACAAACAAAATTGACGAAGTATGGCGAATTTTGTGTAACTTCGTGTTTCGCTGTTCGGTAAGCACAACCTAATTTCATGAGATGCTTATCCCAAGTTTTGTGATTGGATTCGACGTAACTTGCGATCATTGTTTCAATCACTCTATTGACACGCTCAGTAAAATTCGGTTCTGGGTGATATAAGGGGTAATAATAAGGGGTGACATTATAGTCTTTGAGCAATTTGGTAAATTCTTTACTCCTAAACTGACTTCCGTTATCACATTTTATTATTTCCGGTACAGAAAACAACAAAAATACTTGTTCTTCGAGAACTTTTATTATAGCAGTAGCCGTTGCAGTTCTAAGAGGGAAAAGTAATGTGAACTTACTAAAATAATCGCACACAACAAAGACGTACTGGTATCCTCTAGATGATTTCGGAAATGGTCCAATTAAATCACATGCGAGGTATTGCCAGCATTTCTCGATATTGGGTTTTGTGCCCATTTCACCAGCTTTACGGATTTGTTGAGGCTTATGTGCTGCACATACTCTACATCCATTCACATACTTGGTTATATCACATTTCATTCCGGGCCAAAAGTAGTTTTCAAGGATTCGGTAATAGGTCTTATAAATACCTAAGTGACCTCCTGTTTTAGGTTCGTCATGAAATTTTGTCAAAATATTTTTTCTTTCGTATTTTGGAACAACTTGTTTCCAACAATTTTCGTTCGATGAGATTTTACCAATATTTTTATAAAGACAACCATTTTCTGATATACGAAAATTTGGAAAATTCAGAGGATTCATACGAACTTTTAAAATAAGATTATTATACCACGAATCTTGAACATTGTCGAATTTGATTTCTGAAAGCTCATAGTTATCTGGAATTGCCCTACTCAAACAATCTGGCACAAGGTGATTTTTACCAGGGCGATGTAGAATAGTGTAGTTGTACTGCTGTAGTTTTAATGCCCATCTACCTAGTCTTCCTTGAGGACATTTTAAATTATTTAACCAAACTAAGCTGTGATGATCGGTTATAATAGTAAAATGAGGAGCACCTTCGATGTAACATCTTAAACGATCTACCGACCAAAGAACACTCAAACATTCCAATTCGGTCGCTGTGAAGTTACGTTCGGATCGTGTTAAACTTCTAGAGAGATAGCATACTACATGCTCTCTGCCATCGTAAAATTGTGACAAAACGCATCCCAAACCATAACTACTAGCATCACACTGTATGACGAATTCATAATAGAAATTTGAACAACTTAAAATAGGGGCAGATACTAGACAATTCTTAATGCTTTGAAATGCTTGTTCACATTCAGGTGTCCAATTAAATCTTACATTTTTACGAGTCAAATTTGTTAAAGGTTCAATCATACTTGACAAATCCGGGATAAATTTTCGATACCATGTAATCATACCTATTATACGTTTTATATCTTTCGGTTTTTGAGGCCTAGGTAATTCCACAATAGCTCTAACTTTTTCTGGGTCGACTGAAAGACCATGATTATTCACAATGAAGCCTAGGTATTTCAATTCTGATCGAAAGAAACAACACTTTTCTCTATTAAGTATTAAATTGGCTTCTAATAATTTTTGAAAAACAGATCTTAACAATTTGAGATGCATAGAGAAATCATTTGATACAATAATTATATCGTCAAGATATCGAAAAACATACTTAGAATATTCAGGACCAAACAAGGTATCTACTAGTTTTTGAAATGTGGCTGGTGCATTACAGAGACCAAAAGCCATTCGCTTAAATTGGAATAAACCACGACCAGGTATTGTAAAAGCCGTATATTTTTTACTTGATTCTGACATTTTTACTTGCCAATATGCACTAGTAATATCTAAGGAACTTAAATATTTCGCATTTCCCAAACTGTCGAGAACTGATGATATGTAAGGTAAAGGGTAGGCGCATTTTTCAGTTACTGCATTTAATTTACGAAAGTCAACTACAAATCGGTACGTACTATCTTTTTTGGGTACCATAAGAATTGGTGAACTCCATCCGCTAGTGGAAGGTTCAATTACGTCTAGTTCTAACATCTTATCAATTTCCTTATCAATTTTCTGTTGCATGAATGGACTCACAGGATAGTACCGTTGTTTGATAGGTGGACTGTCCGTCTTAATTTCGTGTTCAATCAAGTTAGTACAACCTAGCTTAATGTCTTTAACAGTTTCAAAATATTCGTCTATGATTTGCTTAACTTTATTACGCTGTTCGAGAGTCAAATCGTCAGTAGTTTGAGTATACTTTACTTGTAAATCCAATGTGTCTACGCAATTGTTATCGACGAAATACCAACATCCTCTACGTAAATCTGGAATTAAACCCATCTTTACCCAAAATATTGTACCAAGTTCTATGTTGTGACGTAATTCGGGCAAGACATAGCAATCAAAAATGTGAACTTTGTCCTGTAGTTTAATCGGGATGGTAACATATCCTAAACATGATAATTTTGTGTTATTTGCAACTGTACATGAAATAGAACTATCAGGAGTTAATTTTACTCCTAAATTTCTAAGAAATGTGAATGTGTGTTCGTTGATAAAAATTTGATTTGCTCCTGAGTCTAACAGACCTTTAAAAGATTTGCCATAAAGTTCAATAGCAATATAAGGGCATTCATTTTCGGAAACTCTATCCAATAGAAAATCCAATACAGGTTTATGCTTTGTCATATATTGCTCAATTTCGGACGATGAACATTGAAATGAAAGTTCACTATCAAAAGAATTCGAACTTTGGCAGGTATCATATGAACAATCAACAGAATTAGGTTTTATATTTGTTTCAATATTTGATATGACCGAAGAATCATCAGAAGTGATAGCTCGGTCTGTACTACACTTCTTATCTAGTTTAACGAACATTTTGGGCATGATTTCTTCGTGAAACCAACCAAACCACAACTAAAACATTTGACAATTGATGATGTGCAATTTCTAGCGAAATGATTCAAACCATTACATTTGAAACAAACGATATTTCCATTTCTCTTATTGAAACTATTGAAAGATTGTGAATTTACATTTGAATTAGACTGATTAGGTACATTTTCAAAACTTTTAGCATTGACATTCAATGTATACTGTTCTGGTATTCGTTTACAATAATTTGGAGAAAGATTGCTTGAACATGTGTCAACGATTGGAATTCCATTTTTATGTCTAATTTGATTTTGATATGGAGAATATTGTTGATTTCTATTTCTACTAAAAGAACGGTCTCTAGAATATCTATTATTGCTATTATGTCCAACAAAATGTGATGGTCTCACATTACTATTTCTAGAGTGCTGATGTTCAAATTGAAGTGAATTGTCATAATTTCTTGAGTTATGTCTTTCGTTATCACCTAGCTAATTACAACAGTGACTGGTAAAATTTTCTCTTGATCTAGATCTACTTCTACTATTAATTCCACTTTTTGAAGTTGATCTTGAACGAGATCTTCGAGAATTTTCCTTAGAAAAACCAAAATCATCAAGTGTTTCGTTCGTAGAGACAGAGGACTTTTTGGAAAATTTAACCTGCTTGTTCAAGTTGATATTATCTAATTTCTTTTTAGCACCAGTGTACTCTAAGTCAAGTTCAACTGCATTCTCATTGAAATGAGGAGCAACAAATTTACTGACTGAACGCTTCGTATCTTCAAACTTTCCACCTAGTGCAATTAATTCATTAATAGAATCTATATTTTCTAGAAGTCCGAAACTTAACTGATATTCCGGTCTTAATCTACTTCTGATCATTTCTAACTTCATCTTTTCATCCACCGAAAATGACAGAAAACTAAACAAGCGTTGCATTTTTGCTATGTAAATGGCAATAGTTTCCTCTTCGCCTTGTGTTCTGGATTTAATTTGTTCGAATATTTTACGATCACCATCTCTGAAATATTCATCACGAAACAGTTTCATTAAATCCTCCCATGAATTAGCTTGATCTCTAACTGCTCGAAAATAAATTAAAGCTTCCCCCTCAAACAATTCTGAGGCACATCGAAACAAAAAATCTTTTGTGATACCACGAGCTGAAGCAATTTCCTGAATTCTCTCGAAAAAAACATTAAAACTCAAAGAACTATTATTACCTGAAAACTTAATACCGAAGTTTTTCATATTGAATTTTGAATCGAGTAAATTGAGATTTTTTAAAATATCTGTGACCTGTTCCATAGATGTTGAAGATTGCGTTGTAGGATTTTGTTGACTCGAAGCATTAATTTGAGAAATATTAGGTGTAGCTTTCGGTGTTGAAGACACACTGCCGGTAAATAAATTCTGTTCTACCGCAAAATCTATTGGTGGGACGTCAGTTGAAAATTCTGATGTTTTTATTTTCTTAGTGAATTGTGAAATCGTATTTAAAACTATAGCTAGCAATTCTGATTTTTTATCTTTGCCCTTCTCATCTAATGGTTGTATGTGTTCAATTCGATTTAGTACATGCCCTAACTTTGATCTTACTTTTCGTTGCCAAGTATTTGTTACAGATTCTGATAGTGATTTTTCGATTTCTTCTACCTTTTTCTGACATATTACCAATTCAGTTTCAGGGTCACGATCATAAGTTATAGTGGAATGTTGACCTTCACTTTCTAATTTCAGTAAACTACGTAGTATCGACGCAAGTTCGGTTACATTTCCTGTCGGATTAATACCTCGTAATGAAATTTCAAATTCAAGTTCTTCTTTTACTAGCCTATCGGGGTCAATTTTCAAGGTCGTTGAAGTCATATTGTACCAAAATGTCACCGAATTTCACAAAAGTGTACAGCAAAGTGGAAATTATAATCTACGATAGGTAACTGAGAGATAATCACAGCAACAATCAATTGACTATATATGTATCACAATGTTAATGTTGGTCCAGATAGAAAAGGAAAGAAATTAGGTCTTACTCAATGTCCTGATTGATGTGACGACTTGGGCTGATGTTCCTGAAGAATGTATTCCAAACATCTAAATACTGCCATTTTCTTCACAAAATGTTGACAATTATTCTGGATTTCTGGTGATTTCAAAACTTCTGAAGATCTATTGGTTTTTGTTGTTGTTGGGCGCCAAATGTTACAGTTTTCCAGTTAACCTTATATTGAAAATATCAAATGAATATACAAATATAACAAATTTTATTATATCATAAAATTATACACTGAAAATCAGCAATCATGGTACGAAATAATGAGACTCTATAAAACTATGGTTAACCAGAAAATAACTGATTAATAACCTTTGTTATTATGAAAAAAATATAGGTATAATGTATTGGATACTTTATCTCAGGTGGAATTCTCTGTTCTAACAAGAACAGGCCTATGTGAACACAATATTAATTCAGCAAAATTATTCAATATCGAACTTACTATCTAAATCTGGTGTGAAAATAACAATTTAAAAAAAATATATAAATAGTTAGAAAATAGCTGTTTTCTTTTTTTCAAATTTACTTCACTTCTGAAAACAATCAATGAAGGGCTGCTGCAAACTCGCAGGGATGGACGATGTGATCTCCAGAGGGGTTGATGGAACCTCGTGGTGAACTTTCCAGGTGTGACTTCTTGTTGAAGAAAAATGCAGAAATAATCTCAAAAAATATAGCTCACTCAATATGTCTAATGATGGTGTTGATTCAGATGAGGGATGACTTCAAACGATGGATATAAATCGCCGTTGTAGATGTAGATTTTAAAGTACTGATTAGTCTAAAATGGACGAACATATTTTTTTTACACCTCTGTTGAAATTTACAATATGATTCTTATTCTTACCCTCAGTCTCACAAACTTGCTTCACAAACGAATCAATGATTTTATAACTAAGCTTATCCGGTAAAACCGTAAATTATTCGCCTTAACAAAAGGAATTATTCAAACATAGATGAATTCAAAATAGTAATCATCGAAATGAATACCATTTTCAATTCCCAGGCTCAGAGATCTTTTATTTTTTTCAAAAATGTTCTCGATGTGCCTTCGTAAAGGCAAAGAATTTTCTTTTTCTTAGGAATTATTCAGCTATCCAAAACTCGAAAATTTGCCGTTGTCTACTCCAATTGCGTTACCGCTCTCATTAGATTCGAAACGAAAAAAGAAAGATGCATCTAAAATCGGGTTCGGTCTTACGAACATATTGTCATGAAAAACTCTAACATGCGTATTAATTATTTCTTGCTCTTTATGTCGATGATAATTGAAGTGAATGAATCGGATCTATGTTAACTATATAGGATGGAAATAAATTCATGAATATGAAGTGACGTCTATTTAACCGAATTTGAATTTTTATGAAATATTAAGGCGCTATCAATTCTATATCGTAACAAATTTTCGAAAAAGAAAGAATACTCACCACCACTTTTGCTTTCATTCTAACATGTGTGAATTATGTCCACCAACACCAGGATAGGTTCATGAAAAATTCCGAGTACCACACATATAACACTCGTCACAAAAATAAGTTCTCGGTGCCGCTCTTGAGAATAAAAAAGGCACAGCAGGGTCCCAACCATACCTGTATCAAGTTATATAATAAGCTCCCGGACAGCTGGAAACAACTTGCACCAGAAACTTAAAAAAAAGGTCAAAAATATGCTCCTCGAAAAGACAATTTATGCTGTTAGTGAGTTCCTGGAACACTAGTCCAGTTACTGAGTTGATCGCTTGTGTATTTTTGTGTATATTCATGTCTAGTGTACTAGTCATTTACAAATTGTTCAATAATTGTATTTTTTTTTTTTGACAAGCCATGTAAATTTTTTTGATGGCAAAATTTATACATGAAGTTATCATGTATAAATTCCAAGATGGCATTAGAGCCATACACAATATATCAAACTCATTTTTGCAATGGGTTGAAAATTTCAGATCAATTTGATGAAGTATAAATTGAATTCTCTTGCTGTTCTGTCTTTTTTTTATTTTCAGGTTGGAGTTTGTGTTTGGAAATCCTTCCTCCGAAGAGCCCTTCCGATAATCGTGATGTCCTTCTATATAGAATATTCAGATACAACAATTTTATTTTATTTTTTTTAATGGAGAGACAGGTTTTTTCGGCTGAGGTTTTTTCCCCTGGCTCTATAGTATCGTATTATACTAGTGATGATAGTATCGTATGATACTATAGTATCATACGAAGAATGTTATGGTACCTCGTTCCTTTTTTTACCTCAGCTTAGGTTCTTTTTGTTTCAACATTTATTGTATTATTTTAGCTCTCTTATTCAAAAGAATATATATATATATATATATATATATATATATATATATTTTGTTTATTCACCATTATAGGGTTTGGCTTGTTTTGATCATACCGGGTCAAGAAGACCAAGGCATGCTCATTTACTGGTTAGAACCCTCGTACTATTCGCGTCGTCCACAAAATGACCTCCCGTTGCGCATCGCTGATCAACCGTTCATCTAGTTCAAGGCGGGCAGTATTTCCAATTAAGTGCTCCTCAACAAGTCCATTTGTACATCACAAGTGGAAGTATTAACGTACTGGTGAGTTTATATATCTCCTTGAGTTCGAACGCCAGATCATGATATTTTATAATTTTCTCAGTATATGCCTTCCAGCATTGTCGTCAGCTGGAATGGTGACGTCGATTATGGTGACTTTCTTCTTCATTTTCTCGAAGATAACGATATCAGGTCTATTATGTGGAATGTGCCTGTCAGTCACAAGTGGGAAGTCCCAGTATAGCTTTACTTCATCATTCTCAAGCAGTTCTTTAGGTGAGTATTCATAGATTTTCTTAGGATTTTTTACTAATCCTGCTTTAATGGCAATTGCTTGGTGGTAAACTTTCGCCATGGCGTTGTGGCGATCCGTATACTCCCTGGGCGCAAGTACTGAACAGGAGGATGTTACATGTTGTATCGTTTCAGTCGCATGATAGCATTTTCTGCACCTGTCAGTGTGTATATTCTTATTTGCAATATTTTTCAGATAGGCTCTTGTGGGGATCACCTGATCCTGAATGGCTGCCAGTCTTCCCTCCGTTTCCGGAAAGAGGTATCCATTTTTAAGGTAAGTAACCGATTTTTCTTTATTAATTGTTCTGCGCATTAGAGCGGTTGGATACCTACCATGAAGCGCCTTGCCGTGCCATTCCTCGGACAAACTCACAAGTGTGGGAGGTCCACTTGGTTGACTGGTGGAGGCGAGGTTTAGAAGTGTGATTCCATGGTCTATCCCGATAAGTGTTCGGAGGAAAGGTATATTTTCTTGTGAAAGTACAGTCTCATTTCCGTTATTGTCCTGTGGTGCGCCATTTCTGCGCTCTGCAGTCCTCTTCCTCCTTCCTTTCTAGGGATGAACAGCCTATTTACAGAAGCATGAGGATGGTGTATTCCATGTTTCGTTAATAGTGCTCTCACTTGGATATCAATGGCTTTTAGATCTGCTGTTGACCACTTGACTATGCCGAAGGAGTAATCCAAGCTGGGCATTGCCCACGTATTTATTGATGTGAACATGGCTTCAGCATTGAGCTTGCTTTTTATAATTTTTTTTAATCTTAGGAAAAATTTGTCTTTGAATGTGGTCTTTGCTTTTGTATTGTCTATGTCCAATCCTTGTTGTATGCCCAAATATTTGTATTGCTCTTCTGGGTTCAGTGCCTGTATTACCACCTCGTCCTGTACCAACATTTGCTCCCCCTCCACCACTTTTCCTCTTTTCACATGTAATATGGCGCATTTATCAAGTCCCATTTCCATTTTGATAGTTCTGGTGAAGGATGCCACAATCTTCAGCAGTCTTGTCAGTTGATCCTTCCCAGCGGCATACAGCTTGAGGTCATCGACGTAGAGTTGGTGAGTCACATGTACCTTACACGTATAAATAAATTATTATAAAATTATAATGTTCGTGTTTATAATTTTCGTAGTAACATAATTTTATAGTCACTTTCGTATACAAAAAAAATTAGATCAAAAACTACGATTTTGGAATTTCGTCCACAAATAATCAGCAGATGCCCACACAGTCTTAATCTTCGCAACCCTGAACAGTTATGTTCTACTTACTGGACTAGCGCTGAACTAGGCACTTATTAGCGTGCGCTTTTTGAAATAATGGGGGTGGCCCCATTGCCCCGGGTGGCCTTATTGCCTCGGTTTGCCCAGATTGCGGAATTTGAATTGATTTGATTTGAAAAATGATTGGACCGGAGGTCAGTACTGACACCCACAAAACGAAAAATATAACTGAAAACAATGCTGTAAAGAGTTCATTACAGCACTACTTTTAGTACTGTAATGAACTCATTACAAAACTGAAATTTATCATAATATATAACTGTTCGAATCTAATTGCACTAGTGCATCAAAGTTACCGTTAATTTTGCATGACAGCCTGTTGTCTGAAAACTGCATGAGTTCATTTTCATTTTTGGAGAAAGAGCCCGACACCGAAGGTGGAGGGCTCTTTTTCCAAAAATGAAAAACACCGAATGCAGCCAACACGCTGAAATGCAGAATTATCAGGTCATTTTGATACACGAGTGTAATTCGGGGAAATATTTCCCGAAATTGCTATGGATACGAGCAGTGCAATTATCGCAGGGATCTTTCGCTTTTTCAATGCAATTATCGCTGTAATTTTCGATAATTGCATTCTATTTACATGAAGTTTTTGACAGGAGGGAAATATTCACAATAAAGTCTTCAATTATTAACCTGGGGTAATAAGGCCATCTGCAGGGTTCACATTTTTTAGGGTGCACACTGAAAACTATTTAAAACTGGCCCTACCTTTAGGTATTTATGATGAGTATCTACACGGTCGATGGTACGTTAGACGTTTACGGAGAACGGAAAGCAAGAATTCATTGAAAATTTGGTTTCTTGGACAAGAACAGATGCTCTATCGATCTAAAATATTTTCTGTGCTGCGGTGTTGCCGCTTATGTCAGAAAGTAGTAACTACTTTGTTATTTCAAATGGCACACCCTGTATATTATTGCACTTTTCTATTCATCGTAGTAACACTATTATTTTGGTGTCACTTTCTCATATTTATCTTCAGCGGTTCCTGAGTAATTAAATGATTTCCTCTTTTTTTGTGCGAAATATAGCGTTGATTAAACATCCATAACTTCAATACTATTAATCTTAGGAAGCTGAAATTTCGTATGCGGAATGCTAAGATTCTATGCATAATGCAGGTGTTACAAAATACGCTTCTTTTCTTAGAGTGTCATAAAAAATCGATGGTTTATCGAGACATAAAAAAACGGTTGAAAGTGCATTTTTTCAAATGGGATGCCCTGTATATTTTAAAAATTACTGAAAGAAACGTGAAATTCCTTTCAAATGATATATCACATTCCTCTACCTAGATTGTAAGATTCTGCGTTGAACTGAAATTTTATAGTTGCGCTCGTGCGAACCCGTTCATTTATTTCATTTGACCTTCTGCATGTTCTTGCTGTTATTTGGTCACATTGCGCATGGTGAATGAACGAGTTAATCAAAATTTCATTTGGATAGGTACTTCTTTCCATTTCACTTATTATTTTTCTTACACTATGAAGAATGAGCGAATGTGTTATTATCAACAAACTAATTGTCAAATCAGCAAAATGTCAATTTTTATCGTGTTGAGGTATTTCCTTGCTATCTACGATGAATACCTGTTCAGACAATTTGAGATGTACGTGCATCAGAGATTTGAATTTTTCTGGCTAGAACCACCGAATCGTTCGAAGAATGAACATTATTATAATTCATTTATTATTTGGTAGCTTTCAGCTCATAATCATCATCAGCCAATCTTAAAAATCCACTGAAGTTAGCAGGCCCGGTCTGGCTCGACTGGAGGTTCTCGGCTAGAGGCTGATTTTGAGACCCCCTCCAGGAAATAATATCACAAGAACTATGGGTTTTCTCACGGCAGCTAACATGATTCAAAATGGTTTTGAATTCGAATGACGTGGTTAGAAACAATTTTAAATGATTTCACCTTTTTATCAGCAGCTGATTTTGTTTTATTATTCATCCCTTCTTTGAAGAACAGGATTTTTTATACTATTTAATAGTGTTCATAACTGGAATAGAACGATTGTTAGGATGCTTTGACGATGGATCAACTGCGAACATGATAATGAAAAAACAATGCAAATAAACTGCAATCTAATAATTATAAGCAAAACTCAATATACCTACATATATTATTATTCTAACTATGGTACATCCAATGAAAGGTAATTTGATTACCGAATCAGTGATGTGGCTGAAAAAAGAATTGGTTGTGGCGTGTTTTTATTAAAACATTAGAAATTAATTTACAACTTGTGATTGGAGAGCACTGCTATCAAACCATTTGTGTTTTCTTAAAGAAAAAACAGTAGAGGGATTAGGAGCGAAATGGGTGTGAGATTTCAAATTCAAAGAAGTATAGGACTGCTTTCAAAAGTACAAATCCATAGATGGATTTTCCTCAATAATGATTGGTAAAATAATAATGGTCTGATTGAAGTACTCCCCAATCACAAATTGTAAATTATTTCCTAATTTTTCAATAGAAAAACGCCACAACCAAGCCTACTTTTAGCCACGTCCACATCACTGATTAGGTACCAATCAAATTACCTTCCATTTGATGATGATTCATATTCATATTCCCATTTGCAATGATAAAGTAGGTTAGCAGTAGTGCGGGGTGAGAAATATGAAATTCAAAAAAGCATACGATAAACTGCTTTTGAAATTGAAAGTCGTCGGGTGCGAGGATTCTCCTTGAAAATTGTTCGTACAAGAATTATTCACTAGTTACGTTATTTTTTTGGCAAGCTGTATCCCCTCGAAAAATAAGGCAGGACATAACTTATTGGCCTTAACTAGATCTGAGACTATTCTTGATTATTTTTAGCTTAGAAAACACCTTTTCATTTGAGACAATATGTATACAAGATATCGCTAGGATAAATTTATAAGCTACTCATAAGTTTGTGAACAAACCTGATCCAAGGGAGTTAAAACAAAACTAAAAAGGGCAAAAGGCGCATGCTAAACTCTCGAAACATTTTTCACTGTCATTGCAGAAACCATGAAAATTTTTTTCCATGGATTCAGGTGCCAAATCGAGTTCAAAATCACTTTTTCAACTGTGGTCGTTAAACTCGAGTATTTTAAAATTGCATAAAACTTTTGAACTGATCCGAAAATTTTCAATTTCTTTTAATAATAGACTTCTTATTTTCAAAACATTTATTCTACATAAGCCGGAGGCCCTGGGCGATCGTCGACCCGCCTATCTGGCCAGACCGGGCCTGGAAGTTAGTTTGTATCAACCGCTTATTTCAAGCTTGTTTTGGTTAGCCCTTTCAGGAAGTACGCAACTATAAATCGTGCGCAACCATAAAATTTCATTTCAACGCAGAATCTCATAATAGATTGTGTAAAGGTATAGGAATGTGATATATCAATTGACAGGGAATTCAATTTCCTTTCAGTATTTCTCAAAATATACAGGGTATCCCATTTGAAAAAATGCACTTTCAACCGTTTTTGTATGTCTCGATAAACCATCGAATTTTTAATGACCCTGTATGAGAAGAAGCGTATTTCGTAACACCTGCATGATGCATAGAATAATAGCATTCTGCATACGAAATTTCAACTTTCTAAGATCAATAGTAATGAAGTAATGGATGTTTAACCAAAGCTATGTTTTGCACAAAAAGAGAGGAAATCATTTATTTTCTCAGGAACCGCTGAAGAAAAGTATGAGAAAGTGATAGACAACTGGAATAATATACAGGATGTGCCATTTGAAATAACAAAGTGGTTACTACTTTTTGACATAAGCGGCAGCACCGAAAATATTTTAGATCGACAGAGCATCTGTTCTTAGATATCTATTGAAATATTGTCTGGGAGGTCTCTGCATTTTCCTGAAAACTTAATTTGGGTTTTCTCTCCCAGCCTCTGAAACAAGAAACAATTAGAAAAAATTTTTTAATAATATAAGAAAGGCCCCTGCGTAAAAATTTGTGCACTAATTTGTCAGGGGCCAAAACTTTACGAGAAGAAATTGTTGCCTAACAATGAACAAAAAGAAAAAAAAACACTTTGAAATCTTAAGCGTAACGTTTCGGAGTCTAAATCAGACTCCTTCGTCAGACAATAACTAGTTTTCATTCAACTTTGTAGAATCGTGACAATTTTTTTATTTTTTTTATTTTTGGATTGACATTTGATTACCAGATGTTGATATCGTTATTTTATTTCAAAATTCCCTGGAACCAGTTCTTTTTTCAATAAATCCATCCAAATTCGATCTATTCCTACTGAACAATTCGCGAGATTCAACAAAATACAAGCTGACTCCTTGATTTTTCTTTTATAACCATCAGGTTCCGTCATTAGAATTTTTGTTCCATTCCAATCCATCATGTGATTGCCGGTATTGGAACACACATGATTTGCTCTCTGTGATCTACCAATATCTCTATTTTTCATGTTATTCTTATGTTTTCTGATTTCTAATGGTCTTGATGTCTCTCCTGTATAAGATTTTCCACAAATACAGGGAATATTGTAAAAACAATTTCTTGATTTTTGGTTCTCATTCAAAGGTTCAGTTTTTGTAAATAAAGATCGTAAATCAGTTTTTGTTTTGAAAACAGTTCTTATGTTGAATTTAGAACCAATTCTTTTAATTTTTTTTGAAAGTCCATGAACATAAGGAATCAAATTTATTAAAATTGGTTGTTCTTGACGGTTTGTTGTTGGTTCTTGATTGTAATTATCGTTTTGACGCAAAATTGTTCTCTCTGAATTTGAAATAGTTTTTTCTATGAAATAAGTTGGATATTGATTATCCTCAAGAATATCTTTAATGAAATTAATTTCGTTATTCCGTATTTTAGTTGACGATGAAATTAATTGCGCTCTATCATAAAGTATTTTTATAATACCTCCTGTTTCAGAGACTGGGAGAGAAAACCCAAATTAAGTTTTCAGGAAAATCTGTTCTTGTCCAAGAAACCAAATTTTCAATGAATTCTTGCTTTCTGTTCTCCGTAAACGTCTAACGTACCATCGACCGTGGATCACCCTGTATATCAAAGACTAACTTTGAGTATGAACTGTTTTCAAATTGGTTTGAATACAAATATTATTGGAGAAATCCCTTAAGTTGGCCTCATTGTCCCGTTCTCCCCTACAATACAAAAGTCACTTATCTGAATTTTTATTTGAATTTCCAGAGTATTTCACAAAGCTTGATTGAAACAGAGAAAATATCGTCTAATACTTTCGAATTTCGCATTCGTGTTGGAATAGAAGCCCATTCAGCAACTTGGTTTAGAATATACTATTTTGAAATCAACAAAACAAGAGGAAAGAACTTTTAACTATAGTTCATATTTGAAAAATCATAATAATAATAATAATAATAATAATAATAATAATAATAATCGACTTTATTCCCACTAATCAGCATTCTTACAAATAATTTTACATAGATAAGTTAAGATATTTAATGTGAAAAAAGGCGTAGTCCTGTTCAACTCAACCAGAAATTCTTCCCATATCTCGACAATGGATTAATTCGAAAATTCATTGATATCACAATCGAATTACTCACGAAAAAGGCCCTGTAGAATATTACAATCATTTTCGAGTTCAGGAAGTGCCATTCGTTTTCTTCTAGCTGCTATAGTTCTCGGGATGACCTCAATAGGAAAACAATGAATATGCTTAAAAATATGCATAAAAGATGCAGATCAAATTTTATAGAATACAATATAAGCTCAATAAATAATGAGCATTCAAGTATACCACAACCATTACATTCAATAACAAACTTGTCAAAATGGCTTGACGAAAATTCTTCAATATTGTAATATGATCTTTCATAGAGTATTTTTCATTTAATTTTTCAGGTTTATCTAACTCAGCGTTGTGAGATATTCAGGAATCTTGTTATACTCGTAAATTTGTATGGCTTCATGATTTTATACCTTGCTGAGTTGCTAATAGCATGTGGTATGGAGTTGAAGATTTTCCTGCATTCCCCGTGGAATAATTCTGGTATTTTCCATTACAAGTTAATGTGTCCTTTTTGTTATAGATGTATAATATCCAGGTGAGTATGTACGGACAGGTAAGCGTGAGTATGCGCTTTTACAGCTCGCAGTTTTCTCTAGGCCACATGTTATGCAAATTGAATTCTTCTGTTTAATAACGAAGATCTTTTTTTTCAGATCCACTACCTCAAGATAATAGTCCATAGTTGATACGACTGTGAAAATACCCAAAGTTACCATAGCATCTTGGTTACCTGCAACTTGTTTTGACCTTCTAATTGAATAAGTAGCAATGGACAACTTCCTTATCAGATCTTCTATATGCTTCCAAAACTTCAAATTTGATTACAGGTATATACCCAAGAATTTCAAGGTAGTCTCCGTTCAGGGTTTGGTATCGAAGAGAATACATTGGGTCTTTTTCTTATTCATTTTGAATTTGTTCGCATTGAACCATGGTTCAGCTTGTTTGAGTATTCGGTTTCACCAACAATAATGAAGAAAATTTTGTCAACAAAAACAAGTGTGCTCTCCGAATTTACATTTGATGGTAAATCATGAATTTGAATCAGCAATGGCCCCAGCATAGGCCCCTCAGGAACACCACTTTCAACACTTCACCATCCCGAAAATTCCCCCTGAATGAATACCCTCTGAAGTCTGTTGCTCGAGTAGTTCTCTAACTTCAGTAGCCCTTCTCTGATTCCACATGGATATAGCTTCTGCAGTAAGATTTTGTGATTGAGGGAGTCAAATGCCTTACTTAGGTCACAGACTATCAGTTTATATTTCGTTTTTGAGTCGAGAGCGTTTGCCACCTCAACTAGCGCAGACGATATTGCTGTATTTATGGATTTATTTTTTTGAAACGCTTGCTGTTCATCACATACAAAATCAAATTTATGAAAAAAACTAAGCAGTCTATCCTTGATAGTCATCTCAAACATTAGCCTATAATTTGAAGGATCTCCCTGATCTCCACCTTTAAATATAGGTATTATTTTGGCTCTTTTCTATTGCTCCGGAAAAAAGATTTCATTACATCATTTCATGATGATCCACGCTAGTTCAGCGATGCTTGGAATGACCTGTTAAAGTATATTCGGAGACATATTCATCATAAATATCCTTGCAATCTTCAGCCTTTAGTCTTTTAGAAAAGTTGAGGATATCTGTTTCAGTAGTTTCTTTTAGAAAAAATGAATTTCCATTTTTATTGTATTATCCTCCATATGATCTTATTTTTATTTGATTTTCGATTATTTTTTCTTTTTATTTTCAAAATTTTTTTCCTGTAATGTTCTTTTCAAGCAATATACTTCTACTCTCTGCATCCTTCACCGAAAGTGTAACCAATCTGTTTCTTAACTCATCCACCTCCTTGTTCATCTCAGGTTTTGATTTTTGATTCAAGTCTCTAATATTCACAAAATCTTGTGGGCAAGTCGATTGGAAGACACCCAGTTTTACAAAACTCATCGAAAACCTCTTTGGCCAATCTACCGGAGTAAACAGAATTCCATTGCTGTTTTGATAGTGTTGTTCCTTTGTGATCGAAACAATACTTGACTGTAGAAGGGGAAACTGAACAACCAGACTCAGAAGTTTTGAGGGAATTCTTAACTTCACAGTTGGCCGTGAGGTGCATTGATCAGACGATTGGCAAATGATAACTTTATTGATTACAAACTAAGCTTACATTGTAATTTAAATCAAAACAAAATTCCAATATTCGTGACTGGCCATCCGCTTATTGCGCGGATTCCGATCGATGGTACGAGGAAGTTAACGTTTGAGTTCATGCAATTTGCTGTAGGAATTTTCCATCATGAATTGAATTATTTAAAGAATATCAATATGAAATATTTGAAGAATAAATGTTCGAATTTCGAACAGATAGAGTTTCTTTAAATTTATTTATGTTTACCCTGTACATAACCGAGAGTTTATCTTACTGCATACCTTGAATTTTTTTCGTGTTATTCGTTTTGCAAATCCTAAATAAATCCATACTTATGTACACATAAATGAAAGTCCGTGTTTGCTTGCTTAGTTTGTTTCTCTTCACAAAACTGAATAACCAGATATCCGATTTTGATGAAAATTTCATATTGTGCAGAAAATTTGTCATGTAGAATTCATTTCAATGTATGGAAGAAATGAATAAAAATATCTGTTTTTCATGAACAATAAATAAATAATAAAGCAGATGATTTCAAGCTTTTGCGGGCTATGCTGGAATAGATGAACATGATCAAGGATAATTCTGTAGTGCTCGAAAAGTTCTATGAAGAAGCCGGCAACGGCATATGTCGAACTTCCGAGGATAGCCCACGATATCTATAATGTTTGTTTTAGATGTGTTAAATTAAGGAGATCTCAGGTGGTATTGATTTTTTGAACACCCCTTCATTCAATGTGTTGATATGGCAATCCAATTAAATACAACCTAATGTTACATTTGAAGAGGGCTCTTAACTGAAATGTATTCATATAAAAACTAATGTGGCCATTATCTACAGAATTTATTCTTCTTGAAAAATGCTCTTCACAGCACAGTTTTCTAACTAATATTTCCCGAGATATGACAGGTTGAGGAAATACGAATTTGAACAAGAAATTATAATGCATTATAATATATTACAATATAATATATATTTTCACAGGAAGATTTCGCGAATCTTTCTACCACTTGAGTTTGTTTTTTGTTTTCGTCATCGTGAATTTTAGATACATGCTTATTAAATTTTGGATGTTGATTACTATTGTTGAATATTAATTGTATTTTGTATTTGATTTCAAGGATTTTTAATTTTCTATTCTCATGTGTATCTTATGCACAGAATCTGCATATATTATGGCACCAAATGAAAAAACTCATAATATAGTGTACAGGCTGGTCAGATTTCGATGATTTAGTACTACATCTTCTGAATTGAAAGAGATAGAAAAAAATTAATATAAATGTCATGGTTTTCTTTCGAGAAATATAAAAAACTGAATACCGCAACTCGCTACGGAGTCTAGTTCCCGTGCTACAGGGAACTACACTCTGAAAATAAAACCATATTTGGGACAGTTTTTCAGTACTTTTTAACGGTGCTATCGAAATTTCAGTATAGATCCAAGTTTCAGAGTAATAAGAATACATATTTTTTTCGAATTGAAACCATAGTATGCTATGATATTTTTCAATTAAAAAATTTCAAAAATAAATATTATGATATAGGTACTCCCGATTTTATTATATATCGAAAATTTCGAAAGCATGAAAAGTGTGAAAACTGTTATGTTGTTATCATTAAATAATCTAAATTTTTGAAAACTGTTCAATTAATTAATTTTTCTTCTTTAATTTTCGGGAACTTATATTGTTTATTTTGATTTATTTTCAATTTCGAAACGGAACAATTGATTGAAATTATTGGTAACGAAGTAGTCTGTGTTGTTATCAACACATGTCCGGAGTCACCACATTGAATATATGTGGATAAGGGTTCATTATCGGACGCAGGTTACTGGCAATCGACTATACAGGAGTACCATTATTTGTTCGCTCTATTCATTTTCCTTTTCCATTCCTTTCCGCGGTCTTCTTGTTTGTCTGTTAGTCACCGGCTATCGGCCCGGCCGTTGTGAAGAGTATCCCAGTCTATTCCTTTTGTGTTGGGGTGAGTTCTCAGTCATGTTATGCATTAAATGTAATGTTTTGATCAAAGATGGTACTGAGAAGTTTCTCAAGTGTGATGGATGCAATAGACCGATCCACGTTTCGTGTTCTGAGCTGAGTAGCGCTGAACTGAAGTGCTTTGAGCTGCGCCCTAGCACTAAGCGAAGAATAAAGTATATATGTATAGAGTGTGAGCAGGGGCTTCACCAGATCCCAAAGATTTTGGGCTTGATTAATGAGTTGAGGAATGAGATACGTGAGCTCAAGGACGCTAGAGCAAGCGGTGCAGCAGGGTCAGTATCACAAGACTCGCCACCTCCGGAGCAGGGAATTTGTAATGAGGAGATCATTTCTGAAATGATGGAAAGATCGAAGCGTTCACAGAATGTGATCATATTTGGTTGTGTTGAGGAAGGTACATGTAGGCGAGAGCAAGAATCGCGTGATGTGGATATGGTGCAGGATATTTTGAGAGAGGTGAACTTGACTGAGCAATCAGTCAATCCGGTCAGACTGGGAAAATACGACCCTACCCGAGAAAATCGCTCGAGACCAATAAAGCTGCGGCTTACATCGCCTGATTGCGTCTCCTATATTATGAGGAGATTCAAGAAGCTGAAGTCTCAGCCTAGGTTTTCTATGTTATCGGTTGTCCCTGATAGAACACCCCAGCAGAGATCACTGTATAGGCAGATTAGGCAGGAGTTGGATCGTCGTTTGAAGGATGGTGAAGTGGACCTCAAAATAAAGCACGTGCGTGGGGTTCCTACAATTGTCAGTTCTAAATCGGAAAACTGAATAGTCCCAACAGAGCGTTTCGTTCTTCTGCTGATGATGATGTGCCTGTCCACCATTTGATCTCTCTATACTACCAAAATGTTAGGGGACTCAATACAAAATTGGATCATTTTTTAGGAGCCATGTGTGAATATTCGTATGATATTGTGTGCGTTTGTGAGACTTGGCTTAGTGATGCTGTGTTCGATGGTGAATTTTTGCCTCCTGGGTATAGTGCTGTGCGTTGCGATAGAAACTTTCAGCGTGTTGGGAGGTCCCGTGGCGGTGGAGTGCTTGCTGTTTTCTCGGATTCTGTGGAATATGATATTGTTGATACATCATTTCTGGTAGATTTGGTTCCATTAATTGATGTTGTTCTGTGTAGGTGCAAGAGACCATTCAAGTGTGTAATCTGTGTATTGTATATACCTCCTGATACTACAAGGGATCAACTGGAATTGTTTTTGTCTGCATTGGAGTCGACGCTGATAGAGCTGGGTGGGACGGTTTTGATCGTCGGAGACTTCAATCTACCACATTTTTTGGAGGCATCCCCAGGCTGTTCTAAAGTGAGCCTGTTCAGGAGTTTTTGTAGCGTTCTTAGGTTGAGGCAGTTAAGTGATGTGTTGAATTGTGATGGTAGACAATTGGATCTTGTGCTTGCTGGCGGCTTGATGGATGCGTCTGTTGTGCATTCTGACATTGCTTTTGTCCCTGAAGATGTATATCACCCTGCTCTGGACATAAATTTTAGCATGTCATCTTCGTCTGCAGTTCCTCCGTTCCGGAAGGCCGTTACCACAGCTTAAAACTTCAGGCAGGCTGATTATGATAGTTTGAAGTCTTCAATAGAGAAAATTAACTGGGATCGTTTGAAACAATTTGAAGGAGTGGATACAGCTTTGGAATGGTTTTATAAGAAATTATTTGAATGTATTGAGGAGCAGGTGCCCAAAAAGAAAGATATTTCAAAGAGTGGACGATACCCTGACTGGTTTACCGCCGATATACAGCGCAACTTGAAACTGAAAGCATTTTATAGATCTAAATGGCTTACAACAGGAGACCATAGGTACCATAATGAGTTCAAGAGATTACGAACACTGATCAAGTCACAGATATCGGTGGCGTACAACAACTTTGTGGGTGAGATGCAGGAACGTATAAAATCGGATCCTTCAGCGTTGTGGAGATTTATCAACAAAAAGCACAATAAAACGAGAATACTGGGATTGCTTGTTAATGGGGGTAGATCATGTGACGCACCTGAGGATGCATTGAATGAGTTTGCGGAACATTTTTCGAAAACATCGAATTCGAGATATCATCATGATCTTGCTGAGGATGCTATTTTTTCTTGTCCACCGCTAGTTTTCTCGGATGCCTCGGAGTCTGAGCTCATTGCAATCATGGCGAATTTTAAGAACAAACCGACTGTTGGCGATGATATGATACCATCTTTTTTCGTTGCAGATTACCGTTTAGCACTTGCGAAGCCTTTGTGCTTGATAATAAACATGTGTCTGAGGACCTTCACTTTTCCGGCAAAATGGAAGATGACGAGAACAATTCCGGTATTCAAGAAGGGTGATCCGTCGCTGGTCGAAAACTATAGACCAATATCCATTTTGAGCAACTTCAGTAAGATATTTGAGGAGATACTTTATGTTAGGATGCTTCACGGGGTGCAGCCGTACATATCTGCTCGGCAGCATGGTTTCATGAGAGGTAGATCTACTGTTACCAATCTGATGACACTTTCTCAGTATGTAACCGAGTCCTTGGACGATAGAGGTCAAGTGGATGTGCTATATACGGACTTCAGTAGGGCATTTGATACCGTTGATCATCGGATTCTTTTGCATAAGTTGTCTTCGTTTGGCTTCACTCCGGGATGTCTGAAACTTTTTAACTCATATTTGAAGGGCAGGATAAGTTATGTTTTTTACAACGGTTTCAGTTCAAAAAAATATATCTTGAAATCTGGAGTGCCACAGGGATCAAATCTGGGTCCTCTGTTGTTCATTGTGTATATCAACGACTTACTGAATAACTTAAGATGTCATGCTCTGGCTTATGCAGATGATTTGAAAATATTTTTGAGAATAAACGGTCCTAACGATTTTCAATCACTTCAATCAAGTTTGGAGTACATAAACATTTGGTGTTCCCTCAACGGTCTAAGCCTTAACATTGGAAAATGTTTCAAGGTTTCCTTCACCAGGAGATCATATGCACTATCCTTTAATTACCATGTAGCAGGAAATTTTATAGAGGAAAAGAATCAGATTCGTGATCTCGGAGTATTATTTGATAGTACATTCAGCTTCATACCTCATGTTGAAGAGCTATACGTCTCAGCTTGTAAGACATTGGGTTTCGTATTTAGATGCTCCAAAGAGTTCAATGATTTGTCGGTTTTAAGAAATCTTTACTTTGCTTTTGTCATTAGCAAATTAGAGTATGCTAATATTGTGTGGTTTCCGATTTACGATTGCTACATATCGCTTCTTGAAGGGGTTCAAAGGCGATTTCTCAAGTATATTTCATTTCGGCAGACTGGTATTTACCCACGGCGCGGAGCAGATCTGTCCGAGGTGATGGAGACGTTCAATATCAGGTCACTTAAAGTGAGACGAGAGGAGCAATGTGCGAAATTTGCTGGTGGGTTGCTGAACAATAAGATTGATTCCTCATTTTTGTTGTCGAAGCTGAACTTCGTTGTCCCGAGGCTTGCCGCGAGATCATCATTGAGGTTCTACTTGCCAACAGCTAGCACTAATATGCTATTTCGGTCGCCAGTGTACGCAATATGCAGTAGTGCGGAGAAACTGCTGCTAGATTTGTTTCCCTAACAACTTAATATTTTATGTATTTTTTTTTCAGTATGGACTCTCGTTTTGTTTTATTCTCATTTTTTTGGAGAAGCATTACTTTATATTTCTAGAGCACAACCCTGTAATTGGGATTATCCTGTTGGGTTAATAAAGATACATTATTATTATTATTGTTATTATTATTATCAAATTGATTAGAGAAACCATAAAATAAAAAAAAAGTTTCGTGAAACACTCCTGGAGTATGTATAATAATATACCAATCATTGTGACAACTTACAATTGTGCAATATCAAGTTTTATCGCTTCCTCAGTTAAAGAAAAATAAATAAAAATCAAAACCTCCTTTAATTTTGTTGATCAAAAAATGTTTCTTCGGAATTTTTGATATAGTGTATATCAAGTATGTAGTATGTATATCAAGATATAAATTTTTTAAATATCTATTATTCTAAATGTCTATTGATGTCTATTGAAAAATATCATAGCCCTCTATGATTTCCATTTAGAATTTTTTTATTGTTCTGAAATTTGGATCAACACTGAAATTTTGATATCACCGGTAAAAACAACTGAAAAAACTGCCCCAAGAATGTTTTTATTTTGAGAACGTAGTCACAATAGTGCGGAAGTTTTAGCGAATATATAATCATAATAATTCTCCAAATTCCAAAATCAGCTTGTAGCACGGAAACTGGACAACATAACGACTTGCGGTATGCAGCAATTTATGTTTCTGGAAAAAGAGAACACTCGAGAGAACATGACCTGTTTATTACTTTTTTTCTTCCTCTTTTTTTCTTTACATTGAAATATTACGTTAGCGGAGTCGCGGGTTTGGATTAATCTACAATGAAACTGTGCGAATTTTTATTTGTTACCAAATTTTTATGGTTGTTTGTGCAAGGTCAAACATATATTCTCCGAATTTTTTTTATAACAATCTTAACCATCTCAGATTGAATCAAACCCTTCTCCAATGTTTAAAAGCTACTCTGTAGTAAATCAAGCGTGCGATACTGTTAAGAAGTTACTTGTGAAACAACTTGGCTACGTTCAGAAGTACACAAGGGCTAACATACAGCAAAAAGCAGTTGAGTACCAACGTTGGGTTCTAACGTATGTGAATCTTCTAACATTACGTTGAGTGCTCGACAAATCTGACATAATCAAATGTGTTACATAGTTAGTTATAGATATCCTGTTTCAAAACGTGTTCATCTACTACAAAATCGGCTATGCGCATATTTCAGCATTCAGCATCTCGATGAATTACTAAGCTCACACTTTTACCGCTTACACAGAAAGGAAACTGATGAGAAACATCGACCCATCAGCGAATTTGAAAAACGCTTTCGCTTTCTCAACTTATTCAACAGTTGAAAACAGTTGAGTGCTTCTCGGCGTAGGCGTTGTAACTGCAGTCTTGGCATATTCAAGAAATTAACATAAAAAAAAAATTCAAAAACGGCTAGAAAACTCCACCCTTCGAAAATCACAAGACGAACCAAAAAGATTTTATTTTAAATTCAGATGGAAGAGCCCTCAGAACATATCAGAAAAATAACAAGGTGCTGACGGATTTTCGATATTTCAAATAGGCCTCGTGAGGTCACGGAAGCCCTGGACTACTTGAACTATATATTGATGGTTGTAACATGTTTCCAAGCTCCCCTGAGAAAGTGAGAGTTCTTTCAACATTCGAGGACGAGTATTACCGTGAATATATTCCGAGCTCAACGTTCCTCTCGTGAATATCAAAAGACGAGAAAAAATCTACTTGCCGGGTGAAACAAGTACCTACATCATAAGATATAAGATACCATAAATAACCGAGATCAACGAGAATTTCCAGAGAAAAATTATTTGAGCTTTTTAGTTTGATAACGTTACATAATGGAAAAGGCGCGAATGTAGGGACATTTTCGCCATGCATACTGATGATTGAGGCGGGAAGATGTCTTATGCATACTAAATGGATGCTCTGGCAGAAATCTTAGATCAGTCTTCGAGCAGTATAGCCCAGCCACAAAACGTCAGTCGGTATATTTTCTCTCGAGTTTCATCGGTTTCTTGATGCAGTATCCTGGAATATTCATGCAGTAGAAATTCGCATCGGATCCAATTGAGATCATCGGAACGATGTCAGATGGAGTTTCGGGCAAGGGTTGCGTACTAATTGATTTTCAAAGGATCTCTCAAGTCAACTTTATCAGAAAGTGGAATATGAATTATTGACATGCTAGTGGACTGACTACGATATCGTATTCATCGATAATTTATTTTGGCATCTAGTTCCAGGACCTGCTGGGATTGACAAGATTATGACAAAATTTCATCCTCAAAAACAGTTTGCTCTACATGAAGATAAACGTTTACCGAGAAGTTTCCCAACTAATTTGATCCTTTCGTTTGTAACTGAACTCGACCGTAAAGCTCTTAAGTTGTCAAATGAGATCATCACTGTAGAGTTCATGATTAAATATTTTCTGTTGAAACATAGCTATTGTCTAGGATCCACGGTCCCATTTATGCACTTGGATACTATCAAGCTAATTTTGTGTGAGTGACTCCTAGCGTTAAGTACACGTTTTGAAATTGAGTTTGTAAGGGGCACCTTACTTTTGTAATCAAGCGGTACAGTGTACCACTTCAAATGAGGCAAGGCGTTCCGGGCTTTCATGACGCGATAGGAAGTCGGGACTTTTTTCTACTACATAGTGGTTGCGTTCATAAACTTACTCAGAGAGTAGAGTAAGAGTATGGACATATGATCAGAAATATACTTCGGTCTTTACTCCACACTCGTCGTTCACAAACTTACTCTGACAAATGTCATTCAAAATTCAAACATGTGTATAGGTTATGAATAATACTTTTGCATCATATACATTTTTTATATATCATTTTTATATTGAATTGTTTCTATCATGAATGAATAATAGAAGTTTAAAAAAAAATTCCCTCTAGTCGTACATTTTCAGTTGTGTCTTCGCAGTATAGTCAATTTTTCTTTTATTTGAAAAGCAGAGCACAACCGTGTTTTTTTATGATTGTGAGGAAACTGATAAATGTTCTCAGGACTTTATTGAATTACTTTTAATGAGACAGAAAGAATGAAAAAGGATATTATTGTCTATAATCTTCTCTTGCAAGCAGAAAATTAAAAATGTTATTACATGTTTTGTTGGTTTATTGACTCTACGCCAGAAAAAAATTATATACTTCGTAACAATAAATAGTTTCATTTGAGGAAGCTAACAAAAAGAAGTTGAAAAAATATTGTATGAAAAATAAAGCAAAATATGAATGAATCTTGAGAGATCTAAACTCTCGAATATAACAAAATATCAACGTAGATTCCAAATCAGGTACAAAAAACAGTTAATGTGGGACTTTTCATGTCTCGATTTATTTGAACTTGAACGGACCACTCTAGGTTCTGCAATACAAGGAAAAATTCTTTTTTTCTTTACCATTATCTCTTGGTAAAGTTCACTTTGAGCTTCGTTAATTTACTGCTAGCAATTTCATTAAATTTATTAATCATTAAAGTAATTCTTCAATATTTCTTTATTTCACAGAATATTGTTCCACTTGAAAAATTAATTGTTTCGTATTTCGTTATTGAAATGAAACAAAACCAGAAATAAATACTTATTCGACTAATATTCAAGTTTCAAAAAGTCTGCGGGAGTAGGACAGAATGAAAATCGTACGTCACAACTGTCAGAGTATGTGTTTACTCTCCCAAATAGCAGAGTATGCAGAGCTTACTCAGAGGAAGTTTATGAACGCTCACAGAGTATACTCCGAGGAAGACAAAGCAAGTTTGTGAACGCTTCAGAGTAAGGGGAGCTTACTCTGAGTAAGTTTATGAACGCAACCAGTGTGTCACTGTGTCGCTCACAAATGAGCCGATGCAAAAGGAGGATAACGGCGTTAGACGTTAGAGTTCAAGTTGGAGCGATGACGAAGGCACAAATTTAGAATGCGTTTTAATTATTGGAATTCAAAATAGAAGGACGCTAATCGGGTAAGGTGGAAGGTCGCGTAATATTTCTTTGATTCAAATTATACCGAATATGAGCGTATATATTTATAAGATGGGCTGAAGGACTTAGGTCAATGGCCTTAAATACAGTTATTTATTTATTTTTTTATTTATAAGAAATTATTGCAAATTACCTTGATAATATGTTTTCATTCAACCAAAATATTTGACGTACATTCTGAACAGTTTGTCTGTTCGTTTAAGAACGAATTTTTCTAAGTTTGGAGAACCCAACATCATTGGAATATTGAACTGGGGGTTGTTTCCGGCTTACGTTTTGAAAATACAGGCCATAAACATTTGGGATTTTATGGTATTTTTTTTTGATACTGCATTTTGCCGATGAGGTATTCTTGTCTAATTTGAGATACTTTATTCACATATAACTCATCTCACATTCGAATTTCAACATTTATGAAGGTTTAATGAATTGGTTGAGGCTTTCGCGGCCATCGTTCAATGTGACATGTTCTTTCGAGCATTTAGGCCGTCGTCGTAGACTGCCTGAGTGTGTTCAGTCCAGTGAGAACATCTCCTGAAATATAACTCCTGAAGATGCCAGACACTCGAACTGGCGAAACGTCGAGAACTAATCTACGACGACGGCCTAAATGCTCGAAAGAACATGTCACATTTATGAAGGTTATTTGACTATTACTTCTTCTCATATGAATGAACAATATTCTCATTATAGTACAAATTTCCTGTATATTCAGTCGGTAGAGAGCTGCCTCAAGAAAACCAACCCTAATTCTATTATGAAAAATATACACAAATCCGATGGCTGTGACATCTGCGTTATAATAAGACACACTTGTGAAGCGGAAAGAGCTACTATCAACTTGAAAGTCAATGTATTTTTAGTATTTCAGTTGGGGCGTTCGACAAAACATCATTTCAACTTTGCATCTACTACCTGGATGCGCCTCGGGTGTCTGGAGTATATCGCCTCTTTCGGCTCACCCATAATCGTAATTCCGTACCGTTCTCCTCGATCGCCTCTCCGATGCGTAGTCGCATAGGTACCAAGGTTAAATTATGGCATTCTGCTGATTCTCAAGAATTCATTACTATATTACAGATTTCAAGATAATTATCTGAATCATTTGAAATAATATTCATCCTACAAAATCTACGGTTTGATCAAACAGTACCAGATTTTCTTGTTGTTGAATGTCAAAATAATTATCTCAAATATTCAAAAACATATTTATTCTACAAAATCTATGATTTGATCAAAAGATCCCATTTTCGAACATGAATCGAAAACGAGGTCATCAAAATAGTAACCAGCTGTTTTGTTTACTTAGTTAATATTCATATAATTCAACAGTCATGTTATCCATCAAATTGTTTGGTACGATATTAGTAGGATAAATATTTTTTCGACTTATTCAGATAATTATCTTGATATTCAACAAAAATAATTCAGTTAAGTAGTAAAAAATATTTAAGATTATCACATCAACATATTTCATCCTTGTTACCTCTGTCAGCTACCGCAATGGGCAGGTTCGTACAGGATATTGTTGGTAGTCTATTCAAATAAAAGTTACTCATGGAAAATAAGCTTGAAAGTAGTAAAGTTCGAAATGGACCGTGGAACCCTGGAACCTGGAATACTTTTCTTGAACTAGGATAGGAGAATACTGCACGACCGAACACCCGTACGAAACATGTCACATCGCGCACAATAATTGAAGAGTGGAAATTCAAAAGGGTCTAAGTGCCATTTTCACGAAATTTTTGATTTCATTTGTTATGGGGTCTATGTGCCAAGGCTATGTGCATCCGCTTCAGGCAGTCATCATTTCTGATGAAAAAACAATTTTTTTTTAACTTTTTTCATGAGTTTGAGACATGTTTTATGTAATATTTCAGTTCGATTTTTTTGGCACTTAGACCCTTTTGAATTTCCACTCTTCAATTTGAGAATGAAATATTCAAGGATCGTTCTTTGAAATCTAACACATCAAAATTTCTTCTTTCGGATGAAATATCTTATAAAGATGGTTGTTATATTCATAGGAAAACACAGTTCAATATCTGCAAACAAGAATCAACCCCCAAATTAGCATAAACATACCCTAACCACAAATGCACAAAGAAAATGATGCGTCTGTGGCTAGGAACACCCTTAATCATTGTTGAGTCTAGTCTAGTAGTTTCGTCGACCACTATTTTCGATGACGAAGTAAAAAATTTCAGAAAAGTTGAATAATCGCCGTATCTTCTTAAGCGTAGATTATCACACCCTGCTTCACTCGACGTAATTTGCTGCAAATGACGTCTAGTAAATTCCCTTTGGAGGATCACGTCGAATTACCAAACACCTTGTAAATATGGAAAGTTTGGAAATACAATCGGATATGGCAGGTTTTTTTCAAGATATTTTGAGTTTCGAAATGAAATTGAAATTAAAAAAATAAAAATAGCAATTATAATAACCGATTAGGGCAGACTAAGCTAGTTAAATAATGAATGGGTAGGCGTTACCATAGCAACTGTTAAATATGCAATAGATACTTAAAACTCTGCATTCTCGAGCACTGCCTGTGGGTTGTACTCATAGTAGGGTGTTAAGGTGTTCAGCAGTCCATATCTGTTGGCTAATTTCTGGTGGATAATATTACACAGTTTGTTGTGCCTGTGTAAATAATCGATGTTGGCACCATTGCCAACATCCTTATGTTATGTGTTGCATGGTTTCAGACATTGTTGGCATCGTCTACACTTGTCCGATTCAATAGTTTGGTCCCTGATAAAAATTTCTTGTAATTGTTAGTATTAATTACTTGTTGGCTTGTCCATGAATTAAAAACATATCTGCGTTTTCTTATATGATATGATAACCCAAAATTTTCTATAAGCCCGACAACACGAAATTGTCACTTCGTGAGAAAGCCTGTAAATGAAAACACACTGTCACAATACAAAATACTGCGAATTCATCTGGTATTGGACGCAGACTCAGTAAAAATAATGGAATTTGTTATCGATGTGACGGATTACATGGAAAGAACCAATGTCCCTCGTTCGGAAAAAAGTGCAATATGTGCGGAAAATTAAATCATTTCTCTAAAATGTGTCAACAGAAAAACGTAAATACAGTGAATGTAAGTGAAACTGACCGAAATGAAAATGACGATTGTTTATTGATAGGGGAAATCGATAATGATAAAAATGATAATTCTTGGTATGTCATGTTGAAAATGAATAATGAAATTGTGAAATTCAAACTAGACAGTGGGGCACAAGCGAATTTGATATCAATGAAAATTTTGAAACTAATTGATTTTCGTTCTGAATTCATATTGGAAAATGACAAAATACTTAAATCATATACAAATGATAATTTGAAGATTTTAGGAAAATGTTTCTTGAATTGTCAGTACAGAGGAAATGTTCATAAATCAGAATTTTATGTGGTACAGGAAGATTTTCCATGTCTTCTCGGTTTAGAAACATGTAATAATTTGAATTTGTTGAAAAGAGTAGATACTTTAGAAGAAAATACTGAAATAAACGATCAAAAATTTAACAGGAGAATTATCAATAAAAATTTAGATCTTTTTTCGGGACTAGGATGTATCAATCAACAATATCACATCAAATTAAATGAAAATGTGATTCCTGTTGTACATCCTCCTAGGAGAATACCTATTTCAATACTTAGTAAATTTAGAGATACTTTAATAGATTTGGAAAAGAAGAATATCATAAGAAAAATCGAAGAACCCACTGATTGGGTGAATTCGATAGAAGTGGTTAGAAAAAATGATGGTTCATTACGTATTTGTTTGGATCCCGCTGATTTAAATAGAGCTATAAAAAGGGAATATTTTCCGTTGCCGACAATTGATCAAATTATTTCAAAAATGACTGGTGCTTGTATTTTTAGCACATTAGATGCGAATTCTGGATTTTGGCAAATACAATTGGATGAGGAAAGTTCTAAATTATGTACGTTCTCAACTCCATTCGGAAGATATTGTTTTTTGAGACTTCCCTATGGAATTCGCTCAGCTCCAGAGGTTTTTAATAAGCGATTCAAAAATATATTCGACATAGAAGGTGTTGATTTATACGTGGATGACATTATAGTGTGGGGGCGTACACGGGAAGAACATGATATACGTTTGAATAAAATGTTTGAAATTGCAAGAAAAAATAATATTAGTTTTAATAAAGAAAAATGTAGATTCGGTTTGAATGAAATAAAATTTCTTGGTCACAAAATTACCAGTCATGGATTTTTTCCAGACCAAAATAAAATTTTAGCTATAAAAAATTTTCCTGATGTTCAGAGATTTCTAGGAATGATAACATATGTTGGTCGTTTCATCCCCAACTTGTCAAATGAGAATTATCCTCTTCGTGAATAACTGAAAAAAGACGTGATTTTTGAGTGGAACGAGCAGCACATGAGATCATTTAATAAATTGAAGAATTTGTTGATTAAAGCTCCAGTGTTACAGTTTTATGATGTGAACAAACCTGTTATTGTTTCTGTGGATGCCTCGAAAGACGGAGTTGGTGCTTGCATTTTGCAAAACAATTTTCCGTGTGCATATGCTTCCAGAGCACTCACAGAAACACAAAAAAGATGGGTTCAAATTGAAAAGGAACTTCATGCTATTCTATTCGGATGTGAAAGATTCAATGAATATGTTTTCGGTCGTAAATTTGTTGTTGAAAGTGATCATAAGCCTCTACTAGGTGTTTTTAAGAAATGTCTCACTTCGTGTCCCTCGAGACTTCAGAAAATAATGATTAAGTTGCAGAAATACGATTTTGAAATAATTTACAAACCGGGTAAAGATCTTTTCATTGCTGATGCATTGTCTAGGGGATTTTTGAATACATTAGAGAAAAAAGATGTTGTGGATGATTTAGAGGTTTGTGCCATTGATATGAGTTTTTCAATGACAGATAGTAAATTCAAAGAGTTGATCGAAGAAACATCAAAGGATTCAGAATTAATATTATTGAAAAATTTTATCAAGGATGGATAGCCTTCGACAATTTCTAGAGTACCTTTAAAAATCAAACATTACTTTTAGTTTAGAGATGAACTGATCGAAAGTAAGGGCCTATTATTCAAAGGTCAGCAACTGATTATTCCTAATAAGTTAAGGAAGAAAATTATACAAAAAATTCATTTAGGACATTTTGGCATACAGAAATGTAAAAATCGGGCGAAAAATTTCAGTCTATTAGGTATTCCGGCAATATTAATTTCAGATAATGGACCTCAGTTCAATTCTCTTGAATTTAAGAATTTTGCTAGCATATACGATTTCACACACAAAACTTCTAGTCCTAACTACCCGCAATCAAACGGAATGATAGAGAGATACAAACAAACTGTGAAAAAAATGTTGTACAAAGCTTTCGAGGAAAAACAAGATTTAAACTTGGCTTTGCTCATGTATAGAAATAGTATATTGGAATGTAGATTTTCACCAGCAAAATTATTGATGTCACGTAATTTGAGAGATGTATTACCTACCATTGAAAAGTACCTTAAGCCTAAATGTGTATGATTCAAAAAATACGATCAGAGAATAAAACTCAATCAGCGAAAACGAAAAATAAATTATGATAAAAAATGTAAAGTTCTGAAACCTATTGAAACCAATAAAAATGTAGGATATCAGAATAAGCTTCAAGGAAAATGGCAGTTTGGTAAAGTTATAAATAAACCCAGAGAGAGATCTTATATTTTGCAGAAAACTGATGGTTCGTCAATTACCAGAAATCGTAGGTTTATAGAAACCTTACCAAACTCCTCTGAAAATGAAAACAATATTCTTCATGAAAAAAGAGATGAAGATTCTTGTAATTATCCTACAATTGATGAAACATTGGACGATTCAATTTCTGACAATACTTTATACAGAGTACCTGACAGAACAAAGTATGGTCGTGTTCGGTTCTGCGCTGAACTGTCTCAAAATATATCAAAAACTCTCAAAATTTCTTTCGATCTTTTTATTTCTGTCAACTGACATTCAACTGTCAACAACCTTCTTTTTTTCTATTTCTCACAACAAATAAAATTAAATCATATATTTGAGAAGAATGCTTGGACGATCCGACATTTTTCCCCCCTGCTAGAAGAACTAGTTTTCTTCTAGCTCCAAAAGGCAACCCTTTACAACAGGTCGCCGATAATCTCCTGAAGACGTTTTTACATCCACATTTATTACTTTTGATATGGCCCAGGGTAAACATTAATTATTCTCCCCAATTTCCATTTATGTCTCGGGACAGTTTCATCCACTAGAACAAAATCGTCCACACGAACTGGTTTCTTATCTCTAGTCCATTTATTTCTTCTGATTAGAAAAGGTAGATATTCTTTCATCCAACGAATCCTAAAGGTATCTGAGAGATGTCCAGATAAAAGGTGGAAATCCACCTTTTCCTTTTTGTTCGATGTTCGTATTCCATCATTTCTATGTTGTCCAGGTGAAATGAGAAATCGTCATCCTGAACGTTCCACCATAGGCCCAATACACGATGAATAAAAGTTTCGTCGATGCTTTTTGATGTAGCCAATAACAAGTCTTCCTTGAAAATTTCTTCGTCTCTACTTGAATGACTCATCCATTTCACACCATTGAATCCATCAATATTGTGTATTCTTTGAACCTCTGTAATTGTTACCATCCTAGCTTTTTCTGATTCGCTTGAGTCAAGATAGTCGTTCACGTGAAATTTCTCTGTGATTGCCTTCCGCTCGGCCTTTCGTATCTCAGAATGTAATGCATATTTCTCAGCGTTATAATTCTTTACGAGTTGAACACAAACTGGCGAACAGGTAGTTCCAAAGGTCATTACGTTCATCTCATATGTATCAGGATTGTTTTTTCGACACTTTTTCTCGATACATTTCATTCTCTGCAATGCTCGGAATATGCTCTCTGGAAGCTGCATGTCTTTCCCTTTCTGAAGATCAACTTCATATCGACCCACTGCTCCGATTGTCTGTTTCATTACATTCATGGCCCTGGAGTTGTCTTGCCTCTTCATTAGATCCTGAAGCTTACCATCTCCATTACGTTTCTCGCATACATGTAACACATGAGCTTTTGTATTTTCCTCTTCATTTCTTCTTGGACTGGGCCCATGTACTGACCATCCCAATAAACACCTTGACGCCATCAGAGAATATTCTGTTCCACATCGTATTTGCCGAGGGGTTATCAAAGGAATGTTGTCCTGTCCGATTATCATCACAGCTTTCTGATTTTCATAACTCCGAATCGGTATACCTTTCAGATGAGATTCTCTTTCAATATCTGACATTTTTACAGTTTGTGACGGCAACGACAGATTTTTGATGGTTCGAACACCCTTCAGACAATGAATTTTGCTTCCTTCATCTATTTCAGAGATCTTCAAATCGAATCTAATCGAATTCACTTGTGAGGTGATTTCTTCGTTTGTCCACTGCAAACACATCTGTTCTGAAGAACCTACAATACCTAGATGTTCTGCGATTTCTGCATCTAGCAACGTTATGGTGGATGCCTCATCACAAAGTTCATATATTGTTTCGATGCTCTTCGGACCATACAATTTTATTGGAACCATCCGCAATAACGTTTTCCCGTCACTAGCTACTGCACATATCATTTCAACTCCCAAATTTGATGCACTGTCATTAGTTGTATTTTCACTTGCAGGAACAGTTTTTTCTTTATGGAGAAGACGGTGGTGAAACAATTTACAGCCAGAGATTCCACATACTTTCTTGTTTCGACACTTGATTTTTTGATGGTTTCTTCTGAGACACGAAAAACAAAGTTTTTTCTCCGTAACAATTTTCCATCTGGTATCGATGTCGTCAGCCTTTATAACAGGACACTCACTTTGATGATTATCGCTCCCACAATATGAGCAATACTTCTGTGCAATTTTGAAATTTTGTGTTTGTGCTGTACTGAGAACTCTTTCGGATCTTTTCGATTGATTTTGTTTTTCGATGTCGAATGGTTGAGGTGTACTCACAAAACATGCGGCGCTTGCGTATCCTTCCAACCATTTTGCAAAATCATCGAGATTTACTATTCCATTCTTCCTGGAAACAACTTCACCCCAGTTCAATTTCAATATATCTGGCAACTTATTTAGGAGTTCTTTCATCAACTGCGGATTTTGAAGATGACCTGTGGATTCCAAAATTTTCATAGTTGACACCATATTATTTACTTCATTCGATAGATGAATGAGTTTTTCCAAATTACAGTCTTTTATGAACGGAATATTTTTGATTTTCATAACGAGTGTCTCGATGATGAATTCAGGCCTGCCAAAACGTGTTTCAAGTGTTTTCATAACCAAATCAACATTCGATGTCAGCATCATTCCAGAAACGGTAGATTTGGCTAGTCCCTTCAGGCATTTCTGTAATTTGAGCATAATCTCTTCATTCGAATATTCACATAATCTACAAATATTCGTGAAATGTTTATAAAATAGTGGCCAATCCTGGGGATTTCCGTCGAAACAAGGAAAATCTTTGTCAACTGATTGTCTGGCTTCGATTTTATATGAAGTCGTTCGAGGTTGTCCTGAAGATTTGAATGTCATGAGTACTTCCTGTAGAGTGTTGCATAACATATGAATATCATTGTTGGCATCTTTTCGTGGGGAACATTTGAAATCTAACTCGTTTTCTTCCGGAATATTATTGATCCAATTTGTGACATGATTGTCATTCATCTCATCAACCTCTCTATGTTCGGAAAATTTCGTTTTTCTAGTTACGCAACTAGCACTTTCACTGTTTTATGCCTCAAATTCTGCTTCTTCCAATTCCTCTTCCATATCTTGTAAGCGGAGGCTGTTTTCTACTTCCTTCTGTCTCGACTCGAGCTCGAACAACACTTGCTTTCGTTTTAACATTTCTAATTCATGCCTTTTCTTTTCTGTCTCCAGGATCCGCCTTTTTTTTTTGTAAATCATGACTGGTTTTTTTGGATTCTGCTTCTCTGGAAGAAAGTGATTCGTTATTTCTTGCAACGACTCGACTTGTGGACGCAGGCTGAAGTTCAGGGTGTGTGGATCCAGCATGTGTTGCGTTTCTGTCTGCCCTAACAGATCTTTTTCCATTACAAAATCTGCTGATAACGATCTATGCATTCCTGCTTCACTACGTCTTGGTCTATTCTCCTGGTCCATTCAGAAATCAGAAGGTTGCGTGTTCAAATCACGTCGGGGTCACCAAATGTTCGGTTCTGCGCTGAACTGTCTCAAAATATATCAAAAACTCTCAAAATTTCTTTCGATCTTTTTATTTCTGTCAACTGACATTCAACTGTCAACAACCTTTTTTTTTTCTATTTCTCACAACAAATAAAATTAAATCATATATTTGAGAAGAATGCTTGGACGATCCGACAGGTCGAATGATCAAGAAGCCGGATAGATTTATGTTTTAGTTAATAAAGAAAAAAACAATAGAAAAGGGGAGATGTTATGAAGTTGTATTTGTAGTTTAGATTTTGGATGTATCTTACTGTACTACCTGATTGTTCCTGCGCATTGTTATGACAAATTGAATACATATTTTTCAATAAACCAGCCTTCCTAAAAACGAGTTTCAATTAAGATATCTAATAAACGATATGACACATGGATCTGATTATGCAGATGGAGATAGAGGTAGAAATTTTCTCACCGACCATCACATCATTTTCAACAATCAAGCCCACCTGTCCACCATGTAATTATTTCCCAATATCTTTCACATAAGCCACTATCTTTAGCATTTTGAAATTGAATGTAGCATGTACTTTTCAACATCAAATATTTTTTTCTGTTATACTGTACCCAGAAGCTTTTCCATTAGAATCCATTGATCGAAAAGCGGCTGTTTTCCGGAGTGAAAAATTCAGTTGGCCATTAGGTCCATTTAAAATTCAGCATGGCGAGTTTTGTTCGGAACGCAGTTCCGAAACTCATTATTATATTACTTATCGCATTAAATGGAATGAAAACGTGTTTTGTATTTAAAGCACTCTTTCGGCGAATTGTCCCGGAATTACTGCAACACTTAGTTACAGATCGAGGCCATAAAACGAGATGGTGAAAACTTGTTAGCTGCCTGAAGTCTTCCAACGACTCAATTCGGTGCTGAGGGTCGGCCCTCCTGAATTTCATGCCCGTCAGAACAATGAAATAATTGGTTTCCATTGGAAGTGTAAGCTGTTTGAGATTGTTGATTACAGTTCTTTGTGCTTCTTTCGCGAAGCTCTTGGAGAGGACGAGACAACTTTCAAGAACTGAATATCGCGGATCTTGCAGCCTTAACAATATTTCTTCAAATATTATTTCAAATGATCAATGGTGTTTAATAATATATTCTTAAACAAGTTGCAGAATAGGCTCCTATTCCAACACGAATGTGAAATTCGAAAACGAGCCTTCTTCTTGATTTTTTTTTTTAATAACTTGTCTCGACATCCTCGTCATTGACTCGAGGTAGGTACTGTATACATATATACCAACATATCAGGTACAAAAACTGGACGAAGCTGAAGTTAAAAATTAAGATATTGAGGCATACAAGTATCTGAATCACGATAAAAAAGACAAAAGTTCACATGCAATGGTAAAATTAACAATATTAACATTCTTTGAGGAATTCTAGGGCTATTTCGATGATCTTGTTTTCCATTTTTATTACCAATTTTATAACGTTGATTTTCAGAACACTTCCATATAAACCTGTATGATTCTGATGGATAAAGGATTAAACGTTATTTTCTTGGATTCCTTAGTTCCGTAGCATGGAGTAGGTACCGAATATTTTCGAAGGAGAAGTACACCAATATCGATTGAAATTGTTTCTGGACGTTTTTTGAATTTCCACTCCTAATCTCTGAAACCAAACCAATGTAGAAAAATTTAAATAATGTAAATAGTTCTGCGTATATCCTTGCACTTATATGTCAATATAGAATCAGTTAGCAAAAATTGTTGACTAACAATACAGTTACAGGAAAACTTCGACTGCCTTAACAGTTAATGTTTCGAAGTCAAAATCAGACTCCTTCATAAATTCGAATTCGTCATCTGATATTTGTCGACACATTTTATCCTCCATTCCAAAGATTATAGAGTATAAAAATGGGAAACAACGCGACTACAGTGATGTGAGCGACACTGTAGTTTAAAAAGTAAACGGGATATGGTTAAAATATTTAATTAGGATCCATTTGGCAAGATTTTATAGAGATAATTAGTTGTCAATTTTAAAAGAAAAACTTGAATAAATATTTTTGCTGAATGACGATTGTATTTTCTCGAATACGCGTAGTTTCCACTGAAATAACTCGCAATCTACAAGAGAAGCACCTAGCTCACTCTATAATCTTTGGTTGTGTGTTTTTCTGTTATAAATTTTGTGTTTAAAACTGGCCGACATTTGAAATGTATGGTGATTCATTGCAGAAATAATAGAAAGAATAATCCTGAATATGCATTTTTTTACCAAAGATAATAGAAATGTTAGTTTTGAAACTCGTATCATCTAACTGTCTTGTTCATTTCTTCATATTTTCAGTGCTGTAAAATGGATAGAGTATTCGGGACAAAAATATATTGTTCTGGCTAACGTATAAAGAACTCTTGCTGGGCTGACATACAGGTACACCTCTGATATTTTTTCTTATTATTGTTCAAACATTCTCTAAATAAAATACAGTGGACTCTCGTTAAGTCGAACTCCTAGGGTCCAAAAGAACTGTTCGACTTTTCTATTGTTCGGCTCACCAAACATTCGAGTTATTGAGGTGAGACTTCACTTCATTGAGAGAAAAACTCAGGTAAACACGTAATCATCATCAATGAGAAACGAGCGTCTAAGCACTGGAAACATAACCTTAGAGGTCGAAAAAAAGTATGACATTCATCACGTGTGGTGATTTGTTTGCGAATCGAATCTTTTTCGGTCTCATTCATTAGATCAAAAAGTTCCACTCATAGAGGCAATGGTGGTTAGAAGAACGACTTATAGAGGTGGAGGTTCTCTTGACGACCCTTCCAGCAGTGCGACTCATCTACTAGACCCCCTGGACTCATTGAGGTGAAAATACACTGGGTGAGATATGTATGAATCGGGTCCAGAACAACTGTTCGACTTATCGATGTTCGATTTATCGTGACTTCAATGTATGAATAAGTTCTTGAAATAGTTATAATAATTCTCTAATATGTAACAAATTTTTGAAATGTTCTCAATTTTATAATTAAGGTATTGAAGTTGATTTCATGCAATCATTTCAAATAAAAATATAGTGAATCCAGAATCGTATTTCATTTAATTTAAAAGAATGTGTAGAAGAAGATCATCCTGCTTTTGCTTTGTCGATGTTTTTTTAAAAGCTCTACAAAGTATCTGATTTAATAAAAATTTATGAGAAATATGTTTTGAATTGGGCGCTTTTTATAATAGTTTTCTGTACTGAATAATGTTCTTAGCGCTCTCTAGGTGTCAAATCTAAGAAACTAGCCAAAAATCGTAGTCAGATTTTAGTACCATAGATATAAGGGCGTTTCCTATCTTTCTAACTCTATAATCTTTGCTCTATTCAAAAACGCACCCATAGCTACGGTCGATGGAAAATCCTGTTTAGTGGAGGATAAAAAGTTAAAAATTTGATAAATACTAAAAAAATCCGCTTTCGTGAAACTGTCCTCATATTTGTAATGTAACTAGGAATTTTGTATTTCAAAATTCTGAGGCACCTTTTATATTAAAAAGTATCGAAAAAAACCATGATACCTCAATTCTAACCTTTCTTCATCAGCAAGGAAATGGGCGATAAATCCAGAAAATGAAAAAATTGTTTCAGTGTCCTTGAAAGTTTCCGTTATTCAGAAGAAGGCAACAAAATATCTCTGTGTATCCGCTTAACAAATTGAATGAACCCCAACAAGCGTTCAGGTCGGAGCTCACCTATATGAATTCCCAAGTTACATATTTTTATCTGCTTTCTTCCCTTAAATATATTACTTTCGCAAGAACGCGAGCTCCTCGTCAGGGGCATATTTCGTTCTAGAATATGCCAATGCAGGTGGGTCGAGACTTCGTCATAAACAAGGGGAAGATGTTCTGGCAAGGGCGACTGAATCATTCTGCGTTCAAATTGAACATGATAACGAACGTGTTGTTATTTGGAATCAAGATGGGGACAATAATTTTCTCCTGGATATTCCAATTTGGTGGGACATGATCGGAACATTTATATACAGTGTACCGCTTGAAAGAAAAAATGAAATTCATACTAGGTATTTCAAGTGAAAATATTTCTCTTCATTGAATAACGATCTTCAAAATGGAAGATAGCGCAGGTTACTCCAATTGCGAAGAGCCAATCTGTGGAAGATTATGGTGATTTACGTCCTATTAATATCTTACCTACTTTATCTAAGATACTAGAACACATTATGAATAAGCAGATCAGAGCTTACCTAGACTCGAATGATTTATTTCCTTCATTTCAGTACGGTTTTCGAGCGGGATATGGATGCGTTACTGCATTATTGAACATCACTGACGATATCATACGTTCTACTGATGATGGCCTACTTACTCTTCTTGTTTTATTAGATTATTCTAAGGCCTTTGACAGTATTCATCCAGCTGTATTGAAATCGATTTGCCATTATTTCGGGTTTTCTGATAGCGCATGCTCCCTTATTAACAGCTATTTAACTGGTCGTGGACAGGTGGTAAAGATTGGAGATACTTTCTCTCGTTCTGTTCTTGATTTGACAAGAGGAGTTCCCCAGGGATCCATTCTTGGACCTTTGTTGTTCTGCCTCTATACCGCCATGTTCAACAGATATGTCCAGTTGACTAAAATAACGGCCTACGCTGATGATACCCAGCTAAGTTTCTCATTTCAGATTGGAGATATGGCTGAGGCGATCGAGCAGATAAATAACGATTTACAGTCTGTTTTTGAGATCTCTAGATAGTATGATTTGACATTGAATCCTAATAAGACTAAGGTTCTTTTATTTGGACCTAAACGTCTCAGAGATAACTGCCTCGGTTCAATTGAACTGAGATTTAATGGGGGAGATTATACAGGAGGCGAAAAATCTGGGTCTCATGCTGGATGGCTCGTTGAGGTTCAAGTCCCATGTTTCTGCGATTGTTGGAAGGGCTATTGGTAATTTAAAGATCTTGTACCAACACAGATCGTATCTTAGCAAATCCATGAAGTCCGAGCTATGTAAAGCATTGGTGCTTTTCCACTTAAATTATTGTCTGCCTGTCTTTGGACCTTGCTTGGATGCGGTTGATTTGTACAGGCTGCAGAAGGTGCAGAATTCTTGTGTGCGTTTCGTGCACGGAATTCGAAAGTTCGACCCTGTCAGCTCAAAGCTTAATGATTTGGGTTGGTTGAACATGAGGAACAGTGTAGTCCTCAGGCTGGCAACGCTTGTGCATGGGGTTCTCATTGAGTCAAAACCATCATGTTTGCGTGGTAGAATTGTGTTAACATCTCAGAGACACTTTCTGAACGTTAGGTCACGAGCGTATTCTATCACTGCCCCTCGACATCGAACAGCCACGTTTGAGAGATCATTCACATACAATAGCAACAGGATATACTCACGAATTCCTGAAAGAATCAAGTCCCTACGGAACATCACTTTTAAAAAAAAATGTTTATTTATGGCTCTTAGATGCTCAGCATTTGGTGTCTGATTTTTCTTGCATTCTGGTTCCTCTCCTTCGTTGTCATTGTTCATTCATCATAATTGTTCGGGTAATTTTTTCTTTTGTTTGTTTTCCTGGTTGTTTTGCTTCTGATGATTATTTTATGTAAATTTGCGAATCTTATTTTAGTTTGGAGTTTGATAAAAGAGCTGGGGTTCCACAGGGCTCAATCTTGGGACATCTCTTATAGATACTGTATACAGCAGATATCTTCTCCGATTTACATTGCTTTGCCGATGATACACGAATTTATTCAGCTTTTAAGCCTACGTTGATGCAATGAGCAAGATTAACGCCGATCTACAAAACATTCTGACCTGGTCTGGGGATCATAACTTGGAACATAATTCAATAGTGTCAACTACAGGTTGAACCTCATCGGGTAGGTATTATAAAAATATTCGGGGTGTCTCTCGACCAACTATCGGTTGAAACCGATTTATTTCAGTTGGCTACACTGCTCGTTCAGTTCCGCAGTAAACAAATGACAGCTGGAAGGAGTCTAACCTTCAAATGCGGTCGTAAGGCTTGGAACGAAGACGAAATTCACGTGATTCGGGGCAAGACACATGGCGTCTGAATTCTTGGAGAATTTGGGTTTTTTTGAATTTCAAATAATTTTACCATCATTGTATCAAACCTACTCATTATTCTCATTGAATTCCTTGTAATATTTTGTTGGTAGTCAATCGTTCTGATAATAAAAAAGCATTAATTTATATAATATGAATTTGTTTCCGAAGGAAAGAGAGGCCATAAGATGGAACACCCCGTATATTTTAACGTCAAATTTTTGCATTTATTTTTCTGAATACATTGATGTACCACAACCTAACCTTTGATACATTTTAGCTTAAAAAATCAGAAGAATTCATTTTTATTTGTTTTTTTAATAGTAGGCCATGAATTCTTTCACACATGCATTTAATTAATTTTTTTCAACATCATGTGGCAAACTCATTTAATATATTATATTCAATCATGAACTCAAAATATCACTCGTCAACGTAAAAAAAAATTTTAATGTTTATATTGAAATTTTTTTATGCATGGGATGAAGAATTGATGTCTTACGAAAAAAAAACAACATATACAGGGTGTACCAAGCTCGACGGCCTATTAGGCGTTTCTGAAGAACTGGACTTATTCGACATCTGAAAATTGGGATTATGATATTGTTTGACATTATCTACCGAGCTAAAATATTCTTGAAGCCTGACCACTTTCAGTTATACAGGGAGCGGAAAAAAAATTTCAAAATTTTTTTCTTCCGTTTTTTTGTTTTCGAATTTGATAGAG
Source organism: Hippodamia convergens (assembly GCA_038502775.1). Classification (NCBI taxonomy): domain Eukaryota; kingdom Metazoa; phylum Arthropoda; class Insecta; order Coleoptera; family Coccinellidae; genus Hippodamia; species Hippodamia convergens. The sequence continues at coordinate 35,858,448 of CM076610.1, forward strand.
TATACAATTCTGAAACATAGATGAATTCAAAATAGTAATCATCGAAATGAATACCATTTTCAATTCCCAGGCTCAGAGATCTTTTATCATGAGGTTGGAGAAATGATATTAGATTTTGTAACTGAGATGAGAGATATACCGGTTTCGGCCTTGTTGGGCCTCATCAGTATCCCGCACATCTCAGGACAAAATCTTCATAAAAAACTTCAGAATTTGAAGCAATTGGTTGTGAAGTAATGAGTAAAATATTACAAAGTACTCATTACTTTACAACCAATTGCTTCAAATTCTGAAGTTTTTTATGAAGATTTTGTCCTGAGATGTGCGGGATACTGATGAGGCCCAACAAGGCCGAAACCGGTATATCTCTCATCTCAGTGACAAAATCTCATATCATTTCTCCAACCTCATGATAAAAGATCTCTGAGCCTGGGAATTGAAAATGGTATTCATTTCGATGATTACTATTTTGAATTCATCTATGTTTCAAAAATGTTCTCGATGTGCCTTCGTAAAGGCAAAGAATTTTCTTTTTCTTAATAATATACAATTCTGAATACATTCGTACTCAAATCGTTGCATTCGTCGAAATACTTTCCAAAATATCGAGAAAAACCTGAAGAAAAAGAGAGAAAAGAGTATTCGGTATTATGTTTGTTATTCCTAATCTAGATACCTTAAGCACAAACCGTTTTCACATTTTTGAAGTCGAAGACTATGTCAATCTTGTACATTTTTAGAATTTTGAAGAACTCATCACAGGGTGTTCCAAAATTGGGATCAAGATTGGCCCATAACTTTCGTTTTTCAAATTAGAAACCTATTTTTTATGATTGCGTTGGATTGTACGAAGAAAAATGATGATAATGTTCTGAAATGGTAATGCTCCTAAAATTGATAATTCTTGAGTTATTTAGGATTTTCTGATTTTATGTCGTACGTAGCGTCAAATTCATCAAATCTGTTTCTTTTCAACTATGACCTTGGTCATAGAAGATAAATTATTCCAGTAACTCACTGGTGACACACGTTTCTTTTAATTCATTTATCATTGTTGTTATGAAAAAGATTTTATGCATTTGACGCAACGTACGACATGGAATCAGAAAATACTAAATAACTCAAGAATTATTAATTTTGGGAGTATCAGTATGATAGAACATTATCGTCATTTTTCTTTGTAGAATCCAACGCAATCATAAAAAAATAGAGTTCTAAGTTGAAAAACGAAAGTTATAGGCCAATCTTGATCCCAATTTTTGACCGAACATTTGGAACACCCTGTGACGAGTTTTCAAAATTCTAAATATGTAAAATATTTCCACTGTTTTCGACTACGAAAACGTGAAAACGGTTTGTGCTTAAGATATCTAGATTAGAAATAGCAAACATTATACCGAATACTCTTATCCAACCTTTTCGTTTAGTTATTTTTTGATATTTCGGAAAGTATTTTGACGAATGCAACGATTTGAGTACGAATGTATTCAAGTGCGTGTCACTAGTGAGTTATTAGAATAAGTTATCTTCTATGACCAAGATCCTTGTTGATATGAAACAGATTCAATGAATTTGACGCTACGTACGACATAAACTCAGAAAATCCTGAATAACTCAAGAATGATCAATTTTAGGAACATTAACATGTTGGAACATTATCATCATTTTTCTTCGTACAATCCAACGCAATCATGAAAAAATAGGGTTCTAATTTGAAAAACGAAAGTTATGGGCCAATCACGATCCCAATTTTTGACCCAACATTTGGAACACCCTGTGATGAGTTTTTCAAAATTCTGAAAATGTACAATATTTCCACAATCTTTGACTTCAAAAATGAGAAAACGGTTTGTGCTTAAGGATCTAGATTAGGAATAACAATCATAATACCGAATACTCTTTTCTCTCTTTTTCTTCAGGTTTTTCTCGATATTTTGGAAAGTATTTCGACGAATGCAACGATTTGAGTACGAATGTATTCAGAATTGCATACTCTGTCAAATTCGAAAACAAAAAACAGAAAAAAAAATGTTTGAAATTTTTTTTTCGCTCCCTGTATAACTGAAAGTGGTCAGGCTCCAAGAACATTTTAGCTCGGTAGATAATGTCAAACAATATCATAATCCCCATTTTCAGATTCCAAATAAGTCTAGTTCTTCAGAAACGCCCAATAGGCCGTCGAACTTGGTACACCCTGTATATGGATTTTTCTGATTTTTTAAATTTATTTCAGGTTAGGTTGTGATACATCAATGTATTCATAAATATAAATGCAAAATATTTTTTTTGTGATAACATAATGAAATAAAATTAATTGATTTGAACAGCAAATAAATGCAACAGTTGTAAAGAATTTTCAAAACAACTCTGAATGACGCGAAACACAATACAAATTACAAATGATAGAAATTTCAAATGGATGAAGTCTAAAATATGACAAATGAATATTTTCATGCTCCCCCAACTGACCATGCTAGTTTCTTGGCCCTCAACTATCGGTTCGAGGTCGAACTACTACCTATTCTAGCGGTTGGGTCAACTTCCGGTCGACTCCGAGTTGAACCATTAGTTTGACGGTTATAATACGGAATTTGACAGTTGACTATCGGTTTGAGTCGACCGGCAGTCAACTATCTTTTATAAAACCGGCCCTTAATCGGTAACTGTTCATATTTTCTGAATAAGTTCAGAAAATAGTTACCGATTAAGGGCCGGTTTTATAAAGGATAGTTGACGAAACATATTTTCGATAAATATTCAAGTACATCTGCTTAACTATAAATGATCTTGGTTTGTTAGTCTTCGAATCAGGTATGCTGATTGAAAGCTCAGATTAGAAATCACCCCTCTATTCTACAGGCCCCAGAAATACAAAAATGAAGCTACTTGAAAAATGAATAAATATAGAATATTAATAGTTATTGAAATCCTGTAAATTACCTTAATCATTAAATTTTCCGTATCTGCAGGTTTTCGATTTCTTCTTTCGTTGAAATCTTAGATTTCTTCGCCTTATAGCAGTATAAAGCTCGCCGTTTCAATAAAAATCGAACTTTCGAATATGAAGATATATCTACATTGTGTTTAATTGCAAATGTTGACTTCAACATTGAATCGGCTCACAATGAAGATTTCGTCCTGGAACAAAGGTCTAAGAAGTATGCCATTAAAACATTTTCCGAGAAAGAACTCGTGTTTTCACTCTTGCGATAGTCCATGAAACGTTTATATGCATATTCGTACTTTTCTCTTTATTTCGTTGGTACTAATTCTGATGAAGCAGTATTCACTGCCTCAACCAGCTATGAAGGAGTCCCAGCAATGGAAAATTGATCATCACTTTGCATTGTACACTGTTCTCTTCTCGAAATTACCAGCAATTAAGTTTATATGCGTTAAGTTTGGCATTTCAACAAATACGTTTCTTTAGTAACGCAACCAATTTCCTTACGAATTTCAAAGCACCCTCATAACAGTATTTTATTGATATTATCAAATGGCCATCGGATAAGTCCTTCAGCCTAAAGAATAAAATAATTCGCCTCTTTTTTGAAAGTTAATTTATATCTGTCAAAATTTGAACGATTTGCGGAAAAATAGTATGTTTACCTTGTTGGAAAAGCCACATTCCTGGACTTTGTGTTGCTAATTCGAGGCGTAAGATTTTTCACAAACGTCCACAAATGTAAACAACTTGTTATCAAACTGGTAAGAAAAGTATCAACAAAAAAGGTATCTCTACCTCTTGTGTTATTGGGATGAATTTCCGAAATAAAACTCATATTTCTCGACACAAAATTCGGAAACACGCCATGTTTAAATTTATAAATCAAATTTAATGTTGTATAAACAATTCCCTATCCATTCATGGACCACCTGTCGAAATAGCAGTTGCACATTTTGTAATGAAAGATTTAAAAATGTATATTACTAAAAACCTCCATTGGAATAAACAAACTAATAAAATTGTGCAAAAATTAAGGTTCCTCATTCATACTATTCGAATGAACAAATGAAGATATTTTATTGTCTATATTTCAGTTAATAAATTGAAATCTAGCATGGGGAGAATTCATTAGTGTGCATCGAAAAAATCGAAACAACGCAGAGATGGATACTGAAGATTATGTTTAACAAACCACTTTGGTATAGTTTCAGATGCATACAAAATTGTTGTCTATTCCTACAGGAATAACTTTTCCTAGATTGATATACAAACCCCTCTAGCCCTCTGCTGTTTATTTTTTCAAAATAGGATTACATGTATTGTTATATTATATGAAATGAAAGGATATTCGATTGCACATTGAGTGATGTGACTGAAAAACAATTTGTTAAGCTATTTTTCCATTACAAATTCAACAATTCATGATTGGTGTCTGCTTCTTATTCTTGAAATAATAAAATACATATAAAGAAAAATCCTCCTAGCAGCCGCACTCTATTTTCAAAATTTGAGGTGTTTATGCCCTGTTGGTGGTTTATACCCTTATCCCTTAATTTTTTTCATATCGGGAAAATATTGCTTGTAATATACCGCATTAATGGTCATTCGATGAACAATTTAGTTAAATAAATAAAATTGTACCTTGAAGGTCTTGCAATAAAAATGTAACTATGAAAAAAGTGTATAAAAACACGGGTTTGTAGAGGGATGTAGAGCGGAAAGGGTGAGAGATTTCAAATTCAAAAAAGCATAGGGAGACCTGGATTTACAAATCCATGGATTTGTTGATTTTTCTCAAGATTGATTGATAAAAGACTATTTGTCTGATTGCAGTACTCTCCAATCACAAATTGTGAATTAATGTTTTATTTAAAAACGGCACAATCAATAATGCTTTCAGCCATATCGCTGAATAGGTAATCGAATTTCCTTCCAGTTGATGTGTCAGAATCCTTGTATTTCCATTTGGAAAAATAAAATGGAAGGGTGCAGGGCGTAGGGGGTGAAAAATATCAAATTCAAAAAAGCAAACGATAAATTTCAAGCCGGGTGCGTGAATTTTCCTCAATAGTTCTTCGAACAGGAATTATTGATGAGGTACGTTAGCTTTTTAGCACTCTGTAAATGTGAGTCGTTGATTGTCAGTAATTTTAATAGGTTAGTCTAATAATCAATTTTCCAGATTACTTCAAAGGAGTCCACAATATTTGGACCATTTGTTGAAATTAAACGGTTGAGTAGCTACTATTATTTAAGCAGTAACAATTTAATTGTTAAGTCTGTAGGATATGTTGAAGGCAGAATCTATACGGAAACCATCGAATTAATTTCATCCTTGAAACTCTGAATTCGTGAAGTGATATACCCACGAATTGAATGATGGATAGACTAACTACTAGCATTGAATTCTGAGAAAAGTATTTTCTTTATATGTAGGTAGATGAAAACTTCGACATCCTTGCTAGTTCAGTGGTTAAAAGAACGAACTGACTTTTCAGAGATTGACTAGTTTTGTTTTAGGATTCCTATAAATAAATTTCAAGTCATGATTATTTCTTTTGTATTTTCCTGAAGAAATGATGACTGAAGGAAAATATAAAGATTGAAAGGCATAAGGCTTATGTTGATACCTTATACCGAGCCTTATACCTGAATAATAACGGCCACATACAGTCTGTTCATGTTTCATCTGAAACTAAACCCTTTCTCGTTGGTTGCGTTATCTTTCCAAATGGTAGGTATAACAATTCGATTCTTCTAAGGATATTATGCTGCGAAAGTCGATCTCGTTCTTATTTATTCGAAGTCAATCGGTCCGAGCTACTCGTCCTTCGAACATCTGACATGTAACATCACAAATTCTCGGGTGATGTTTCCCGCATATCAAATAGAAAATAAATCTTTCATTCTGTCTTTCGTACAAAGGGGCTTTTAACCCCGGATCCAATCCTGCTTTGGGGCGCCCTCAGCCCTCGGAATCCGCAGCAGAGAGACTAGATGGCATCGCCATAAATTCGGACTTTCTTACGGCCCTTCCGGCCTCTAATTTCTCCCATGTGACGCACAACGTGTGCTTTATGTGTTTGTGTGAGTGCTCCGCTCGGTATGTGTCCGCAATTGATTCTCCCGCATTATGCGCCCTTCAAACCGTCAAAGATACCTTTATTCGAGATGTTCCAAAAACCACATCTTGCAGATGTATATCATACTTTTCCCTCCGCTCAGCATAAGGAGTAGTCGTTATGGGAAGGTGCCTTCATAAATACTGTCAAAACGATTTCGAAATGACTCTTCTATTGAAAATCATATTGACCCACATGCTCCAATCGACCTATGTGGAGTGTGGTCAGATTTCGATGATTTACTACTACATATATTAAATTAAAAGAGATAGAATATACACGGTGATTCAAAAAAAGTGATCGCGTTTCTATGAAACAGAGAACACTGAAAAATAAGTGGAGTTTGTTCAGTAAAAAGTTTTCTTGACACCATCCATATTCGATATAATCGAATATGGAACAGCTGCAGAAGCTTTTCGATCCCAGAATTTGGCTACTAGAGGCCTAAGACCGAATACTAGAAGCAGAAATGTGAGCAAATGAGGGACTCTTCCATTTGTTTGTTTTTTGCTGCGTTCAATTTCTCACAGTGCTGAAATTCATCTATATTTTTTTCTATTATATATTGTTCATTTCAGTGCAGTTTGGAAGACTGCTTGACTCTCTATTCTTTTCTTCTCGGAAGCAACAGCACCCTGATGACGGCAGGCGGATGCTTGCCGAAACGTTGGTAAATACCAACAGTATAGATAATGGAAATAGCCCAAAAAAGGTCCCAACGAAAAATATGTTGTTTGTCGAAACAGAGAAGAACTTGTTATGCAAGGGAGAATAGACAATTTATCGTCTTGATTGCCTTTGCCAGGCTTTAGAAAAAAAATTTTGGTGCACATAGGGGCTGGAGCAGTGAAAATTACAAGAAGGTCAGTGTCCTCCCCAACAATTAACACACTCTCATGGAACTGCTGAGCAACTTCAACAGCACTATCTACGATTAAATGATCAGCATCCTCAGTAGGATGATCTACTGAGCAAATGTTACATAATGGATGGGAGGGGGCGGGTTACGTTTTCATCACAATTTGATGGTCTACAACTCTCACCCTGAGTTGCAGGAACGTCCATTAAATTTAATGCTGCCTCAATTCTCCATTAAACGGAGTATCCATGGTTACCGTCTATGGATATTCCGTTTAAGGGAGAATTAAGGTGGCATTAAATTTTAATGGACGTTGCTGCAACTCAGTGTTAGGCTAATTTCACATGGTCGCGCGACAACGCACGTTTGCAGCTCGTTAACGTGCGTTGATGTATTCAGATGGTCGCGCGTTGATAGCGCGGCAGCCTGCTACTACAGAAAGCACAGAAAAAGTAATTGAAATCTCTGTCAATATTTCAGCTTTGTATATATATATATATATATATATAATATATATATATATATACGTCTAATCGCTTGTATCATCTGAACACGTCTATGCCTGACAGTTGTACTTCAATACACGCGACGTCGCGCGGAACAAGATACTGGCGACAGAGCAAAGTCGATCGCGCGTGATCGCCAATATACGCACGATGACGTGCGGCCTTGGCCTTATGAACATTTCTATTTGACAACTCAGTATCTCTAATCGCGCATTTGGGAATCTGAACTAAGCCTTAATCTATAACATTTCGTTCTAAAACTCGTAGTTCCAAATATATTATACGTTTGATAATGAAAATAAGTGTTTTTTCAAAAAGTGTAAAAATTTGCCATATTTCGAAGTATGATTTCTATAAAACTACTTGTTCAAAATATAATATCGTGATACTTTTTAGAAGCAGAGTTTAATGCTGAACACTTTTGAATACAACAATGTTATTGGTTAAGTGCTTAGTTCCTTAGTTTAGGAGTTTTCCGAGTAAAACCGAGAGTAAAACCTAAACCACGACATACGCTTCACTGGGAAATTGGAGCAAAACTCAAACTACTCTCATTAGAGGCCTGAATAAGTGATTAAAACTGTTTTCAGAACTCCACCAATTACTTCCAAGCAAAAGTCTAATTTTAATAATAATAATAATAGCAGATTTGGGCAGACGAAGTTGCGCAGGCCAGCTAGTACTCTATAATTTTTGGTTGAAACGATAATTAGAGTTGTGAGAAAATTTATGAAAATTTTCTCAGTCCGTGACTGATACCTGAGTGTAACATTGGAGGTAAAACTGTTTCACTTTTGATTACCGAATTTCAAATTAATTGAACAATGTTGCATATTCTTCCCATGTTGCTTTCATTATGTTCATACATTTATTATCCTTTAATAATCTCCGTCCTCATATTTAGCCAATAAATCCAGTTAGGTCCTTCGCCCGCCTTATCAACTGGTTAATAAGAACTTATATTGGCTGACAAAGTGCTGAAAAATCGATGCACCGTATCGCGAATGTCATTGCCAATTCCATTGTGCTCAATATCTTTTCTCGTCTCAAGAGGAGCGGAGGCTCCAGAATCCAATCTGAGCATGTCGACATCATCGCCATATCTTAAATTAATTCATTCGCAGCATAGAGAGTTTGTAATTCCACAGAGAACTCCTTTTGTTGGTCGAGAAAGGAAAGATAACTTCTACTTATTAGGAAACTTCAATTTATAGTTCAAGTTTGCAGAAGTTCGGCACTTTATCGAAAGTTTTCACTTCTTAATGCCTTTTCGGGTGAAAAGGACATATATTGAAATGGAAGGTTCGCTTGAGGTATTTCTAGATTTTTACGAATTCAACACTTTTTGACATTATTTCCACGAGTTGGCACAAAGTGGTATAACAGGATATTCGAGTTATTCGGTTTATCTGGCAATTCAATATGAGGGGTTCATGTTTTAGCGAGCGTTTCTTGATGAAATTCGATGATATTGTATTCAATATTATGGAGCAAAATATATGAGCAATAAACTTTATATCCGTTCAAGAGCGGCAATTTATTGGAATGATTTTAGCACGACATTTTGAGAAAAAAAAAGCACCTAAAAATACTCTCAGACAGATGGTGAATGATTGTTGACAAAATCCGGAAGAATGATTCGTGACTCATGTTGCGAGAAGTACTCCGTCTAGTCTAGGACCAGTGCTCACCCTATTCGAAACACACATGAGGGACTTGAGATCAAAAGCAGCTATATCCATTTTTTTGTCGATATACTATACTTTTTTTGAAACATAGATGAATTCAAAATAGTAATCATCGAAATGAATACCATTTTCAATTCCCAGGCTCAGAGATCTTTTATCATGAGGTTGGAGAAATGATATTAGATTTTGTCACTGAGATGAGAGACATACCGGTTTCGGCCTTGTTGGGCCTCATCAGTGTCCCGCACATCTCAGGACAAAATCTTCATAAAAAACTTCAGAATTTGAAGCAATTGGTTGTGAAGTAATGAGTAAAATATTACAAAGTACTAAGGTGGTGACATCCAATTGCGTCAAAATGAAGTTTCACATCTCCAATCAAATGCAAAAAAAAAGAAATCTGTACTTCCTCTTTCACTGAATGAGATTTTAGCAGTGGCTCTATTCAGGGCCCGCTTGCTAGTTTCTCAAAGTGATGGAAACGCCCAATTCATTTTGTGACTGTGAAGCCTGATGTTTTTAAGAAAAAGAAAATTCTTTGCCTTTACGAAGGCACATCGAGAACATTTTTGAAACATAGATGAATTCAAAATAGTAATCATCGAAATGAATACCATTTTCAATTCCCAGGCTCAGAGATCTTTTATCATGAGGTTGGAGAAATGATATTAGATTTTGTCACTGAGATGAGAGACATACCGGTTTCGGCCTTGTTATGCCTCATCAGTGTTCCGCACATCTCAGGACAAAATCGTCATAAAAAACTTCAGAATTTGAAGCAATTGCTTGTGAAGTAATGAGTAAAATATTACAAAGTACTAAGGTGGTGACATCCAATTGCGTCAAAATGAAGTTTCACATCTCCAATCAAATGCAAACAAAGAAATCTGTACTTCCTCTTTCACTGAATGGGATTTTAGCAGTGGCTCTATTCAGGGCCCGCTTGCTAGTTTCTCAAAGTGATGGAAACGCCCAATTCTTTTTGTGACTGTGAAGCCTGATGTTTTTAAGAAAAAGAAAATTCTTTGCCTTTACGAAGGCACATCGAGAACATTTTTGAAACATAGATGAATTCAAAATAGTAATCATCGAAATGAATACCATTTTCAATTCCCAGGCTCAGAGATCTTTTATCATGAGGTTGGAGAAATGATATTAGATTTTGTCACTGAGATGAGAGACATACCGGTTTCGGCCTTGTTGGGCCTCATCAGTGTCCCGCACATCTCAGGACAAAATCTTCATAAAAAACTTCAGAATTTGAAGCAATTGGTTGTGAAGTAATGAGTAAAATATTACAAAGTACTAAGGTGGTGACATCCAATTGCGTCAGAATGAAGTTTCACATCTCCAATCAAATGCAAAAAAAGAAATCTGTACTTCCTCTTTCACTGAATGAGATTTTAGCAGTGGCTCTATTCAGGGCCCGCTTGCTAGTTTCTCAAAGTGATGGAAACGCCCAATTCTTTTTGTGACTGTGAAGCCTGATGTTTTTAGGAAAAAGAAAATTCTTTGCCTTTACGAAGGCACATCGAGAACATTTTTGAAACATAGATGAATTCAAAATAGTAATCATCGAAATGAATACCATTTTCAATTCCCAGGCTCAGAGATCTTTTATCATGAGGTTGGAGAAATGATATTAGATTTTGTCACTGAGATGAGAGACATACCGATTTCGGCCTTGTTGGCCCTCATCAGTGTCCCGCCTGGGAATTGAAAATGGTATTCAGTTCGATTATTACTATTTTGAATTCATCTATGTTTCAAAAATGTTCTCGATGTGCCTTCGTATAGGCAAAGAATTTTCTTTTTCTTAAAAACATCAGGCTTCACAGTCACAAAAAGAATTGGGCGTTTCCATCACTTTGAGAAACTAGCAAGCGGGCCCTGAATAGAGCAACTGCTAAAATCTCATTCAGTGAAAGAGGAAGTACAGATTTCTTTTTTTGCATTTGATTGGAGATGTGAAACTTCATTTTGACGCAATTGGATGTCACCACCTTAGTACTTTGTAATATTTTACTCATTACTTCACAACCAATTGCTTCAAATTCTGAAGTTTTTTATGAAGATTTTGTCCTGAGATGTGCGGGACACTGATGAGGCCCAACAAGGCCGAAACCGGTATGTCTCTCATCTCAGTGACAAAATCTAATATCATTTCTCCAACCTCATGATAAAAGATCTCTGAGCCTGGGAATTGAAAATGGTATTCATTTCGATGATTACTATTTTGAATTCATCTATGTTTCAAAAATGTTCCCGATGTGCCTTCGTAAAGGCAAAGAATTTTCTTTTTCTTAAAATACTATACTTTTGTTGCAATTTTCGGTTTCACAAAATCTAACAATCATATGCATTCAAAACGGTTTATTTGTGTGTTAAAATCGCATTCAGGGTCGGATTACCTTCGTTTTGCGATCAAATATGATTATATTTGATATTCGTTTTGGGTTATCGAGGACGTGGCTTGGAAAAAATAGTGCAATAATTTCGAAAAATAATACATTGAATTGTATTCAGAAGTCACCAAATCGGATCCTTACCTTAGAATAAAATAGGTAGGGGAGAGATCTGGTGGGGGTGGGTTGAGGTTGGACAAAACAGGATAGTTCGATAAAACGGGATATAAGACGGCAATTTTCGCCTGGTAGTATTATAACTCGCTGTAAATAAAGCATCTTCAAATATAGCAGGTGATATAATTCAGAGAAATTGCGTGATGAGTTCGTAAAAGTAGGGTTTAACTATTTAGTTTTACCGGTGTTTGATGAAGAATATTCAATATTATATGAGAAGAATAAATATCGGTGAGTATTTCATTTAATTTATTTGAACAATTGACTGCTGTCAGAGAAAACAGGGTACCTAGTATCCCGAGGAAAAAAAATATATAATGAAGTCGTTCCAAAGATGAAGGAGCACATGATGTAGCCTGCAATTATCAAAGACTGCAATTATCAGAGACTGATGACGGTTGGATAATGTGCCAGGATTGTCGTCTTCGATATCAGGAAGCCTGTGACGGGGTGGAAAATGATGGTGCTATATTTATCGTTGCTGAAGTGTCATTTGTTTGTTATCATATAAATATGAGTTTCTTTGTTTAGTTTGCATTCGTTTTGAATAAATATATTTCACTCCCATCATTATTGTCACTGTCATTTATAAACCATCCCATTCTAGCCGACTAGGAAGGCAAAACAGAATACTTTGACTTTCATCTTAAATATGACTTTTTATATATTATCATAGCTTGGTTACGGAGTTATGGGTTAGATAACCCATAAATAAAAACAATTTATCATGAGAGCGTAAAGTTCAAGTAATCAGAGGGGGAAGAAATGGAAAGAGATTATTGCTCATTCTTCAAAGGTGAATGAAAACGCAACAGAATATAATTGAACATCTGAAATCACATGCCAAAGCCATTGATTGCCTCATAATCATATTGCTTCACATCTCAGTGACAAGTGACAACTGTGGATAAATGTCTCTTTTGACACTGCTGACAGTGCTGGCCATACGATACTTCCAAGATCATATTTAATTCCAGCTACAAGCTCGAACGTACCTCATTAAAATATGGAAGGTAGAGTCCTTGTCTATGACTGTCTAGTTCAATAAAGAGTATTTGGGGGAGTTGGCTGACTGAGGGCCTTTTAGTCAACTACACTATTTATTGTGATACAATCTCAAATTTCAAAATCAGGGTTGTTCAGATTTTCAAATTACTGTTAAGGACTGTATCCAGATAATTGAGAAGGAGAAAGGTGGTGTAAGACATTCATTGGCATCATTCACAATCATAAAATAAAAAAGTCACCCGCCATGAAGCTAATGCAGTAAATAAATACAAATATTAAAATCATTTATAAACTCAAAGTGACATTATTCAACTAAAAACAGAGGCAATCTAGAGAAGTTCAAAAAAACGATCATATCACCCTAGACCTTGAGACAGTCCAACTACTTCAAAATGAAACACGTTAAGACACAACTGAGCAACAAAAAAATATTATTGCGAGAGCCTCTTTTTCCGATCAGAAAAACAGAAGGTTGAAAAATGAATCATCAGAGTAGATTGAGTTGTGTTGAAAGTGATATTAGGCCTTGGAAAAAGAACAAGCGTTGAAAGCTGAATTGCCTAAGTCTGTTCATCATTGAAATTGATACAATTAATATGAGAAGAGAATGATATAACAATCAATAACTATAACGATGGATAACATGAAGATGATCACACTTGCAAGGTGAATCAGATGAATGAACTTGAGAAATCATGTTTATAATGAGGAAATCATACCAGTTGATTGATTTCACCAATATTAGAGGAGCCCTTCCAGAGTGAACTTTGGACTGAGGCTGTCAACCAGATTCATTGTCTAAAACACTTGATCGTTGAACCATTTCAGAGGAGTTCACTTCGTTTTATGGAGAGAAAAGATTGATTTCCAAAGATCACTCTGGACAATTCAATCATCTGAAACTCGAGAATATTAATTAGCAAGAGTTATGATAGATATGAATATTTGAAAAGTGAAATGAACTGATTAAAAGAATGAGATAATCATGATAATATCATGAATCAGTATTTTAAAGAGGACATGAGAATATTCATTCTTGGAGGAAGTCATCATCTACATGTGGGGAATCCAGAGATATTTGAAAATTCGATGAGAACTGCAAAAATATATATCATAGAGGATTCAGATACAATAGTTAAACGCAATAGAGATTTAATTTGAATAAGGCGAGCGAAAATTACCAATATTTTTATAGATTTTCATGATCTAAAACGTAGACACATTTTCATACCTTATGAAAAGCATGAAAATAACATGGAAATGCAACAATTAATAATTTTGAGAATTTAATACTTTGTTTGAGAAGAACTTACTCCAAGAAAAAAGAAATTATTAAGCTAGATGACTTTTTGAAATTCTAATTACTATATCAGCACAAAAGGAGGTCTATTCACAGTCGAAGCTGGAGCATAAAAAAGGAACAAACAATTAATTCAATTCAGGAACGTGAGATAATCTATTAGTTGATTCATAGAGTCAGATTTATTTGAGGCGAGCAGTCAGTCAGCTGACCATAGATATATACTTCCAGTGAAGATGGACTCCCCGATTGAAGTAACCATAGATGTAGAAGGAGATGAGGTTGAAGGGGTGCATCGTTCAATTTTTAACAGTCTTACACCAATCTACAACATTTGACCCATTGGATTTTGAAGAGACGCATTCAGAGACCAATATGAATTGAATGCTTCGACGGCTTATGAACGCCGTTAATCCATTTTCATGAATGCATTAAACTAGCATCTCAGTGACTGTTTTCCAAAAAATTTTCAAGACTCACTTCACACATATATGTTAACCAGAGCCAGCTTCATTTTTGGAATAAAGCTTTTCACTATAAAAAGCTTTTTATAAAAATCAGAACCTATTCTGTAAAACTTAAAATTTTTCGAATAATTTAATTACTGATATGAAAAAAGTCTCAAATAGAGATAATAAATTATTAGGAATAATTTCACCAAACGTTTTGCTCACAACGGCGGTAGGCATCTTCAGAGGATTCTTGGTCTAAGATTGTACCTTGTACCTCGAACGCTGAAATTCTGATACTGACGTTTTTCCCGTTCTGTACATTGCTGACGAAGTGTTGCAGCAAGGCTGGGATTGGAAATTACTCCAGATAATCCAGAAAAAGTACACTAAACTATTTTTTGCAATTGCAAAAAAGATTGTAGTGGCAAATGTGGATGTAAAAAAGTCGGGTTGGTGTGTTCCCCAGCGTGTACCAATTGCAAAGATCAGTCTTTCTCAAATGTCCAGTTGAATACAGTAGAGGAAGATTCCTGTTATTTCAATGAAGAGAGCAATGACTCTGCAACATTTGAACTTCCAGTAAGAGCTGGAGGAAGAGGAAAAAGGAATCGAAGAAAACATGACTGTTGAAGTAGCATTTTCATCAGTATGGATCTGATTAAATTATAAATATACATAAATCGAAACATTAGTCAGTCCAATAATCAATAATAAGGTGATATCTAGAACAGGGCAGGAATTGTTTCCCTACTTTATCCTAAAATTGTAATGACAGTTAGGCCTGGTTTTACAATCGGAGATTAACTTTTGGTTAAGGAAATTTTGTAGGTTAGGCGTTTTACAATCCCACGAAACGTGGTTAACTATCAGTTAACTTATCCAACACCGAAAGTGTGGGTAAACCTGAAGTTAATTCAAGAACCATAGAATCATGTATATGTATATAACCTAAAATGTCTGTCTAATTCGAAAATTATTGTTTTGAAGAAATCGATTTCTCAATAAAGATTTGTTAATATTCATTCAATGGAATTTGATTTCAACGCTTTCAGCAGTGATGGAGAGGAGTGTCGTAGACCTGAAGTGATGCGTCTTAGATCACATTTTTTTCGAAATTAAGGACGATTGTGATTTTTTTTTAAGATTCAGATTATCGAAAAGCTGCGTTTTATTATTATTTATTCAATGTATGCTGAATATTCTAAACCGAATAGAGCATTGGATAGCTCGTCCAACCAGAAGGTAATTAAAATGCCAGGTTTCCGAGGTGCATAGGTGTTATCGACTGCACACATAAAAATTCAATTGCTAGGAGATGATCAAGCCGAACTATTCAGAAACCATTAACAGTTTTTTTTCTTGAATGTGCAAGCTAATCCATCTCTGAAAATTACAAACGTTGATGCAAAATGGCCAGGTTCAGCACCTGATATTTTGCAGAATTCTATGCTGTGCGGATGATTTGAAAAAAGGGATTTTCCTCACAGTGTTTTAGCAGGAGATAGTGGCTATGGAATTGGGCCTTATATAATCAGACCTTCAGCTAATACAAGAAAACCTTCTGAAGTCTCACTCAATAAATCACACATTTCTACAAGAAATCTCGTTGAGAGAAAGAGTGTGTAGAAACGTCCCTTTGTAGCCCTTGTCATAGGAATGCATGTAAAATTAGATACAGCTAAGGCTGTTAGTAGCTACAGTCATTCTTCATATTAAAGCATATTGTAGAATTCACTAGTAATATTAATCTTTTAGAATTTCCTGATCAAAGACATAATGCAAGTGCCTCTACTCCGGATACCTTCATTAATATGTATTTTAATAGATTGTAAATTGATTTTGAAATTTTAATATTTCTTTGGCGTCTTATAAATTCAATGCGTCTGACCTACTTTTTAGATCAAACGAATCATTATTTCCTACCAACTTGAGAAAATTTAAACAGAACCCATAGTTACGAATCAATAAAATTATTGTAAAACGCCAGGAACGGGTTAACCATCGAGTGTCGGTAGCCTAACCATAAAGGTTAACCTTCGATTGTAAAACCCTTTCCTTAGTAGTGTAGGCCCACAGGGGAAACCACGGTATCTTGTATAATTTAACTCTTCAAATCGCGAAATCTCAGGAATGCTGAATCTGAAAAAAAAATAATGAACCATTTTTGTAGAGAATTTCATGACCTGCAACTTTTGATTGAGTTTTTTTTTGATAGAGCTTACTGTTTTTCGGAAAAGTCCAGAAAACCTAAAATTTTGATCCCGAATAACGTTCGATATGGACTTTTGAAACTTTATTTGTAATGTTAAACCGAAACTAACGGCAATTTTTGTTATTCGAACACTATTTTTATATCTATATTGACCCGACTAAATAGTCCGTATCTACTTGACATCCATTTCACTTTCCATTGATAATTTGTGCTCCATGTATGACTTATTAGTTGTGATTGCGATTGATGAGAAAGTAATAAGCACCAAAAGCTTCCTAACAAAAAAAAATTTTAATATCGTCCTAATCCATCGAAAGTGAATTTCCTCTGTGTCTCGAAACTAATTTATTGTTAGTTTATAAATATTTGACCATTTTGGAATGGAAATATGTGTTTTGTCCTGAATTGAGCCGATTTTGACTTATTGAATATTTGAGAAAAAAAGATATTCATCCGTTGAATGGTTTGACAACAATAACCTGAAACTCCGACAAAACGCAGGAGCTGATTATAACAACCAAAGGCAATAATAATGGCAGTATCACCCTGCTGAGCATATCTATAAGCGGGAATTTGTCATGGGGGCAGCACATAGATGTTTTGTGTAAAACTCTATCCACTGCGTTGTTCCCGATAAGACAAATAAAATACTTACTCTCTGAAAAAGAAGCACTCGTTGTATATCATTCGCATTTTCATGGGAGAATGACGTAGGTATGGCATTATCCTGTGGGGCACTTCTTCGGGGGCACATCGGATCTTCCTGAAATAAAAGAAATCCATACGTTTGGTGGCTGGAGTAGACCGTATGACCAGCTGTAGACAACTTTTTTAAAAATATGGAGTACTTACCGTTCCATGCTGTTATATTCTTGAGTGCCTTCTATACGTTCACAACAAAAGAGATTATTTTCAAACACACCGGAACGTTCACACTCATCAGACGCGTTTTGGGGATAGATTGGTGATTCCACTGCACCGACTGAAGAGAACACAGAATATGCACATCTATAACGGCTTGAAAATGTTCAATGAACTCCCAGAGAACATTGCATCACTTCGCCACCAAGCTTTCAAGAGAGTGATAAAAAACATACTTAGAGAAAACGCCTTCTATTCTATAGATGAATTTATGTGCCATAAATTCTAGTCATCTCATATATTTAATATATATATATATATATATATATATATATATATATATATATATATATATATATATCCAACGAACAAACTGGCATCTTTTCCGAAACGGTATAGGCCTGCATCCTCGTGTATATTGGTGTATATTCAAGAAAGTTTGCACCGTACATTCCGACTTCCAGTTATATCCAGCGGATGGACTGACATCCGTATATTTTGATACAAGTAGGAAACAGTTCGACCTCTATATATTCTATTTCCAGGTAATCTGCCTTCCAGCAATGTTGCCAATTCGATGTAATTCTCATGTTCGTGATCGGAAGTCATTCAAGATGTTTATTCATTTGATTTATCGAATGGCTGAAAGTAATAGTCACACTTGACTGATTAGTTTTTTATTTCGTTACCAATTGCGTAATTGGTAATTGTTTATCCATGCGATAATCATGTTTTCCAGATTCAAAAGTTCAATTATTCGCTCTGATTTGGATTTTGCCCACATTAAATCAGAATATACAAAAATTTTTCAACGCCTTATATCAGTAAGCCTCAATTTTGGATACTTTTTGATTCAGAAATGGAGAAGTAAAGATTCAATTTGATAGACTTCTGGGTTTGAAAACTATATATGAAATGAGATTTTTCCGTGTTTTGATATATCTATTCTGGATGTGTTTTTTCATATCACGTATTCTAAAAAAAATTCCACAAACCTTTCGAGGCATATCGAAGATGATCCTCAGAATAACATAATAATTAATAATAATTATTTATGCATGTGTTATTGCAAATGAAAGAAACACATAGTTATTTTGAACAACAAAAAGGCAGGATCCTGTGCACATTTAGTGCAACTATTCAATCCTGCTTTATCCATTGGAGTTCTCAAAACGTATAGAATTCCCACTGGCATGAAAACTGACAACCAAGATATCAAATACATCCATTTATCCTATATAAAAAGTCATTTCCTTTTCGAATCGACTTTCATATTTTCACATTCTACCTCGAAATATTCTCCTCTGTTCATCGATTAAATTATTGAAGCGATAAGCGTTGAAGTACTGGAAAGAAGGACTAAAAATGCTGTTATGTGCGTAGGTGGAGTCAGGGTGTTTCAAAATTGTTTTTTTTTTTCATCAAAATCGGAAGAATGATCGCATTAATGATAGGTTTGGTAATCAAATTTTCTTGTTTTATTCAGTTTCAAGATCTAATGCAATGAAAAGGAAACGTACTCAAATACTGCCTTCAATCTGCACTTTCAAAGGTGCGACTGGCACTTGTCAATCTTGCCATGTTGGCAACTGCCAGATGACTTCTATCAAAGAAGCAGCTGCACCCAAATTCCCGATTTTTCGAGGTTTCTAGCTCTCGTATGAAGAGGTAGATCTCAATGGGATTATATTTACATGCATTAATTTCTCAGGACAATTGTGAAGATACCTAATTCATGTAAATCCATAAAATCTATAACTTTAGCAGTATTAACTGATATTCAGTATATCAACAACAAAATTTTGCAGATTTTCGACGACGTTTAATTTGGAGTTTAGCGATATCAATCCCTTTAATACGTCCATTTCTCAATTTGAAAAACTGCTAGAACAAACGCTATCAGAATAAATATAAGAAAAAAAATTTAATTTTGTACAATTTCATTTTGGAACTACATAGTGTAAAATTAAATTTTTCATTTGGTTGTATGATTTTTTCCACTTAATTTGTGAATACTTTTTTGGGTTGGAACCTGTGTTTGTATTCCTATCTTTCATAAATAAAATAAAATGAAAATATCGGAGATGTTATAGTTTGATTATTCGAACCATCAGAACATCCGAAGAATGATGATAACACATGCAATATGGTACGTTTCAAATCAAACACTTCAAGAAAACTTGAAGTACCATACGTGAAAGGTGTCATAAAAAAGCGGGAATCACCACATGAAGCAGGAGAACCACGTGAATATTTTACTTCACCCACTGACTGAAGTGCACAACGATCGAGATAGGCGACTCAAACGAAAATGTCCGAATAATCAAAAATTACTATTCTCACAAGAAAAAAAAGTCCTTCACATTCACTCTGAATTTAATTAATTAAATTGTTAGCGGTTAAACGAGCTTTTGTAAACCCCAATGAAGTCAAAAGCCGACCTCAGACTCACGTTTCGAACAAAATCCCTGCATAATGGTATTGGACACCCCACAAAAAGATTGATAATTTAAAAAAAGGTAATAAGAATTAGATGAATTCCAAATGAAAAAAATCACCTGCAAAGATTCAATAATGCATATAATATTCTACGGTTTTAATATCTGTTATAGTTTTTTGGTGTGACTTCGAAGTTCTCAAGGCAGAATGAAAATATATCAATTCAAGAACAAAATAATGGGTGTATTCTGCTTTTCATCTTCCAATCGTGTGGTACAGGGTACAGATCTGTAACGCAGGATTGATCTTCACCTATGTGACCACCTTACAAATTCACCCATGAATCGGAATGAATTGTACAGAGTTATTAGGTTCGAGTTCGTAATAAGATTCATTCCTGATTATATAAGATAATATTCCGAGATCCAGCCAATCACCATTCTGAATGAATGACGCTGTATATTTAGTTTGAAATTCTTATGTTTTGTCGAAAAAATTGTAATAAATATCGGTACAAATGAATGTTTTCGTCATATTGAGGTTGATTCTGATGCGAATCTCGAAATACCAAATTTTCAGTATGATTGTTGACAGATCTAAAACTTAGAATATTTCTGTATACTGAATATATGCAATGATAATATTTGGGAGTTTCATTCAGAGTTTTCTCCACCTACTTCAACAACATTTGAGACGAATCAATACATTTTGAGCATAATATGAAATAGATTACTCACTTTGTATTTTTTTATCGTTGCAATGCGATGAAGAAGTTTCAGCGCTGAAAATGGATTGAAATATGTATTTCAAACCTTTTTTCATGATCAGGCAGATATAGAAATATTTTATTCAGAAAAAAACAAATGATTCAAAATAGGTATGTTATCTTTGCGTAACAAAATACAATGGCAAAATGTCAACTCAAAATGATAATTTTTCAAATAAGAGTTTCTACTACGAAAAAGAATCTGAGTTAATATAACAATCTGATGATTGACTTACATACACGTACACGTCGTTCCCATATCAGACGAGTTTTTCGTGTGAAAATTCGTGGCGACGCATTTTCGAGTGATTCGGTCACTCATGAAAATCAGGTTCGTAACAAAACTCTGTACATTTTTAGTAAAATCCTATAATACAACCTATCGGCATCATCGAAAATGGAAATGATTTTTACGAAATAAACTTTTTCTGCAAAAATGTCCAGGAACCATGAGTACCTATACCAGAAGTTGGAGAGTACTCAGAATAAAATGAAAGTTTCCTCAAACGTCTGATAGACCATCTCGGTAAATCATCCTTGATGGTATAAATTCATATTTGAAATCATAAATGATATTTATTTCACTACCTGTTCCATCGAACAGGAGATAATGGTTATTAGCCTGAAATATCATTATCTAATAAAGCACAGGTGGAAATTTTCACCGTTTCGGATATATACTAGAAAAAAAATTAGAATTTTGCCCTCATTTTGAATCTAATTTAACCAAACTAAGTTTCCATTTATCTAATTTTCACATAATTCAAGTCGACTGGCCTTTCAATATTTTCCCTATAATAATTCGTGAAGAATATAATCTGACGATTCAAATATTATAATTCATCGTTTCAATGAATATATTTCAGGATGAATTTTTCTAATAATTATCATCATGATTATTCTTGCACAAATGCAGAAGCAGAAATAGTTCAATCTCAAATTCCGCGCACCATAACAAGATCCCGGCAAAATATCTTCTATCGCCAGCTGCAATGTTATGTTTATTTCTTTACGATGCAAAAAACGTCTATAAAGCCATAAAACTCGTCCCGTGAACGACAGACCAGTGATGCCGCTTGCTCCGGATGCCACTTCAGCCGCTAAATGTAAAACCGAGAATATACATATCCTTGAATATAATATACACGAGTGTGACGACAGCGCCACCAAACCCGATCGCGCAGAACCTCTGACATACAGGACGTTCAGAAATGGTAAAATTTGGCGTCCAGCCAATTATCATCGCAATGTATAGAGGATGCCATGCTGAACCGTTCTGTGTGATTTTCATCTGATGGTAAAGTGGCATCCGTATATCGGATGCCACATTACCGCGGATGCCACTCTTACCGCGATTTTAACATGGGAGGATGCCAAAATGTACCGTAGATATATATATATATATATATATATATATATATATATATATTGTCGGTTTCAAAACGTCTTCTGACGTTGTCCGATGCCTAATTTCCAAGCCAGACGATCATTGCATTGATCTTCAGAAATGTTTCTCTCATTCATGGCCCTCGATATTCCTTCCTTCCAATTCTTCCTTGGTCTCCCTCTCTTTCTCCTTCCTGTCGGTATCCACTCCATAGTTCTCTTAGGTATTCTTGTAATTGGCATTCTCTTTAGGTGTCCGTACCAAATCAGTTGTTTTCTTTCGATGTCTGTTGTCAGAGATCCCTCTATACCCATTCGGAGCTTCACTTCTTCATTAATTTATTTGTAGTGAGTTGGTATATTTGTATACATACTAGACTGATTCAAAATAATCGACTTTTTTTGTTTTCACGAAACCCCCCCCTAATTATCTTCAGGGTATCGAAAAGAGACCTCTATGAAAATATCAGCTTCAAATAGTAATATTTAGAGGTCGCTCATCAATTATTTCTATTTTCCCTACTAATAGCAGGGAAAAAATTTCTTTTTTCAATAAAAAATTCCTAGAGCAGAAACCAATAGACGGATTTCATTGTGTGGTACATTTTCGTATAGACAATCAGATACTCTACAAATATGTCCCTTACGATATTTCAATAAAATGGCCGCTTCAAAAGTTATTCGTTTCGATGCTAATATTGAGGTATTTTTGAAGAAAAAAATTATTCAAAAAAATCGATTCTGTTTGTTTTCACGAAACTCTATTTCTAATTATCTTCAGGGTATCGAAAAAAGGCGTCTGTAAAGATATTAGCTTTGAATATTGATATTTAGAGGTCGCTCAGCGATTATTTCTATTTCCGCTGTTGGTAGCAGGAAAATATTTTCTTTTTTCAATAAAAAATTTTCTCTTCACGAACCAATTTACGGATTCCACTGTGTAATACATTATCGTGAAGGGAACTAGGTGCTCTACGAAAATGTCTCATACGATATTCCGATAAAACCGCTCGTTCAAAAGTTATTCGAACTTTTTCTTCAAAAATACCCCTATATTAATACCTTATATTGAGGTATTTTGGAAAAAAAGTTCAAATACCTTTTGAACGGGTTATTTTATCGAGATATCGTATGGAACATTTTCGTAGAGTATCTAGTTCTCTACACCAAAATGTATCATACAGTGGAATCCATCTATTGGATCGTGAACAAAAAATTTTTAATTGAAAAAAGAATTTTTTTTCCTGCCATCAGCAGCGAAAATAGAAACCATCGATGAGCGACCTCTGAATATTAATATTCAAAGCTAATATTTTCACAGACGCTTTTTGTCGATGCCCTGAAGATGATTAGAAGGCGGGTTGCGTGAAAACAACTAAAGTCGATTTTTTTGAATAATTTTTTTCTTCAAAAATACCTCAATATTAGCATCGAATCGAATAACTTTAGATGAGGCCATTTTATGGAAATATCGTGGAGGACATATTTGTAGTGTATCTGATTGCCTACACGAAAATGTATCTTACAAAGAAATCCGCCAATTGGTTTGTGTTCTAGGAATTTTTTATTGAAAAAAGAAATTTTTCCCCTGCTATTAGTAGGCAAAACAGAAATAATTGATGAGCGACCTCTAAACGTTATTATTTGGAGATGATATTTTCACCGAGGTCTTTTTTCGATACCCTGAAGATAATTAGGGGGGGGGGTTTCGTGAAAACAAAAGAAGTCGATTTTTTTGAATCAGTCTAATACATACATATGTGTATGTGTTTTTGACTTACCTGTAAATCTTAAGGAATAAATATGAATATGTTTCCGATTGGGTGGAGCACGGGATTCCACGTCGGGGAAACCAAGGCCGATCATTATTTATTTCCCGAGTCGATGGCAGCGGGATGTTGTTTATCACAACAAGAAAAAGTTGAAAGGATTATCTGTACTGATTACCGAGGTGTTGACATCTGAGAGGTTGAAATTATTGAAGGAAATACGGGGTGTTATGAAAAAGGATTGCTGGACTTTGAATGAGAAGATTTTCATTTTGCATAATAATAAGAAGCAAATAATACAAAACCTGAGTGAGTTCCGGGCGCTGGCTAAGGTTGGAAAATTATTTTTTTTATATAACTATTCTGATGTTCAATGTTATTCTGGGGTAATGTTTTTTTTTTTGATTAGTGAGGGATTTTCGGAAATTTTACTAATTCTAAAGTATTGTTTTCTTTTCTTCTTCTATAGTAATAATTATGTCAGTATTTGACTGCTCATAGTATTTTTAAGAATAGCTTCTGATGTTAATATAGGAATTGTATTTCATGTATGGCATATTTGAGTGCATGAACTGTTTGATTGTTTAGCGTGTTTATAATGTGGATAGGACTCCTCAATATATGGTCTGTGTTTACGGGCTTTGATGACTTCGTTCAATTGCTGCTAGAGAGTGACTTTGATAATATGTTAGTTACTGAGACATGGTTGTCATCTAATGTTGATTCCGCCTTCATTTCTGTTCCCAATTATTCACTATTGAGAAAAGATCGCTCATCGCGTGGAGGGGGAGTAGCAATATATATTAAAAATATTTTAAAAAGGCAGGAGATTTCTTGGGATTCTCATGTTGCAAGCTCCTTGGAATATATGCGCCTGGAAAACTGGTATCGGAATACCTTTGCCTAAGAAGAACACACCTACTACCTTTTCCGATTTGAGAATAATCAGTATTTTGCCTACGATCTCTAAAATTTTTGAAAAAATTCTTTGCTCTCAAATGTATCGATATTTTTAATCCCATAACTTGATACCAACGAGTCAGAATGGCTTCGCGAAAGGTTTCAGTACCATGACGGCCCTTGATGATGTTTCCGATGACATCTTGCAAGCATGGGATGATGGACTGGTGTCAGTGTTATTACTACTTGATTTTTCACTTGCGTTTGATACCATGAACCATGAGCTTTTGTGTGCACTTTCGCATTATTTCGGGTTTGACCAGGCAGCTCTGACTTTGATAAAATCTTATTCATCAGAGAGATATCAGATCTTGAAGGTCAATAATAGCTTTTCACGAAAAGTCAAGTTGTCAAGTAGAGTCCCTCAAGGTTCAATTTTGGGTCCCTTGCTGTTCATCATTTACACTGCGGAAGTATTAAAATCTGTTGAACACTGTAAGGTTGAGGCTTATGCGGATGATACGCAGTTACATATCAGTTTTTCTGTAGATGATGCGACTCAATCCGTTGAGAGGGTGACGTCTGATCTGACTTTGATCTCTAATACTGCGGCTTAGTTCGGTCTGAATATAAATGCTCCAAAGACGCAGGCTATGATTTTTGGGGGGTGAGTAGGGTAGAGGCCGTCAAACCTTTTCTTGGGCTGATTCAGATCGGCGGTCAAAACGTTAATTTTTTGTCTTGTGCGAGAAATCTTGGCCTGTATTTTGACGAAGACATGAGCTTCAGATCTCACGTGCATGAAATTGTGTGTCAAAATTATGGTGCTCTGAGGGTATAGCAATAGGCATAATTTAGATTTTCATCTTAAGAGGAGACTGTGCGAATCTCTGGTGCTTTCGAAGTTAAATTATGCAGATGTTATTTATGGCAATTGTTTGGATGTAATCGAACAAAAAAGACTTCAGAGAGTGCAAAACAGTTGCATAAGGTTAATTTTTGGTATGAGAAGGTTTGAGCGGGGTACAAGATCCAGAATTCGTGAGCTGGGTTGGCTGAATATGAGCAACAGGCGTATCCTCCATTTCATAGTTTTTGTTCACTCCCTGAAGAAAAATGGTTTTCCTGCTTCGCTCGATGATAAGTTGATTCCTAGGTCATCGCTTCACTTTCGATCAACTAGAAATAGGGGTGATCTTTCGATGCCACGTTTTTGTACGTCTCTTTTCAAAAGGAGTTTCACATATAATGCCATTTCAGTATACAATAAACTCTCACCTGAACTTAGATCGTTGAGTCCTAGAGCATCTGAATCAACATACAAAATGATTTTGTTGAAACAACAGTGGTAATCATTCAAATTGTGCCATGTATGAATGTTTGCGATCATTTGCATTTGGCTTCACTTTCTGAATTTTGTAGAAGAAAATTTTTTTATAAAATAATTTTTTGTTTTCTGTGCGTCATCATTATATCAATTATTTTTTTTTTACCTGTGTTATTCATCTTGAAGTATAAGAAAGAAGTTTCATCAGGTTAAGTCGATTAGCATTTCTACTAGACTACGCCTTATTGGTAGGTAGTAAATAAATATTAATGCGAGTATTAATGTAAAATGTCTTGTAATATGGTGTTATATTGCCCACTGAATAAAGTCAATTATTATTATCATTATTATTATATCCAAACTATACGGCGTATGTGTATCAAAGTAAAATAACGAGATGGCAAACGACCATATAATTCGACGGCTGAAATGAAGGTTCAGAAAAAACTTCTCTATGAAATGTCGTGAATTGTGAAGTGAAAAAAGTGTATACAAAAAGGGCTGAAATATTCGAATGTTGAGACTTCTCCCTTTTGTAACTATTCGGTTGATAAATATAGGGCTCCTCCAAAGCTCCCAGAATTCAAAACTTATTTGAACAACATATACAGGGTGTTTCACGAATGATTGTATTCGTTTATGAGATACAGGATGTTTTATGTATTTTTACAGAAATTAACTATAGGCATAAATCTTGAACGCCTGCATGATTCTTCATGAAAATTTCAGGGAATGTGTATGGGCCAATGGCAAATATTCCCACATAATGGCTTCCTGATAGCGCAGGCCCGGACTGAGAAAATGATTTTCTTTATTCCACATCTTATAAAACACCCTGTACATCAAATTTTCGGAAAGCAAAATTATCCTCAGATTCTACAATAAATACTCTTTCAAACAAGCCTATCAGGATCAATGGCACACTTCGCATCATCATATTATGAGCCATTGATTATTTGGAATTTTCAATTTATAGTAAAGACGGACCTGTAAATCTCCGAATAATGAATTGATTCATAATTAAATCGATTGAAAGCCTTAGTAACATTACTTAGGTATTGCACTGCATCTTATTCCATCCAATACATGGATTTGAGGGACATACTCATCTTCGAATTATTATACTTTAAAAATTCTTTCTTCGAATAAGTGAAACACGGATGCATGGCAGCAACATCAAATATTTCTAAAAAAACTAAATTTAATCGAAAACTCGATTTAACATTGAACATTTAATTTTACTATTATAAAATGTACTTGAGAAAAAAATGTGAAATTTATCTTATGAACATGTTGTGTTGAACTGAAAAAAATGGAGAATGAATAAGAAAAAAATTATAACTTGTTTTCGAAAATACCTCCTCTTTCTTCTAAATATTTTCTAGCTCGTGTTATCAAATGAGCTACAGCTTTTTTCAGAATTTCTGGTCTGTTTCGTATAGCTTCACATGCAGCTTGAATACGAGTAATCGAATGTTCCCTGTCTATGATAACTTCAGAGTAAACTTCATTTTTCAAGTGTCCCCAAAGAAAATAATCCATGCATGTAAGATCAGGGGATCTTGCAGGCCAGTCATGAGGTCCCCCTCTACCAAACCAATGTCCCGGATAAACTGCATTCAAATGCGCTACTATTTCAAGGGTGAAATGTGCTGGAGCTCCATCATGTTGGAAGTACATTCCTCTTGGAACATTGCTTTCATCATTCAAAAGCCCTGGCAAAGACTCTACTCAAAATGGAAGAAGAATAATAATTATAATAATAATAATATAATTTATCGATCCTCTCAGACATAACAATTTTATGTATAGGACAAGTCATAAATAGGTAATAATCAATTCACAAAATTTTCCAAATTATCGTACAAGTACTCATTCACACTGTAGTAACATTTTTGCAAAAGTAATGACTTAACTACTTTCTTAAATCTACCAAGACTTAAGGCTTGTAAGTTAGGAGGGAGATGGTTAAATAACTTGATACCCTGATACATCGGAGACATTTCAAATTTAGAAGTTTTATGCTTAGGAAACGACATAATTCCCTTGTTTCTTGTGTTATGACAATGAAAACTAGAAAGTTTTTCAATATAATTCTCATTCTCCTTCACGTATATGAGACATCTCAAAATGAAAATAGAGGCCAACGTAAGAATACCATTGTCAACAAAAAGGGGTCTACAAGAAGACTGCGGAGCAGAACCGAATATCATACGCAATATTCTCTTCTGTACTATGAATACCCTATTAACTTCCGAGGAATGTCCCCACAATAAGATATTATAGGACAAATGACAACACACCAAGCTGTAATAGGTGCTAATGAGGTATTTCACAGGAAGAGTATTTTTTAATCTTGACAAGGCATAGTACGAACTATTGAGCTTTTTGCACACAGCATCAACATGTGTGTTCCATTTCAGATGTCGGTCAATATGAACACCGAGAAATTTAATGCTATCATTTAATGGAAGGCAGGTGTCCCGAATACGGAACACAAATCTTCCGGAATCAACACTTGAAAGTGTGAAATGAATGCACTCCGTCTTGTTGAAATTCAGCATAATAGCATTCAACCGGCACCATTCAATGAAGCCCCGCACCAAGACTTCACATAATTCTTGCAACTCCTCTAAAGATTTCGCGGAAACAGCAATAGAAGCGTCATCTGCGACGACTTGAAAATTTCATTCCTTAAATAAATTGGAAGATCATTTATGAACAACAAGAAGAGGAGCGGCCCAAGGACAGAACCCTGTGGTACACCCAGCCTCATATCATGTTCACCAGATAGAGATTCCTGAACTCTTACGGAGGCCGTTCTACCATTCAGATAACTGCGAATCCAGTCTAAGAACACTCCCCTGAAGCCAAAATCATAGGACTTGTCTAGTATAAATTTATGGGAAAGGCTGTCAAACGCCTGGGATAGGTCGAAAAATATTCCCGCGATACAGTTACCGACATCAAGGTTTTCATAGACGAATTCATAAATTTTAAAGCTCCAGTTTGAGTTGAGCGGCCAGGCCTAAAGCCATGCTGGGCATCATCAAGTATTCGAAACTTATCCAGGTATTCCATCATTCTGTTGAAAACTATTCTTTCAAATACTTTAGAGAATATACTCAAGATGGATATAGGTCGGTAATTCAAAATATCCAATGCACAATTTTTTTTATGAAGTGGAATAACTATTGCTTTTTTCATAAACCGAGGTCCAATTAAGCGATTATTGTAAATTCCACACCAAATATTTACTGAAAAACGATGTTGAGAATCCTCTAGGATTTTCTCTGGACCAAATATGTGAATTGCGGAAATTCAAAATGCCATCTTTTGTAAATGTCGCTTCATCAGTAAAAAGCGTTCTGAAGATAGCTCGTTGGTTCCGCAAAATCCATCTGCAAAATCGCATCTTCGGTAGTTCATCGCCTGGCTCCAAGGTTTGGACGGATTGTATATGAAATGGATGCCACTTTTCACGGTGCAGAACTCGCCAGACCTGACAATGTGGCAAACCTAAAACTAAACCAAGACGCCTAGTGCTGGTTGAGGGATTTTCTCGGACAGCTTCTATTATCTCTTCATGGTTTACCATCGAATTGGCTCTTTCTCGTTTACTTACTGACGGAAAGTGTCCAGTTTCACGAAGTGACCGATTAACATGTTCGAATGTTTGGTGGTTAGGAATTCGACGATCTGGATATAGCCTTCGATATTCCCTAGCAGCTTCACGACCATTGCACTTACAAAATCCATAAACTATCAACATATCAGTATATTCGGTATTCGTGAATGATGGCATTTCGATAAATCTCGTATTGAAAATTTATGAAAACACAACAATCTACCACTTTTCTATTTCAACAATTACCTGACAATGGTCTGAAACGTCAAAATTTTTATCAGGAGCCCCTTAGATTTTGAAATGGGTTGAATTCAGAATGAACGAATTTCTTCTGTGATCTTCCACATAGCATTGAGAATAAATGATATCTGAAGCTATAGATCGATTCAAGCTGCATGTGACTTCTCACATGGTAAAATAATAATGGTACCAGAAAGAAAGGCTAATGAAAGCTGTCAAAAAGAAATAGGAACTTTTCGACAACAAATCACGTACGAAAATTGATAGAGGAAGGGGTGTGAAAGAATTTCTTTCCGAGAGTGTGAATAAGATGTCTAAATTTATTTCGTTTTGTGTGTGTGCTTGTGTCTGATTTCAGTCAGTTATTAATTTTTTCAAATAATATTTATTTTGTCTTTTGTCCCTTTGGTATGTTCACGCCCCCTAGGGGGGTGCACCCCACAGGTTGAGAAACGATGCCTTAAGTCATGATACTGGGTAATTAAATTCATTCGATATGAATTAACACATTATTCGGTGATTTACAGGTCCGTGTTTACTATATATTGAAAATTACAAATAATCAATGGCTAATAATATGAAGATGCGAAGTGTGCCATTGATCCTGATAGGCTTGTTTGAAAGAGTATTTATTGTAAATTATGAGGATAATTTTGCTTTTCAAAAATTTGATGTACAGGGTGTTTTATAAGATGTGGAATAAAGAAAATCATTTTCTCAGTCCGGGCCTGCGCTATCAGGAAGCCATTATGTGTGAATATTTGCCATTGGCCCATACACATTCCTTGAAAGTTTCATGAAGATCCATGCAGGCGTTCAAGAGTCATGCCTATAGAAAATTTCTGTGAAAATACATAAAACATCCTGTATCTCTTAAACGAATATTGTTAGGACATATTTCTTACTCTGATTCAGAATCACCAAAATGTCCTGCATCTACCCTGAAAGCCTGTACAATCATTCGTGAAACACCCTGTATAAGGATTTTCTGGAGGAGACAGCAGAAAGGGAAACACTCTGGCGGAATCTCCCAGTAGAACTACGAGATCCAAAAGGTATTTATTATTATTATTAACATGAACAGGGGTCGTTGTGGCTTCGTTCAGCCTTCCGGGAACTTCGACCGCAAGGATCTTTTTTTCTTAACCCTACTCGTTCATTTAATTCCCAAGGAGGCCAACAATGGTATTGATGAACCCAACGACATCCTTAGGAGCCTTGGCGGTTATTTCATGTGGATCCAGAACCGACTTCCCCATGAGAATGGTTCTTAGTTCCGTCAGCTCTGGACACTTGCATACCATGTGTTCAGCCGTTTCTTTCTCTGATCCACATAGCCTGCGGGTTTCATCTGCTGACTTTCCCATGCGATACAAATGATATTTATATCGACAGTGTCCCGTCAGCAGACCCACCATTACTCGAAGCTCAGCTCGTGGCAGCTTTATGAGCTTCCTGGTGTAGGTCGACGAGAATTCCACAAATCTCTTGGCTTGCGCAAGTCTAGGAGTATTTCTCCAAAGCGTTGTTTTGTTTGCCGCTTCCCATTGTTGGATCGCTTTCTGGTATTGGTCTTTTCCAAGCCCACAGAAAGGTTCAGGTCCAACAGGCTTCAGCCTTGAAGCCTTCTTCGCCAGTTCGTCGGCTGTTTCGTTTCCCTCAATACCACAATGTCCTGGTATCCATAGTAGAGTCACTTTGTTGCCTCTGGCCAGTTGCTTTATGGTATTACGGCATTCATATGTCAGCCGAGATTTCTGGCTGTATGATTCCAGTGATCTCAAAGTGGCCTGACTCTCCGTGGTGATATATATATGCGCTCCTTTAAGATTCCTTTGAAGGCACTCTTGAGCGCAGGTATAGACTGCTAGTGTCTCAGCCTGTGAAACAGAAGGTTCACTTCCGAGGGACTTGGATATCCTTGAATTAGGTCCACATATCCCAATGCCTGTACCCCTTTCTGTTTTCGATCCATCAGTATACCATATGGATGACTTCTTGTCTATACGATTCACAAAGTTCATTGCACTATGACGATCACCAATGATCGTTTCGAATGGCATTTCGAAATCGTATATGATTGGCATCACATCTGAGGGTTTTGCCAAGAGGCTTGGATCCAGAAGGTATCTGGATCTTAGTAAAAACCAACTACATCTCCTCACCAGCTTTTCTTACGGAGCATTGTCGCCTAAGAAAGCATCTGTTGGGAATGGGCTGATCGGACACTGACGAGTGTAGATTCAGTGGGGAGAAGAAAGCTGCCGTGTTAATTGAAAAGGGCGTATCTGCACTTTTGAGATATTTGACTTTATAGACAATTTTAATTGAATTAAAATTGTTGATGGCATAAATGAAAGTCTTCAAAGTCAAATACCTCAAAAGTGTTTTTTTGCCGATACGCCCTTTTCAATTAACACGGCAGAAAGAAACTCCTATTCACCTAGTAACGGAATGCTTTGCCATTGTGCGCCAAAGAAAACAATGGATTTCCGTGCATTCTGGGTTTCTGTGAAACCCCCCATAAGCTACTTAAAGCTTGCGCGAGTTAGAATGATGGGTGTGTTCTGTGTAGGCTTTGTTACTGTGTCCCGACGCCATCTTAGGCACAGCACTGTTAATTGTTTACTCAACAATAAATGGTGCCTTGGTAAACGAACTTGTAAGAGTGGGGAATTAGCCTTATTGCAGCCTACCCAGATTTTGGATTCCATTAGATATCTGTAACTGTAAGGCCAGCTGTAAGGGGTGTAGTGAGTGCAGCAAGAGACAATAGATCATAAGGTCACAGTGGACTGAACCCAACTTAAAACCAACAAAGTGTACTAATTAACGACATCTTTCTTTTGAAGAATTCAGATATCAAATATGAAAATGGAAAAATGCGAGAGAAGAAAATTAAACAAAACTAACGGTTTGATTGAATAAAAGACATGGAGCAATTCGATTTTAAATTCATCAGTCATTCCAAAAATAATGCCTTTACTTCACTACCCTGAAATCTAAATACAAGACAATTATTTATGACATGTTCAAATATCCTCTTTGATTTGCTGTGAACATAACCAGCAGTCTCAATTGAATTCCATTCCATGTGTGAAGCATGCTTTTACAATATCCATGACTTGGTCCTATAGGCTTCTGAATAGACCATATTTTCCTGGAATATCGAATTCGGGAACTCTGTCAGAAGTCAGGGTGATTAGATCCTTGTTGAAAATATTGTATGTATTCCATTCAGATTGCCACGAGTATAATTCAGTTCAAATTGCTTCATTTCATAAAAACAACTAAAAAGATATTGAATTTGCTTGTTTGTGCAGGGATAGCCCTCCACAATATTGATACGGCTTACTTTTTCGCCAAATCGATTGTGTGACATCTTGTCTTTATGAGTCCCATAACGTGGTTTCAGGAGGAATCCTGGCCGTATCCTTGCAATATTGCAGATGTCTCCCTCATCTCAAAAGACTGCCTTTATTTTTACTATCCATTTCTCTGAGTCCACCTCACGTCTTGATTAGGACGAAATTCTTACAGTAGCTCCGTTCACGGCAATTTACCGGCCAGATGTGTGACTTAATGCGGTTTATACGACCGCATGAAAAGTGCAATTTCCTCTGGTTTAGATGTGATTGGGTCACGCCGAAGAACAAGCGTCATATCGTTCAAGGACATATCGTGATTTATTTACAGCATTGTACACGATTCTTCAAGTTTTATTGTTACTTGTAGGCGAGTACGGAAGTTTTCATGTACAGCTCTCGCTCTGTTTATTTTATGGAACAAAGACGCATGAAAGGTTTGATTGCTCCATAATTCTTGGTCGACACATTTAGAATTATATGCTGAAAAAGAACAGAACTGAACATGATTGAGGAATGATTTTCAACCCCTCGCATGCTTTTTCTTATTATTGCATCATACATTGACATAATTTACTCCGTCATGGGTTCACAAATTATGGACCCCTTTCCAACGAAGTTTGGTGCTAATATATAAAATACATGCAGTTTAAGGACTTCATCAGGTTATGGATAAGTTGAGATCGATAGTTGTTCAACTTCTATCTATCTATGATACTGGACATTGAAATACTGGGAACATTTCATGAGAATATCATTTACCCCACTAGTTGAAAAATATGAATTTTTTCAGCATGTAATGAAGTTTGGTTTTTGAATCCTTAATTCGTTTCCCTTTGAAAAATTTTCATATCTGAATTTCCATTCTCTTCAATTCGTGAACCAATTTTAATTCAAAATGAAACCACGATGATGTAAATAGGTAAATACTTTTGTGATCCGAACAGGAGACTGATCTACTTCAGGGAAGTGACCCTGTCTACGCGAGCTTAATTTTTCACTCAGTATCGAATTGAGAAGAAACATTGTAGCAACCTTCTAATACCACCCTCAATTCAAAATATTCATCGAATATCCTATCCAACTTACTAACGCCTCTTTCCCGCGAAGAATATCATGTCTAAACCCCCTTTATTGTAGGAAAAAAGCTCAATAGCTCAATATTTGGATACGTGTAGTCAAATCAGTCTTCTGTTTGCAAGGGTCATGTCTTTCATCCTTCTTTCATCGTTCTTGGTGTCTTGGGGTTTTTTTTATTCTCCAGCCTCTTGTTGAAGCTATGGGAGCTCGGTATTGACATAGAACTAATATTACTTATTGGGTCATTCCATTCGAAAATTCAAGGTGCCCAATGAAGTCCTGGTACTCTGGATGGATTTCTAACCATATTCCTTGCATGTGAAGCTAACGATACTCTTCGAGTCTACCCCTTATCTGAGGACTCGAGGGACCACTAAAGTCATAGTACACCACACCATTCTCATATGTACTCATTCACTCGAATGCTGATTGCTCTTGATTTCCTTTGGAATTGTCATGTCTTTCTTTCATCCTTCGTTACTTCTTGTTGCCTTTGAGTTCCAAAAAAAAACAA
The DNA here is from genome assembly GCA_038502775.1 of Hippodamia convergens. NCBI lineage: Eukaryota > Metazoa > Arthropoda > Insecta > Coleoptera > Coccinellidae > Hippodamia > Hippodamia convergens. The sequence goes on from CM076610.1 coordinate 35,893,399, forward strand.
AATCGAAGTTGTCCTAAAACTTTTTGTTAGAAAGCTCTGGGGAAGAATTCATTCATTTATTTTTTATTTTTGACACTTTAAAATAAACTATTTTGTTTAGGAAAGTGAAGATCCTGTCTTGCATTGGAAATTCAAGAGAAGCTTAGCGTCTTTACATGGAACGCTATCCCAATATGGTGATGCCAGGTCAACGAATGTTGTTTCATATCCATATGGTTTTTTCAGAAGCCAAACCTTTTTCTACAAAAAATACTGATGCAGATAAACCACGTCCTGTGAGAACACCACGACTTGATAAGATGAACGAAAAACATCAAAGAACAGGTTAAAAAAAAATTAGTGTGCAGAAAGTGCAAGTTATACTGTCTCGAGATTTTGATAATAATAATAATAATAATAAATCATTATTTCAAAGAAGAACTGTCAATACAATACATTAACATGCATTAAGTGGAAGAGCATTAACAAAAGTAATAAAGTACATATTCAAGATTTTGATCTACATCTATATTCTTCTAAAGAATATGGCTCATGGCTCAAGATTTATCGATAAATTTTTCACTTCAGTTTTGAAATGGCTTAAACTATTGATTTTTTTCATATTTTCTGATAATTCATTGAATAATCTTATGGCTCATAAGATGATGGATGTTTTTCGTGCTTTGTTAGTCTATGTTTTGGATACAATATGTTGGTATTTCTAGTACTATAAGCATGTCTTGAGGAGCCTTGCACATAATGATTCTTATTTTTGAAAATGTATATCAAACACTCAAATATATAAAGAGCAGTGACCGTCGTTATATTATTTCTCTTGAAAAATCCCCTACAAGATTCTCTATATTTCAATTTAAACATATTTCTGGTTACCCTTTTTTGTATGATGAAAACTTCGGATATACCCGAGTTGGCTCCATAAAAAATGAGACCAAACCTCATAACGCCCTCGAAATTTGAATAATTTATCACCTTCAACGTACTCTCATCAAGATACTTTCTGATCACTCTTATACTATAACCAATTGCATTCAATTTCCCTCCAATATACGTGATGTGCTCATTCCAGTTTAGATGTTCATCTATCAAAATTCCTAAGAATTTTGTAGATTTTTCTGGTTTCGTTGTAAGATTTGAGATGTTTATTTTTGAAGGCGTTTCAATATTTTGTTGAACAGTTCTGAAAAAGATAGTACAGGTTTTTCCTCCATTCAATAACATTCAACAACAAGCTGGTATCGTCAGCATAATTAGTAACAGAACAAGGATCTACCAAAAATTCTGCATCTGTAAGTATGCGCTCTATGTCATTCATAAAAATAATAAATAACATCCGAGGATTTTTGTTAGTGGTATCTTAAAAGAAGAATCCTCATTTTGATCACCAAATCCTGTTCACTACTGAACCTGAGCTCTCCCGTATAAACCTCCGAGAAAATGTAGCAGAAAAGCCATTGCGGAAAAAATCTCCCAACCTCTCACAACTCAGCAGATTTTGGAACTTCATCATCCAATATTGTACTTCCGGTTTCTACTAGTTATGATATTACTGGGAATTGAGAATTCTATCAATACTCGTATGTTGCTAAGCTCCCTAATATCGTAATATGTTAATATCAGCAGTTGTCCTAGTTGTTCGATTGATATTAATGTTCATATGTTATGAATTATTGATAGTGAAATTTCTCAATTCCTAAAATTTTCATTATGATTTTATCTGATTTCACTGACTTTAACACTGTGTAAGTGTTGAAAAATTTTCTAAACACGCCTCCAAGTAAACAACCACTTTTAACACTGTTGACTGTGATGAGAAGTATCACTTTTAACGGCAATTGTATAAAAAAGTGTTTCATTCACGCTAGTAGGGAAAATATTGTTTCTAATTCGAACTTGTTAGGAAAATAAATATGTCATATACAGGGTGTACCAAGTTCGATGGACTATTAAACGTTTCCGGAAAACTGGACCTATCTGAAATCTGAAACTTCGGATTATGATATTGTTTGACATTATCTAGCGACTTTAAAAATTCTTAAAGCCTGGCCACTTTCAGTTAGACAGGGGATGAAAAAAAAATTTCAAAAAATTTTTCCTCTGTTTTTCGTTTCCAATTTCGATAGAGTATTTAATTCTGAATACACTATTCTAAATATATTATGCACAAACCGTTTCACATTTGTGTAGAAATATTGTACATTTCTAGAATTATGAAAACCTCGTCAGAGTTGGTTCAAAAACTGGGATCACGATTGGCTTATAACTTTCGTTTTTCGAATAAGAACCTTATTTTTTTATGTTTACGTTAGATTCTGCGAAGAAAAATGATGATAATGTTCCAACAAGATAATGCTCCAAAAATTAATAATTTTAGAGCTATTTAGAATTTCCTGATTTTATGTTGTACGTAGCGTCAAATTCACAAAATCTGTTTTATATGAACAGTGATGAATGAATTCAGAAAGATGGTGTGTCATTAGTGAATTATTAAAAAAATTCAGTGTCTTCTATGACCAAGATCATTGATGATATGAAACAGATTTTATTAATTTGACCCTATGTACGACATAAAATCAGAATATCCTGAATAATTCAAGAATTTTTACTTTATGAGCATCAACATGTTGGAACATAATCATAACTTTTCTTCGCAGAATCCAACCAAACCATAAAATAATAGGGTTCTAATTCGAAAAACGAAAGTTATGAGCCAATCATCATCCCAATTTTTGACCCAACATTTGAAACACCTGTGACGAGTTTTTAAAAATGCTAGAAATGTACAACATTTCCACACTTTTCGACTTCAAAAATGTGAGAAGGAGTTGTATTCAAGATATTCAGAATAAAAATAATAAACATAATACCGAATACTCTTATCCCCCTTTTTTCTTCAGTTTTTTTCTCGATAATTTGATCCTAAGTTTTAATAGACCCTATAGGGATATTGAAGTTTATTTACTTCAGAAAAATGCCGAAATACTGTATTATTTGCAAGACATGTGAAAAACATTATTGTTTATAAACAGCATCAAACAACAAAGGTGAGTACAGTGGCGTCAATTGATTATGGGTAGTGGGTAGAAATTTCGTATTGTATTGATATTTGTTGTATGTTAGGTCTTACGATAAATAAATAGGTATCAATAAGAATTTTCCACATAGATCAAAGCATTTTTCTTCATTATGACCAGAAACAAAGTTTCTTGATATTAGCTCTTCGTCAAGTTGGCACAGAGGAGTAAAGAATTTTAAAGTCAACTTTCTATTTCAGATCGCCACCATTTTCGATTTCAACTGACCCTAATATACAAAATGAACATTCAGAGATAAGGTAGAGTTCCAAATATTGAACTCGAGAAAGTACTTCATATACTTTCACATCATCAGAGACCGAGAAGGCTATGATGAATGTCAGTGCTGACTTTCCTCCACAGAGGTAACTACTTCTATTGAGGTGTTAGAAACACACTCATTCATTTATATTTTATGCACAACTCTTTCATTATGAACTAGCACGAGATTGATTCCACCTCTATTTGTATACGGTTTATGACCTCGTGTTCTTGGGATCATGATAAGACACTTATTATTATTAAATGAAACATTTACTTCTGAGATGAATGAGAAATATTGAACTATAAATATATATATATATATATATATATATATTCTTTTGAATAAGAGAGCTAAAATAATACAATAAATGTTGAAACAAAAAGAACCTAAGCTGAGGTAAAAAAAGGAACGGGGTACCACAACATTCTTCGTATGATACTATAGTATCATACGATACTATAGAGCCAGGGGAAAAAACCTCAGCCGAAAAAACCTGTCTCCCCGTTAAAAAAATAAAATAAAATTGTTGTATCTGGATATTCTATATGAAGGATATCACAATCAGCGGGACGGTTTCGGAGGAACATAAAAAATAATGTGATTCTTTTGCAGATCACCAGCTTCTTCTATTACTTTCACAGCATCAAAGGCAGAAATACCCTATCAGAGCTGACCAACCACAGAGGTAATTTGATGAAGCTCAAGTCATCTGTAATGAGCTCGAAATGCTTACAATTATTGGAAGATGACGAGATACATTCAAAACTCAAAATTAGAGAGATGTATGGAAATTTGACGAAGGCCTCAATGTTCGTGATCAATTATGCAAGCAAGATGAAAAATCATTCAGGCTCATGAAATCAAGTGTGAATTTGTTTTCAAATAATTACAGTGTTGTGAAACTAATGATAATAATTACAATGATTGATTTGCCTGGAGACATTTTTCAAAATTATGGAGATCACTTGTATGACGAGAAATCACTCTCAAATCATGGCTATACTCTTGCCAAATGGATATTGCCGGCTATTATAATGGGTTGAATATGTACAATGAATTGCCAATATGTATTGTAATATGAGGTGTGCTGATGATTTGAATCAGTTCAAGAGACTGATAATAAGTGAGATTAGAAGTAGATATTGAGCAAATGATGAAATTTTATTTTGATGTTAATATTGTAAACTTTGTAGCTCAAAGTTAATGAAAAGTTTACTACCACTACTACCTATTCTAGAATAAGAACATATTATGTATGTTCATGTATCTCTGTCTTTGATTTTGTTGTATTCAACCATGTGAATTGAATTTTTGATTAATTTAATATTTCTATTTTTTTTTTTCGAAACTGTGCTTTGTTCGTGAAGGGGCACTTGCATACAAAACATAGTCTTTGGTAATGGCCTCTTTTTACGCTATTCATGATTTCCTGAATAAACTTGTAATTATTATGTAACAGCTTAATGAATAAATTTGATTGATCATCAGTATAGATGAAAAATTGGTGGGACTGAGATCCTGTCCAACATACACTATTCTTTTCAAATATGAATCAAATTGCTGGTTTTTGAAATTAATAAATTCCTTTAAAAAACATTTTTTTTTTAGTTTCTGCATGGGCCTCGTCTTAACAAGAAACATTCAGGTGAGATTCATGGTGTACTTGTCGATAGAAAAACAGACTTCACTAATCTATCTGAAATGAGAAAAGACAAAAGCAGAAAAAAACAGTTTATAATTAATAAAATTGTTTTTAAATTAACCAATCATTGCAGAAATGGAAAAGATAAAGAATTTGAACAAAAATGAAATTAAATTTCTTATGTAGAAATCAGGTTTTTTTTCTGATATTAGAATTTTTTTTAATGAACATAAATATACATCAAACATTTTTCCATCATCGATCAAAGCTCTCATTGAAAAATGATTATTCATCTTACAGAAGAGAATATTTTTAATACTTCAGCTCAAATCAATAAGAAACATTATTCGAAGACTTCGACTTAGTCACACTAAGATGATATACGAATACCATTTGTTGCAATGAATTGAAACCACCTAATATGATTCTAACAGGGTTGGTATACCACTTCCACAGAACCTTAAGTTCTCATTAGAAATTATGTATGTAATTTACTTCAAGAGATATGAAATCGTATAATTTTCCAATCATTTTCTCTTATTCTGTAAACCTATAATTATTTAGATAATGTACCGTCGCTAATAACCATAAGGTGGAACCGATTCATTTCTTGAAAAAAATTCTTTTGATCTCTGTTTATGAAGTTATATTTATTTCATTTCAGTACCCCTAAAAAACGCACGACTCTGCCGTTTGTTTCAAAACAAAAACAAACTTCGCTTTGTATATGTGATTGTTAAAAAATTGAGCCCCTCAGACGTAATCCTCAACTACGCCTATGGTCCGAACGCACCGAAACGTCAAGACGACTTCTCATCTCTGTGAACTCAAGTTAACCTAATTCAATCTTATGTACTACTCAGTTGACAGATCAACTCATGCTCGTTATTAATTGTAACAATCAATCAATCTGCTTTTTCTGTATCGACTCTCTCTGAAGATCAGATCGCTCTTGTACTTCTCTTGTGAAATTAGAATTTTCAAAAAGTCACCTCGCAAATTAATTGTACATCTCGTTCATTTTTGGAAGCAATCATTTAGGTAAGTGAACATTTCTCAAAGTCATCTCTCATTAATGCATATTTAATGTTATTTTCCTGCTTTTTATAAAGTTTGAAAATGTGTCCACGTTTTAGATCATAAAATCTATAAAAATACTGGTAATCCTCTATCATTTTACTCTCAGAAAATCTCTATTGCATTTAACTAATGGAATTGACTCCTCTAAGATACATATTTTGATATATTTTGCTGTTCTCATGATTTTTCAGATTTCTCTAGACTTTTCACAGTGGAAATACTAGTTGATTGCTCCCAAAAATGAACATTATTTGTGGTAATGAGTTTTGATTCATTATATTCTCATGTGCACCTCATTATCTCAGTGTAGTCATCTCATTTCTCAATCATGCACTTCTCATTAAATTTGCTAATTATTTTTCTCGAGTTTCAGATGAATGAACGATCTCAAGCATAAGGGTGAATCATGGAGTCAGTCTTCTCTCTCAATAAACTCAACTCAACTTCTCTGAAATATTTGAACGATCAAGTAATTCACACATTGAACCTGATTGACAGTCTCAATCCCTGCTTCACCTTGAGCAGTCTCCTCAAGTACTGCCCACATGATTAGATTGGTATGAACTCCTCAGTATAACTAAGAAATTCTCAAGTTCATTCATCGGAAACATTTAGCAAGTGGCAACTCAAGCTTTCAGCTTCAAACAAATCAAAGGGTTGGTGATTTACACTCATACAATGTACTCTCATATTGTCATTCTCATAATTATCAATTGTAACTCTTATTTTTCTGATGAACACTAACCCTGCTTGCTAAAAGTAGTTTGTCACTGTAAATTTTGTCTCAATTGATTAATTAGCCTTCTCGTTACAGAACTACGTTATAGATCATAATTATTGATTTCTCAACTTTGATATTCTCATATTGTAATGCTCTCAATGAAGACCAGACTTAGACTATTAAGTTTTCAATACATGTACTCTTCTAAGGCCTAATCTCACTTTAATACAACTCAGACTACTCTAACAATTCACTATTGAACCTTTTGTTTTTCTGATGAGATAAAGAGGCTCTCGCAATAAATTTCATTTGCATCATCACTGTAAACTCTGTGTTTAATTTTGAATTAATGGAACTCTCTCAAATTCTAAGTCTGACTTCATCTGACCTCTCATTTTGAACTTCTCTAGATTACCTCTGTTTTTAGTTGGATAATTCACTCTGAGTTTTAAAGATGACTTTAATATTGTATTTTTTACTGTATTAACTTCATGCGGGTGACTTATTCATTTTATGATTGTGAATGATGTCAATAAATGTTTTTACAATACCATCTCTAACTCAATTATCTGGATACAGTCCTAAACTTTATTTTCCAAAATCAGAACAACCCCGATTTTGTACAGTGATCTTCAATTTCATTCCATTGATATCGCGCTTAGGACCCATCTATGTATCTATATCTATGGTACATATCCTCTCGATTGTTCTCTTTCATAAAGATTTTTCTCTGTTGCCGTGTGGGTTTCTTGGAGAAGAACACCATGCCCATTTGCCAAATCCGAAACTTTATGACTCTTGTTCTTCGAAATTCCTTCAATATTAAAATTTAAATTGTCAGTCTTGCTCTCTGATCGTGAGGGTTTTTTCAAACAAGTTACGACAATCTAGGTGATAATTATTCGGAATTTCAGATGTTTGAAGATTGCAGCAGGACAAAATGAAAGGAAATCATCTCCCATAGATAATCCAGACATCTTATAACACAATTAAAAAACGGAATATCTTTCGGAACCAAAAATAACGATGTATTCCGAAAATCGGCGAATAGAAAGTCACGGAAATTACTAACAGAGTAGATCTTTAAACCGATAAATTTCACCCAGAACCTTGATCTCATAACGTAAGCTACACACAGAAAGAAGCGAATTACTTGACATGAGCGGACAGCCAATTTATCGGCAGGGTGCCGAAAACCGTTCCAATAATGCCATATTTCACCATGAACGATGATGTGCAGTAGGATGACAACTCAATACAGCATTATTGAATTTTCTAACAAATAGCCGAACTTAGGAAAGTTGGCTGAAAAAATTCCACGACATATTTTCTTTCGTTTTCCAGTCACGTATCCGAGTATAGGAACGAAATGAAAATTAAGAATCATTATTCTTTTCAGCTTTGTCGACCGGTTCCTTAATACCTTACTCCTTCTTAAAACATTCGGGGGAATAAGAATGCATGACGACAAGCGACGCTGGCGTCTCCGTCTTGTTATTGGGCATCGCATCTGCGACTCGCTCGCAACCGACGTCCTCAGAATTCCAATGAGCAACCTGTGCGGCCCTTCTGCGTTATCGTGGAAGACATCGATCCCGCAACGTCACGCATTTGCTCATCATCCCTAATTTTTGCCAATAGCATCTCCAGCCTCCAACCGCAGCTACAATTTGAATTGGTTTGTAACCTTCGTACATTTTTAACACGGACGGGGGTACAAAATGGAAAACAATCGTCAGCAATTTCCGAGCAGATTTGTAAATATGAAACCAGACCCGATTGTTAAGTAGCGTGCAAACTGCACGACCGCCATCCAACTTGGTCACTTGAATTTTCACCATATAGAGTTCAAAACGATTAATGAGGAAGAAACAAGAAATTGCCAAATAAAGAAAAAACAAAGTCTTCAAGCTGTTTCAGTATGTGGAACCTTTATTTTATTTATCTAGGTTTGATATGTTCCGGCAATAAACAACAATAAAACCAATAAGTTGCCTGGATGAATGTGATGGTACAAAAAACAAGACCGCACAAGAAACTCATTGAAAACAAATAATATGTTAAACTAACACACAAATTAGTTTCACGCTTCGTATGACCAATGACCACAGAAATTTCATCTGGTCAAAAGAAGAGCGATTCAAAACTTAAGAATTGCTCCATAAAATATAAGCTCTCAGAAAAAAAAATATTCAAGCCTTCTGCAAAATTTCTTCTCAGTCGAACATATCCTTCAAATCCAAGCATGATGTCGATAAAGATAACAGTTTGGATCTTATTTCTAAAATTAAAAATCAAACCATTTGCGATACATTATTGGCTTTTTTGACGTCAGCAACATGTACCCGAGGGTACCTGTTCCGCGCAGACATTAAAACTTTTCAAGGAGGTTCTTTACATTTCGTCAATCTCTAATGAGATGTTAGAATGTGTTTTTATATTGGCAGACCTTTGTTTACAATAAAATTTCTTCACTTTCGAGGGTGAATTGTATATTGAAGAACAAGGCTTTAGTATGTGTGTAATTGATGTATTCACTCTGTTAAAAATTGAGCCCCTCAGACGTCATCCTCAACTACGCCTATGGTCCGAACGCACCGAAACGTCAACTCGATCTCTGCAACTCGATGAACAGCTGATTGACGTCAGAACTGACCTACCTCTATGGACTAACCTAGTGACAGATCAACTCATGCTCGTTATTAATTGTATCAATTAATCTTCCCTTTCTGTATCGACATTCTCTGAAGATCAGACCTCTCTTGTGAAATTTAGAATTCTCAAAAATCACCTCGCAAATTAATTGTACATCTCGTTCATTTTTGGAAATAATCATTTAGGTAAGTGAACATTTCTCAAAGTCATCTCTCATTAATGCATATTTAATGTTATTTTCCTGCTTTTTATAAAGTTTGAAAATGTGTCCACGTTTTAGATCATAAAATCTATAAAAATACTGGTAATCCTCTATCATTTTACTCTCAGAAAATCTCTATTGCATTTAACTAATGGAATTGACTCCTCTAAGATACATATTTTGATATATTTTGCTGTTCTCATGATTTTTCAGATTTCTCTAGACTTTTCACAATGGAAATACTAGTTGAATGCTTCCAAAAATGAACATTATTTGTGGTAATGAGTTTTGATTCATTATATTCTCATGTGCACCTCATTATCTCAGTGTAGTCATCTCATTTCTCAATCATGCACTTCTCATTAAATTTGCTAATTATTTTCTCGAGTTTCAGATGAATGAACAATCTCAAGCATAAGGGTGAATCATGGAATCAGTCTTCTCTCTCAATAAACTCAACTCAACTTCTCTGAAATATTTGAACGATCAAATAATTCACACATTGAACCTGATTGACAGTCTCAATCCCTGCTTCACCTTGAGCAGTCTCCTCAAGTACTGCGCACATGATTAGATTGGTATGAACTCCTCAGTATATTTAAGAAATTCTCAAGTTCATTCATCGGAAACATTTAGCAAGTGGCAACTCAAGCTTTCAGCTTCAAACAAATCAAAGGGTTGGTGATTTACACTCATACAATGTACTCTCATATTGTCTTTCTCATAATTATCAATTGTAACTCTTATTTTTCTGATGAACACTAACCCTGCTTGCTAAAAGTAGTTTGTCACTGTAAATTTTGTCTCAATTGATTAATTAGCCTTCTCGTTACAGAACTACGTTATAGATCATAATTATTGATTTCTCAACTTTGATATTCTCATACTGTAATGCTCTCAATAAAGACCAGACTTAGACTATTAAGTTTTCAATACATGTACTCCTCTAAGGCCTAATCTCACTTTATTACAACTCAGACTACTCTGACATTAAGAGAGTCTTCCGGGCTTATTGGCCGTGGTCTATTAGGAATTATTTCACCTAACGTTTCGCCCACAACTGCGGTAGGCATCTTCAGAGGATTCTTGGTCTTAGATTGTAACTCGACCGCTGAATTTCCGAAAGTGATGCTGGATTCGATCCGTTGGCTCCACCTATACTCTGATCATTGGCGGGAGAAGGTAGTGGGTTTACGCGCGCGATGTTGATTGGTCCATCGCTTCCACTTCGTATTGGCTTGATTTTAGTCTTTTCCAACACCGGCAACCATGCGCTATGTACCAAAGGAGTTTCTTCCCTTCTGTTCATATTGTTCTCATGTTTATATATCTCAATGGCTTCCATGTTCATCCTAGGATAGAAACTTTTGATGTTTGAAATAGCTTCTGCCTTTGAGAAAACAATATTGTGTCCATCTGTCAGAGTATGTTCCGCTAGTGCGGATTTTTCTGTCTGATTGAGTCGACAGCATCGTTCATGCTCCTTGATTCTCGTATTGATACTTCTCTTCGTTGTACCAATGTAGACTTTGCCGCAGTCACAAGGTATCCTGTAAATACCGGGTTGAGAGAGTGGGTCGACTTTGTCTTTGGTAGTTCTGATCATTTGGCCAAGTTTTTGAGTTGGCTTATAGACAGTCTCTATATTGTGGCCCTTTAGTATTCTACCAATTCTATCGGTGACCTTGGGGATATATGGTAAGATAGCTCTTCCATTGGGGGTGAGTTGTGATGTGTTATCATCACGTGTGGAAAGTCTTGGTCTTATTGCCCTCTGAATTTCCTTAGCATTATATTCGTTAGCGACGAATGCATGCTGTAGATGTTCAAGTTCATCCTCCAGAAATTCCGGCTCGCACAATCGTCGGGCTCTATCTACGAGTGTTTTTATAACTCCTCGTTTCTGTTGAGGATGATGATTGGACTGCTTGTGTAGATATCTGTCAGTGTGGGTTGGTTTTCTATAAACCCTGTGTCCTAGCTTTCCATTAGGCTTTCTAGTAACCAAGACGTCTAGAAAGGGTAGAGCACCATCCTTTTCAATTTCCATAGTGAATTGAATATTTGGGTGCCTACTGTTAAGATGGGATAGAAAAGCATCCAATTCTTCAAGTCCATGACTCCAGACGACAAAAGTATCATCCACATAACGTAGCCATGTGGACGGTCTCTTAGTTGCCGCTTCAATTGCACTTTGTTCGAATTTCTCCATGAAGAAATTTGCAATTGCAGGACTTAGAGGGTTTCCCATGGCGCATCCGTCTATTTGCTCATAGAATTCGCCTTTCCACTGAAAATAGCTGGATGACAGGCAAAGTTCGAAGAGCTTTGTTATGTCATTCGGGAATAACTCAGACACGTAGTTAAGCGATTCCCTGATGGGAACTAGTGTGAACAAAGACACAACATCAAAACTAACGAGTCGGTCATTCGGTCCCAACTGAATGTTCTGCAGTTTTTCTACAAACTGGGTAGAGTCCTTGACGAAAGTGTCCGTGTTTCCCACATGAGGTCTCAACATAGTTGTTAAAACTTTGGCTAAGTCGTATGTTGGTGAATCGATCGTACTAACGATAGGTCTCAATGGGACATTATCCTTGTGAATTTTCGGAAGTCCGTATATACGCGGAGCCCTTGCTTCACTCTTACAAATCCTCTTTTTAAGTTCCTCATCGAGAGAAGAAACTTTTATAAGAGCCTTTGCTTGTCTGAGCCTGGACGAGGTAGGATCTCTTTTAAGTTTCCTGTAGTTTGAGGGGTCTAACAACGCCCTCATTTTGGAATCGTAGTCAGAGGTGTCCATCACTACCGTCGCGTTTCCTTTGTCAGCTGGAAGGATCACAATGGATGTATCTTCATTGAGACTCTTTATGGCTTGGTGTTCCCTGAAATTTATATTATATAAATTTCCTTTGTCAGCTGGAAGGATCACAATGGATGTATCTTCATTGAGACTCTTTATGGCTTGGTGTTCCCTGAAATTTATATTATATAAATTTCAGGGAACACCAAGCCATAAAGAGTCTCAATGAAGATACATCCATTGTGATCCTTCCAGCTGACAAAGGAAACGCGACGGTAGTGATGGACACCTCTGACTACGATTCCAAAATGAGGGCGTTGTTAGACCCCTCAAACTACAGGAAACTTAAAAGAGATCCTACCTCGTCCAGGCTCAGACAAGCAAAGGCTCTTATAAAAGTTTCTTCTCTCGATGAGGAACTTAAAAAGAGGATTTGTAAGAGTGAAGCAAGGGCTCCGCGTATATACGGACTTCCGAAAATTCACAAGGATAATGTCCCATTGAGACCTATCGTTAGTACGATCGATTCACCAACATACGACTTAGCCAAAGTTTTAACAACTATGTTGAGACCTCATGTGGGAAACACGGACACTTTCGTCAAGGACTCTACCCAGTTTGTAGAAAAACTGCAGAACATTCAGTTGGGACCGAATGACCGACTCGTTAGTTTTGATGTTGTGTCTTTGTTCACACTAGTTCCCATCAGGGAATCGCTTAACTACGTGTCTGAGTTATTCCCGAATGACATAACAAAGCTCTTCGAACTTTGCCTGTCATCCAGCTATTTTCAGTGGAAAGGCGAATTCTATGAGCAAATAGACGGATGCGCCATGGGAAACCCTCTAAGTCCTGCAATTGCAAATTTCTTCATGGAGAAATTCGAACAAAGTGCAATTGAAGCGGCAACTAAGAGACCGTCCACATGGCTACGTTATGTGGATGATACTTTTGTCGTCTGGAGTCATGGACTTGAAGAATTGGATGCTTTTCTATCCCATCTTAACAGTAGGCACCCAAATATTCAATTCACTATGGAAATTGAAAAGGATGGTGCTCTACCCTTTCTAGACGTCTTGGTTACTAGAAAGCCTAATGGAAAGCTAGGACACAGGGTTTATAGAAAACCAACCCACACTGACAGATATCTACACAAGCAGTCCAATCATCATCCTCAACAGAAACGAGGAGTTATAAAAACACTCGTAGATAGAGCCCGACGATTGTGCGAGCCGGAATTTCTGGAGGATGAACTTGAACATCTACAGCATGCATTCGTCGCTAACGAATATAATGCTAAGGAAATTCAGAGGGCAATAAGACCAAGACTTTCCACACGTGATGATAACACATCACAACTCACCCCCAATGGAAGAGCTATCTTACCATATATCCCCAAGGTCACCGATAGAATTGGTAGAATACTAAAGGGCCACAATATAGAGACTGTCTATAAGCCAACTCAAAAACTTGGCCAAATGATCAGAACTACCAAAGACAAAGTCGACCCACTCTCTCAACCCGGTATTTACAGGATACCTTGTGACTGCGGCAAAGTCTACATTGGTACAACGAAGAGAAGTATCAATACGAGAATCAAGGAGCATGAACGATGCTGTCGACTCAATCAGACAGAAAAATCCGCACTAGCGGAACATACTCTGACAGATGGACACAATATTGTTTTCTCAAAGGCAGAAGCTATTTCAAACATCAAAAGTTTCTATCCTAGGATGAACATGGAAGCCATTGAGATATATAAACATAAGAACAATATGAACAGAAGGGAAGAAACTCCTTTGGTACATAGCGCATGGTTGCCGGTGTTGGAAAAGACTAAAATCAAGCCAATACGAAGTGGAAGCGATGGACCAATCAACATCGCGCGCGTAAACCCACTACCTTCTCCCGCCAATGATCAGAGTATAAGTGGAGCCAACGGATCGAATCCAGCATCACTTTCGGAAATTCAGCGGTCGAGTTACAATCTAAGACCAAGAATCCTCTGAAGATGCCTACCGCAGTTGTGGGCGAAACGTTAGGTGAAATAATTCCTAATAGACCACGGCCAATAAGCCCGGAAGACTCTCTTAATGTCAATATATCTGGTCGTGAAAGCCTGAAACTATTTATCAGACTACTCTAACAATTCACTATTGAACCTTTTGTTTTTCTGATGAGATAAAGAGGCTCTCGCAATAAATTTCAGTTGCATCATCACTGTAAACTCTGTGTTTAATTTTGAATTAATGGAACTCTCTCAAAGTCTAAGTCTGACTTCATCTGACCTCTCATTTTGAACTTCTCTAGATTACCTCTGTTTTTAGTTGAATAAAATCACTCTGAGTTTATAGATGACTTTAATATTGTATTTTTTACTGTATTAACTTCATGCGGGTGACTTATTCATTTTATGATTGTGAATGATGTCAATGAATGTTTTTACAATACCATCTCTAGCTCAATTATCTGGATACAGTCCTAAACTTTATTTTCCAAAATCAGAACAACCCCGATTTTGTACAATTTTGGTCCTTCGGGCCGGATAATTGAGTTAGAATTTCATTATCATCCACTAATCATATCTCTCTAATCATTTAGTTGCATTTCAAATCATGAACACCTCAAAAGATCTCCTCAACGAACAGCCCGCCTCTGACGAGACCAAGGTCGAACAGGTCACCATCTCGACGCCTCTGAAAGACGACTCTCCTGTGGAGCGACCTAGAACTCGCTCTCAGTCAAGGAAGATCCCCTCTGGTCTCCTCATTAAGATGAGGACACAATTGAACCGCCTCACCATTATGAAAGATCTCCTCAAAAGTCTTGACCAGACTAATGAGTGGACCATTAGGCAATTGAACTCTCTCCACGACCGCCTCTCTGAACAGCATCGAAGTTTTGTAGGACAGCATACTGTCTTTGAAAATCTCTGGCCAGAAAGTCACCTCGACCACCCTTATTTCGCGGACAATAAGTTCGTGGAAGAAGAGGCCCTCTATGCTTCTGTTTCTGGTCGCATTGAACTCCTCAAAGAGGCTCTCGAGCCACCTCAAACCACTGGTATTGTCACCTCATCTAGTTCTTCTCAACCTCGCCTCCCAGACATCTCATTGCCAGTCTTCTCAGGCGAGTATTCCAGCTGGCCTAGCTTCAAAGATTTATTTGCCTCTCTCATTATCCAGAACACCTCCATAACGGATGTAGAACGCCTCCATTATCTGCGCTCCTCTCTAACCTCAGCTCCGCTCAAGCTCATCTCTGGCCTCTCGCTGACCGGCGCCTCTTTTTCAGTTGCTTGGGACACCCTCACTTCTCAATATGAGAATCGACGTCTTCTCTTGACCGCTCAGTGTGACAAGTTGTTCTCGACCCCTGATTGTTCGCCTCAACGTAACGCTCTCGAGTATTATAAAAGTCTCCTCAACAATGTCAATGAGGCGTTACAAACCATATCGGCCTTAGGCCAACCCATAGACCAGCTCGATTTCTTCTTGGTATATCTCATTACCAAAAAATTAGATAGGACCGCTCGAGAAAAGTGGGAGTCCATAATTGGAAATTCAACTGACTTTCCTCCACTATCAGAACTTCTCTCTTTCCTTCAAGCGCATAAACGCTCGCTGGAATGGTTAGAAATGCCTCAAGAAGTGACAAGGTCTGCAAGGCCGACCAAGTCATTCTCCAATGTTGCCTCTTCACCAGCCGCCTCAAAAGATGTCGTCTCCAAGAAGAACCTCGAAGAAGTTCCGCCTCGTCTAACTCATCCTGCCTCTAGATCTCCATATCGAGAAGCCCGCTCGAATAACCTGCCCTCCTACAATTGTGATGACTGCGGTGATGAACATTTCATCGCAAGTTGCCCTCGGTATAATAAAAGAATCGCCTCTGATAAGTATGAGGTTGTGACACGAAGACAACTGTGCTACGGTTGTCTTGGACGACATAATATTCGATCTTGCAGGTCTTCCAAGGTGTGTAGATTGTGTCTTCGCAAGCACCATACTTCTCTCCATGACCACCTCAAGAATGTTACTCCAGCCAGCTCCACTTCGTCTACCAAGACTTCTCAAAAGGTCAGCGCCAGCAAGCCAGCCGCCTCCAAGAAGGCTTGAAGCCTTCGGGCAGTCGTCAACGCCTCCGATAGACAGCTCACTCTCCTCGCCACCGCTCTAGCCACCATCATCACTCCAGTGACCTCGCACACAGTAAGACTTCTCGTCGACTCTGGATCAGAACTCTCGTTCATCTCTGAAGACCTCGTTCGTCAACTCAGACTTCCTCGAAGCCAGTCCAATCTCACCATCGTTGGAATTGGTGGAGTCACCTCAAGATCAAGAGGATCAGTTTCAATTACGTTGAAACCTCTTCACTCTCAAAAAACCGTGAATATAAATGCCTATATTTTGTCATCTCTTTGTACTAATCTACCATCTGTTAATTGCTCTACAAGACCTTCTCTGCCTCATCTCTACAATTTGAAGCTCGCTGATCCAGACTTCCTCACTTCAAAGCCAATCGACATTCTACTGGGTGCTGATGTCTATGGTGCCATAATTCTTCCTCAACTCCGAACAGGACCGAATGAGTCAACTCCAATAGCCCAGTTATCTATATTTGGATGGTTGGTCCTAGGTCCAATATGCTCTCCTCAAGAAGTCTCCTCAAGTAAGCCACATATATATCATGCCAGTCAAGACTCCGACCTTCACCGTCTACTCGCAAAGTTCTGGGAACAAGAAGAAGTCAAGTCCTCCTCCATCGCTCACCTCACTCCTGATGAACAGGAATGTGAAGACCACTTCAAGGCTACTCATTCTAGGCTTTCTTCTGGCAAATACATGGTAAGACTCCCATTAAAGTCATCTCCTAATATTTTGGGATCTTCCAGACAACGTGCCTATCGATGCCTCCAAGGACTCCTCCGCAAGTTCGAGGGAAACCAAGAATATTGCCGCCTCTACAAAGAATTCCTCTCCGAATATGAACAGCTCAGGCATATGAAGAAAGCTCCAACTGTCATCTCGCCTCCCAGGTACTTTTTGCCACATCATGGTGTCCTCAAACCAGACAGCGCATCCACCAAACTCCGGGTTGTGTTCAATGGTTCCAGTCCCACCTCAACCGGCCCTTCTCTGAACGATATAATGCATACAGGAGCGAAACTACAATTAGACGTCATTGATGTATTATGTTGGGTACGTCGTTCTAAATTTGTCTTCTCCACAGACATCACGAAGATGTACAGACAGATCCTGGTGCATCCAGACGATTGGGATCTCCAAAGTATTCTCTGGTTCGACTCAAATGATGAGATAGCGACGTACCACCTCACCACCGTCACCTATGGAACCAAGGCAGCTCCGTTTTTGGCCATTAGAGTCCTCCTCCAACTCATCGAAGATGAAGGTCACAAGTTTCCACTCGCCATTCCTCCTCTCACCAAAGGTCGTTATGTTGATGACATTTATGGTGGAGCCGACACGAAAGAAGAACTCTCAGACATCGCTCAAGAATTGAAAAATCTCTGCATGGCTGGCGGCCTCCCTCTAGCAAAGTGGCAATCGAACGCTCCAAGTATTCTCAAGATGGTAACCGAGGAAGAAATGGTTCCCTCTCCGATCTCATTTGACGACTGTCCTACTTCGACGAAATTACTTGGCCTCCTCTGGTATCCTCAAGATGATTACTTCTCATTTAAGATACAGTCTTCCTCATCTGGGTCTGTGGTAACTAAACGTATTATGTTATCTCATATTGCTCAACTCTTTGATCCACTTGGTTTAGTATCCCCTGTCACGATCAGGGCCAAAATGTTGTTGCAGGAACTCTGGCTGCAGAGACTGACATGGGACGAACCGTTATCGCCTCCAATTATCAATAGATGGTGCAACATCAGAGAAGATCTCAAATCATTAGCTAATGTACGAGTCCCTCGTTGGGTAGGCACCCAACAAGACACCTCCATAGAACTTCACGGCTTCTCTGATGCTTCTCAACTTGCCATGGCTGCCGTTCTCTACCTCGTTGTCCGCTCTCCGTCCACAGGATCCAAAGTCACCCTGTTCTCCTCCAAAACTAAAGTAACGCCTTTGAAACGCCTCTCAATCCCGAGACTTGAACTCTCTGCATCTCTAATTTTGGCCAAATTAACTAAGTACGCTCTTCGTATTCTAGATACCAAGGTACACTCAACGACTTTGTGGACGGACTCAACTGTGTCTCTATCGTGGATCAAATCTCATCCATCACGCTGGAAGGACTTTGTTCGAAACCGAGTAGAGCTCATCCAAGACCTGACTCCAACTGCGCAATGGAGATACGTTCCCGGCAAAGAAAATCCAGCTGATTGTGCTTCTCGTGGCCTCTCCTCATCTCAACTACTGAACAGCTCTCTATGGTGGACGGGACCACCATGGATTTCCAAGTCACCAGATTCCTGGCCAAATCGTCAGCCGGCACCGACTATTGACCCCGAATCTGAAGCAAGACCCACAAAGACCATCCTCGCAGCTGCAAAACAAGACTACTCGTGGGATCTTATATACAGGTATTCTTCTTTATATGAACTCTTAAGAATTACCTCTATTTGTTCAAGAGTCCTCGCCCGACTCAGATGCTCCTCAAGTCCGAATATGTCATCTCCGCTCACCTCAGCTGACTTGGAAAAATCAAGGATCTATTGGATCAAGGCAACTCAAGAAGTTTATTTTCCTCAAGAACTCAAGGCTCTTCAAAATGGTACAACTCTATCCTCTTCTCATGTGTTCAGTAGACTCACAGCATTCCTCGACCAAGAAGGTGTTATTCGTGTAGGCGGACGAATCCACCACGCTCTCTCAGACCCAGAAAGCAAACATCCTGCAATAATTCCTCGATTTTCTCAATTGACTTCTCTAATAATTGATTCAGCTCACAGACGAACGATGCATGGAGGCACGCAGCTCACACTGTCGACCATCCGACAACAGTACTGGATTATTGGTGGAAGAGCCCCAGTGAAATCCCACATCCTGAAGTGCGTTGCTTGTGCACGGCAAAGAGGTATTCGAGCTCAACAACTCATGGGACAATTACCAGAACCACGAGTAAGACCATCTCGTCCCTTCTCTCATACTGGTGTAGACTACGCAGGCCCACTCACGATCAAAACTTGGAAAGGAAGAGGAGCAAAGACACACAAAGGTTGGGTTTGTGTTTTTGTCTGCTTCGCCACCTCAGCAGTACACCTCGAAGCTGTAAGTGACTATTCCTCTGACTCTTTTATTGCTGCTTTTCGAAGATTTACAGCTCGACGAGGCATCTGTCATTCTCTATATTCAGACTGCGGAACCAACTTCATTGGGGCAGATGCAACCCTCAAGAACATGTTCTCGAAAGCCTCCTCAGAAAACCAGGTCATTGCCAGACTCCTCATGAATGAAGGTACAAACTGGTGTTTCAATCCTCCAGCTGCTCCTCATATGGGAGGAAAATGGGAAGCTGCAGTGAAGTCCTTCAAGTACCACCTCTCTCGAATCACGAAAGATCAGCCCTTCACCATGGAAGAACTGATGACCCTTCTCGCCCAAATCGAAGCCATTCTCAATTCAAGGCCTCTAGAACCACTCAGTGATGATCCTGAAGACTGCTCTGTACTAACTCCTGGTAATTTTTTAACAGGTACTGCTCTGACTACTCTACCTGAGCCATCTCTCAAAGAACTCCCAACATCTCGGCTGTCAAGATGGCAGTTCATCCAGCAGCGAACCCAACAGTTTTGGTCAAAATGGTCTACTCAGTATCTACAACGTCATCTCTCCATATCCAAGTGGCATCATCCATCCCACGACATACAGGTTGGATCTCTAGTTCTCCTCACCGATGAGCGACTACCTCCTTGCAAGTGGCCATTAGGGCAAGTAATGGCAGTGCACCCAGGGTTAGACGGCCTTGTTCGAGTCGTTACCCTCAAGACCTCCACGTCCACGTTGACAAGACCTATCTCAAAGCTAGCCATACTACCAGTCATCTCTACAAGCGAAAGAAACTAATCTCAAAGCTAGCCATACTACCAGTCATCTCTACAAGTAAAGAACCCAATATCAAAGCTAGCCAGCCTACCAGTCCTCTCTACATATGAAGCTACTCTGTAAGATCTCTAATTCTAAAATTCAATAATCAATTTCATTGCTTATTGGCTGGCGGAATGTTAAAAATTGAGCCTCTCAGACGTCATCCTCAACTACGCCTATGGTCCGAACGCACCGAAACGTCAACTCGATCTCTGCAACTCGATGAACAGCTGATTGACGTCAGAACTGACCTACCTCTATGGACTAACCTAGTGACAGATCAACTCATGCTCGTTATTAATTGTATCAATTAATCTTCCCTTTCTGTATCGACATTCTCTGAAGATCAGACCTCTCTTGTGAAATTTAGAATTCTCAAAAGTCACCTCGCAAATTAATTGTACATCTCGTTCATTTTTGGAAGTAATCATTTAGGTAAGTGAACATTTCTCAAAGTCATCTCTCATTAATGCATATTTAATGTTATTTTCCTGCTTTTTATAAAGTTTGAAAATGTGTCCACGTTTTAGATCATAAAATCTATAAAAATACTGGTAATCCTCTATCATTTTACTCTCAGAAAATCTCTATTGCATTTAACTAATGGAATTGACTCCTCTAAGATACATATTTTGATATATTTTGCTGTTCTCATGATTTTTCAGATTTCTCTAGACTTTTCACAATGGAAATACTAGTTGAATGCTTCCAAAAATGAACATTATTTGTGGTAATGAGTTTTGATTCATTATATTCTCATGTGCACCTCATTATCTCAGTGTAGTCATCTCATTTCTCAATCATGCACTTCTCATTAAATTTGCTAATTATTTTCTCGAGTTTCAGATGAATGAACAATCTCAAGCATAAGGGTGAATCATGGAATCAGTCTTCTCTCTCAATAAACTCAACTCAACTTCTCTGAAATATTTGAACGATCAAATAATTCACACATTGAACCTGATTGACAGTCTCAATCCCTGCTTCACCTTGAGCAGTCTCCTCAAGTACTGCGCACATGATTAGATTGGTATGAACTCCTCAGTATATTTAAGAAATTCTCAAGTTCATTCATCGGAAACATTTAGCAAGTGGCAACTCAAGCTTTCAGCTTCAAACAAATCAAAGGGTTGGTGATTTACACTCATACAATGTACTCTCATATTGTCTTTCTCATAATTATCAATTGTAACTCTTATTTTTCTGATGAACACTAACCCTGCTTGCTAAAAGTAGTTTGTCACTGTAAATTTTGTCTCAATTGATTAATTAGCCTTCTCGTTACAGAACTACGTTATAG
Source organism: Hippodamia convergens (assembly GCA_038502775.1). Taxonomy (NCBI): domain Eukaryota; kingdom Metazoa; phylum Arthropoda; class Insecta; order Coleoptera; family Coccinellidae; genus Hippodamia; species Hippodamia convergens. The sequence goes on from CM076610.1 coordinate 35,915,192, forward strand.
ATCATAATTATTGATTTCTCAACTTTGATATTCTCATACTGTAATGCTCTCAATGAAGACCAGACTTAGACTATTAAGTTTTCAATACATGTACTCTTCTAAGGCCTAATCTCACTTTATTACAACTCAGACTACTCTAACAATTCACTATTGAACCTTTTGTTTTTCTGATGAGATAAAGAGGCTCTCGCAATAAATTTCAGTTGCATCATCACTGTAAACTCTGTGTTTAATTTTGAATTAATGGAACTCTCTCAAAGTCTAAGTCTGACTTCATCTGACCTCTCATTTTGAACTTCTCTAGATTACCTCTGTTTTTAGTTGAATAAAATCACTCTGAGTTTATAGATGACTTTAATATTGTATTTTTTACTGTATTAACTTCATGCGGGTGACTTATTCATTTTATGATTGTGAATGATGTCAATAAATGTTTTTACAATACCATCTCTAGCTCAATTATCTGGATACAGTCCTAAACTTTATTTTCCAAAATCAGAACAACCCCGATTTTGTACACACTCTTTGTCGAGATTTTCATGGCTCAGTTTGAGAATAAATTAGTTATCAGCCCGAGGAATCCGTTCAACTGTGTTGGCACAGTAGGCGATTTTTTAATTGCATGGAATGGTAATGAGGACCAACTACGGAATTTTTTAGCTGGCTGAATAGATGGTTTATCCAAACTCTATCTTCGGGGTTAGAGTCTAATGAAAGAATACATTTTGTAGACCTTATCATTATAGGAGGTCACAATATATGAAAATTTGACCTTCTAAGAAAACCCACACAAACTGACTTCTCTATTGTTGAATCATCTTGTCACTTTGGAGGGGACAAGATGCCAGCTTTCAATAATATTATTTAATTATCATGTCAGTAGAGTTTTAAGAACACCGCTCGAAGAATATTGTTTTCGAAGGGAATTGAATACTTTAAAATATTTGGCAGTTGGGAACGGTTATTCGCCAAACATTGTAGATGAGCTAATAGTGAAACGAAGTCAATCAGTCGACCTTGGGGAAATTTCCCAAGAAGATTGAAAAGTTTGAGAAGACTGGAGTATATTTATTTATAATTACGTAAGACTTTTACTACACCATTGATACTTTGTGCCCAAGCAGGAAATTTTGGAAGAGGTGGAATTATTTAAACAAATGAACAAAAGCCAATTGAATGCATCTCGGAATGCATTCAATGCCATGCTTACTAACAACTTTAAAAATACCTACCAAACAGAGAATAAAGAAGGAACATATCGTCGGTTTTGACCTGATCGATAATGGTATTAGGTAAAATTTGAGTTTTGTTTCGAATTTCTCTGCCAATTGCATTAATCAATTCTATAACAGTATTTTTTTTTATCGGAAATGGTTTTCAACTTGAAATTTTTGTAATCAAAGGAAAAACTTTTTTCATTAATTATTCTGTATCCTGCAATGATAATATTCTTCATCGCTGAGTAATATGAACTAATGTCATTCTGCATTTTGGATTAGTGCTGTCCTGTAGTCAACTTATTTATTCATTTTGTGAAGGATGAGATAGGATTACAGGAAAAGACGTGGAACGGTTTAACAATTTATTTAAAAAAACAAATTCTTCGTAGATCGTTGCTGCAGAAAGTAATGTGTAGTCTGAAAAGACTGATTTTTGTAGAATATATATATATATATATATATATATATATATATATATATATTCTACACGGCGAAGGTCGAGTCGATAATTCGTAATGGTTTTGAATATCGTTGAAGTTGCTGCTATCGAAGAATGTCGGAGAATGTGTCTTGCATCTGTTTTCTTGCGATCTTTATGCCAGGTGTCTTCCACCTATTAGGGGAAGCTAATTTTACTTCCCAGAAAAGGCGGGCTTCGTCAGATCTGCTCAAGTCGGATTTTAGCGAATTAGAGGTTTTCGTTTCAGCTGGACTTGAAGAATTTTCAGTGTTTTTCGTCGACTGTGTTTTAGCCGGACTAAGAGAAAATTTTTGTTTCGATATTTTCGCCACAATTTATTCGAATTCATGTGTTCATGAACGCAGGCATTGTTTCCCTTTTCACATTCAGTTTCATGAAACCCGTCTCAAATCTTGAAAGTATTTCGAGTCGGTCTGATTATAACGTCATAAGCCGAGTGAAATTTCATAGTATGTATCTAGAAAACGCAATGAATGGACAAATTCACATATTATTCCAATTGAAATTATAGGTAGAAGTTCTTCTAGCTCAGCTTTATTATAGTTGTTTTGATGCTATATCGACACTTGTGATGAAACATATTTTGTGAATTTGAATATATTCGATTCATTAAGAGCAATACATAATGAATTTGAATGGAATATCCTCTTATCTGGGCAGTCCATAGTAGACAAAAAAAAATTCATCGAATAATTCACTGAGGTGAATTAATATTGAACATGATTTCAGCAAAATACTGATCATCTTCATCACACGACTGAATCTGGAAAATGAGAATACCCATAGAATATCGAACAATATAAGCAATATTGAAAGTATGGAATTGAGTCAAAAAAAAACAACAAAAGAAAAGAATGACATATGCATTGAAACATTAAGTCAAAGTTGTATCAAAATGTCAAGGTTCGAAACTAATTCGAAAATATTACAGAGTGATTTATCAATGAAAATGATAAATTGGAAATATTGAATGCTGAAAAACTAACATAGGATAATCAAAATAAATTCACTTGAAAATTTCTCGAAATTATGCACATGATCCAAGAAATTATTCAACTATTATTTCATAAAACGTGGTTTTCTGGTTCAAACTGTATAAATAACAAAACTGATTCGAAAAGTTGAAATGAAGAAACTGTACCTCTATTTACTCCTTACTTTTTGGCCTTTGCAGTCTATAATACAGTGTGTCCAGAAGGGTAAGGGGTATTTGTATCTGCGCTGACCAAGCAGGTCAGGGGGGTAGCGTATGCATAGGTTGTTACACTACTCTTTGAAGATTTTTTAACGATGGAAGCGTACCTGGTGAACCATCGCACTACATAGCCCCAAGGATATTATTTGGGCTGTCATGTCTGGTGAAGGCATGGCTGGCCTATATTTTTTTGAAGATCGACGAAGGCGAGCACTTACAGTGAACGGTATTGCGATATGTTGAGAAACTTTTTGGTTCCTGAAAGAGTTTGAGGGTTTTGATGTCGAAACATGGTTTCAACAAGATTGTGCCTCCTACCATACCTCCAACTTATCACTTGAACTTGTCAATAATATTTTCCTGGAAAAAGGTATCTTTCGTCGTAACACTATCAACTGGCCTCCGAGGAGTTACCAAACTAACACCTCTTGATTATTTTTTATGGGGATAACTTAAGCAGAAAGTCTATGCAAACACACAACGAACTTTAGAGAAATTGAAGCATAATATCCACATCGGAATAGCCGCTATTACCTCAGAGATGTGTACAGGGTATCCCAAATTGCTTGATTTTGACTGTTTTAGGTACTTCTGGACTACATAGGTAAAAACTTCGTAAGGTGTCCTGGGCTCAATTTTTGTGAAAACACCATTAGTGAAAACCGTTTCACGATATCTTAATTTTTTTTTAAATTTCGATTTCGCAAATGTGCCATAACTTTTTCATTTACGAAATTATCTGAAAACTATTAAAACTTTCTAGAAGCGCTTTTTTCCCGGAAATAAGAAACTATATTAAATTTTTTTCTCGTGGAAAAAAAAACACTTTTTTATATTAAATACGAACGCATTTTTGTTCATTTTATTTCATAAAAAAAATTTTTGAAAAAAAAAAATTTAAAATAATGTCTTATTCCCAGTGAAAAAGTGCTTGTTGAAAGTTTTTATTTTTTTCAGATATTTTCGAAAATGAAAAAATTTCAAAATGTTGTTATATCTTCAAAACAAATGAAGATATCGTGAAACGGTTTTCACTATTGGAGTTTTCACGAACATCGAGCCCAGGACTCCTTTCAACTTTTTTACCTATCTAGTCTAGAAGTACCAGAAACAGCCAAAATCAAGCAATTTGGGATACCCTGTACATGCATGTACATTGCTAATTTCGATTAGAAGAGTGCCAGCAGTACGACGGTTAACATTTGGACAACATTTTCTCTGCCACACAATTTCCCAAAACGTTGTTTAAATTTTAATGAAGACAAACTTTTCTTCTGATTCATTGTTCTGTTTTAATCAAATATACAAATACTCCACACCCTTTTTGGTTATTTTTGAAACATAGATGAATTCAAAATATTGATCATCGAAATGAATACCATTTTCAGTTCCTAGGCTCACAGATCATGAGGTTGGAAAAATGATATAAGATTTTGCCACTGAGCGTAGGAATATACCGGTTTCAGCCTTATTAGGCATCATCAGTATCCTATACGACTCGGGGAAGAAATCTTCAAAAAAACTTCCATATTTGAAGCAATTAGTTGTGATGTACTGAGTAGAATATTACAAAATAGTGACATATCGGATAGCGTCAAAAAGAAGTTCCACATCCCCAATCACATGCTCAAAAGAATTGAGAATGGTATTCATTTCGATAATTAGGTACTATTTTGAATTCATCTATGTTTTGTGGCTATGAGGTGTGGCTTCCGTAAAGTCAAAAAATTTTTTGTTTCTCGATTCATTTCTTTTTGGATACCCTGTACAATAGAAAATTGATTTAGATTGCGGTCTCTGACACTTTCTTGCGTTTTCGATCACAGCCTCTGAAACAAATCATCAGCTATTCCTTCACAACGTTTCACCCTTACAGTTGGACTTCTTCAGACAAGAAATGCATGAAATATATTAGAGAAAAAGAAGACACAGAATATAAGCATTACTATCTTTGATTAAATTTTGAAAAAATCTACACCTACATTAACTACAACACACAATATGCATTAAGAAACAATCGAAAATAAAAAAAGAATACTATGTTGTACAACATCAAAGTGGCAACAAAAAAATGAGTAGAGAGAACTATTCACTGTCGGATTAAAAGAAATTTCATCATTTTCATCTATAGAAAATCATTAAATATAAAAATATAGAAAGATTTTCTCATTTCGATTTTTTATAAGCTGCTTCAAGGGCCTGGGACTAAAACCTCAAACAGTATTTAGAAAAAAAAAAGTTAGCTGAGCGGAGTGCCACGGGTTACGAAACAAAATTTCATGAGGACTAATCAAGCCTGATTCACATAGCACTGAAATATCATCATCATCATTCAGCCCGGTAACGTCCATTGCTGAACATAGGCCTCCCAAAGGTATTTCCATATTTCTCTGTTCTGTGCGATCACCATCCAATTGGTGTGGATTCTTTTCAGATCATCGGTCCATCTGGTTGGTGGTCGGCCTCGGCTTCGCTCATCTGCTCTTGGTCGCCATTCTAGAATTTTCCTTGTCCACCTGCCATCGTTCGATATGAAACAAAAGAGAAAAAGAATTATTGGTACATAAAGATTACCGAATTAAAATGAAAATGACAACTTTTTCAATGATATTCAAATCATATATCATGTTTGGAATTTTCTTTTGTTGTCTAAACGTTCAGAGTATTATGTAGCTCTTTCCATGATCTTTTGTTCGTCGGTTGATTCAATGAGGTGATTGATTTATCCCGTTTTTATCACGTAATTTTATGGTTCACAATATGATACAACATCGTATGTCATCACCTCAACTTGTAATATTAGTGCAAGCTCATCACTCCCTCTAGGTTCAGCATATTACTCGCACCTAAACCACATCGTCAAGAAATCCTCGTTTACATAACCAATATAGCGCGACAGGACCATTGCCGCATGGCATACATAGCTATAATTCCAATACGATGCGTAGGTACAAGTTGTCATGGCTACCGGGAATACAACTGCAGCTGATTATTCCCAATTAAGCAACGATGACGGTGGAATCATGGATGATTGAAATTTAAACCAGAGAAATGAGATCTGCTCTATTGCGGTGTATCAGTGAGAGCGAATACGTATCACTGCATTCCGTTTGAACGATTGGACCTTGAATAACGAATAATAATGGAGGAAATCCATCAGGTCTCAAAATATATCGGATGCATTTTCAGAAGTTGATTGATTAACCGATATATTTCCTAGATTATGGGTAACTCCTATTGTAGGTCATAAGATAGCTGCCTCGATAGGTGAAAGTAGGTAGATAAGTTATTTCATGCTGCTACAATTATTGTATTTACATTCGTCCAGGAGGAAGCACCCTAACCACAAATACTCCACAAAATTTTTCAAATGGCACCAAGAATTGATCTACACAATGAACTAACAGAACTTTTCATCGGAATTTATGAAATTGTTGGAATACTACTTGAATAATAAGAATTTTCAAGTTAATATTGGTGGTATGAGATCATCGACAAGGAATATCGAAGCAGGAGTGCCTCAAGGATCGGTTCTAGGTCCGATACTGTTCAATATAATCATGTCGAATATGCCAGAAACGAGATCAAAAAAGCACAATTTGTAGACGATACGGCCATATATTGTAATGAAGCTCGGTTTCTTATTTAATTAGGTAACCGATTTTCATTTTAAAGATATTTCATAAATTTTCTGGTTCCGGAATTATTTCCGAATGTGTGGAAGAAGGCCGTTTATTCCTGTTAATGTTTATTTCATTTTTTCTACATATTAGAAAAACATCCGGTAGTAGAAGATCGGTCCCGAGAACGGCATTTTTTCACATATGGTCTAGTTTGAAAACGCATTATTGGAGTCGAAAATTCCAGAAATTTTCGACGACGCAAGTACAAAACGCCTCCCCTCCCCCGAGGTTATAAAAGACGGGGTTCTCTTCAGCCAGAATTAATTGCCGTTGAATTCCGTTTTGAATCGCGTATTAATTACGTTTAATTCCGTTTAGATGATAGATGTTTAGATTCCGAGTTTTTTTGAGTTGAGATTAAATTAGTTCCGTTTTGAATTGCGTTCAATTCCGTGTGGATTCCGATAAGTTGTGTTTAGATTCCGAGTTTTGAGTTGAGATTAAATTAATTGTGTTGGAATTCCGTTTTGAATCGCGTATAAATTGCGTTAAATTCCGTTTTGAATTGTGTTTGAACTGCGTTTAGATTCCTAGCTCTTTTTTTTGAGATTCCGAGTTTTCTTAAAGTTGAGATTGATTCTTACTTTGAATTTTCGAAGTACCGTAAGTAAACCAAAGAGACCGATATTTGACTGGCCCGGTTGTGTAAAACCGCATATCGCCGTTGTCTCGTTAACCACCACGAGTAGACGGACGAATTTTACTTACCTTCAAAAAGGAGGCGAAATATTTGAACCGACGAACACTAAGTTCTGACCGTTCAACTTGGCCATTCAGATTCTGGGATCAATAAGTACATATTAATTCTGGCTAGTTCTGATCGGGAAAACGTTTTCAATCGTGTAAGGTGCTCACAATCAGACCTGTTGTATCACTTGTATTTATAATAGATACTTTGTTCTTTCTTTCTTTTATCTGTGTCATAAACTCTTAAAATTACTGGTTTTATACTTCACCTTTCTCCCGGTATTTCCCGATTAGGAAAGTCATAGTTTTCCCCTTCTGGGAAAACAGAAATATATTAACAGAGAAATTACTCTTGACTAGCAAATTATCGCTAACATCCTAGATAAACTCGAATCCTGTCTTCGACTAGAGACTACCCAGGTAGGTTTGCTATTTTCCCCTATTTAGCCGTTTCAGTACCAAAAATAGCTGGCGCCCAAGCAACCCCGTTTTCCGAGAGAAACTCAACAGAAAATTTGGTGGCCAGACATAATTAGAAGGATTGATAAATGGCGGCGGCACCGTTATACAAAAATGGCGAACAAACCGTCACAAAATGGCACCTCTGAGCAGGGACTTTCAGAGTGAGTTTCTTTTTTGATTATATTTTCTACACCACACCTGAACCTTTGGAAACCGCAAGAAATAAAGTGATTACAGTTATTTTGCCGGTGAAATTCTACTGACTATTGTGAATTGTGCATTTTTTTTTCTTTGATTTGATATTCGTAACCATTTTCTTTAGTGCTTGCGTTTTCTGGTATAAGGAAGTGAAACCTGAGTGAAATAAATTTGAATATCTGTGTTTTATTATCTTTTTATCATCTCACGAACTGTTCGAATATTTTGATTATTGTTGAACTGATATAGTGAATTGAAAATCTATTGAAACATATTTTCAGAAAGTTTTCAGTTTCAGGGTAATTGTTGAATAAGGCAATTTATTTTACAGTTGTCAAGCCATACCTTATTAGTTTTGAATTTCAGAATATTATTTTTGTGTTTAAACCGTTAACTGAGCTGATATTCCAAAATTGCCCTGCAACCTCTGAGAATTTTCCAATTTCAAGAACTTTATTACTGTTTTCTGATTAAATATTTCTTTCATAACCGAAGTTATTTGATAATTTTTAAAATTTCAAATTTTTTATTGAACCGTTATCATAATCCAAGTTTATATTGTGATCGGCCTGTGTCTTCTGATACTGTTTGAACTTCAGGAAATTTATTGATCCGTTAACCGTCCTGAGTTGTTAAATATTTTAGTTTTCTTATACTTTCAATATTTCCTGGAATTCTCGAATCACTGGACACTGGTCAGACTGATAAAACATTTTCTTTTTGAATTCTGGTTTCTCCTTTTATTTAATAAACAGTATCTGAGAACTTTAAACTTTCGGCAAGAAATAGTTATTTGTGTGAGAATTTATTGAACATTGGTAGTAGCACAACTGGACACCGAATTGGTTTTAGAGACATATTGTGCGTGTGATAGGCTAATTATCGGAGTGCGGATTATACCGGGACATAGATAATTACAGAGAATTAAACATGGATGTATATCGATTACTCAGCGACGAGCTGACATATGAGTTGAACCTGCGGGGCCAACCGATTCCCAGCACAGTCATGGCAAAGCGGAGTCTGCTACGTCAGGTCCTTCAATCCGAAGTACCAGTTCAACCACCGATTATCGATAACCGAACACTGGAAATGGAAACATGTAAGAACAAACTCACCGATCTGGTAGAATCCATTCAGAACTTCAACTACAGTAACGCGGTCAACGAATTTCCACGGATTTTCACGAGGTTAAGACACATACAAGGGAGGTTAAACTTTATTAACACGGAAGATGAAACACAGGTACAAACGGTGGAACAAATGAAGAAGACAACGATCAGAGCCTTGGAGGCTTTGGAAGAGCTCCGTACTGCCAGCAATCAGGTGGTGCAAACGGAAGCTGATCCCCAGAGTGGATCCCTCTTGGATACCGAAGTTCCAAATTCTCCTGGAATGTCTCCGATTCGACCACAGTCAGGAACCAGAGTGGAATCGTCACTGATCGACCTTGGAGATGGAATCAATCCTCCACCGGTAGTCCAGGTTCCCCGTCCGGCGACACCTGAAAGAAACGTTGTATTAGAAAGAGTTTTAGACGAAACAAAGCAAACATGTAAGGGATTATTACAACAACTACCCACTGTTCCTGTTACGCAATTTCCACAACCGAAAATGAGATCTGAGGAGAATACACCGAGACGTTGGACAAGCTCTGTTAGGAGGGTATCTTTCCCTGACCTACAAATACCGATGGGTAACCTTCACCGACCTGTGAACCAGACATTCATTCAACCGGAATATGAAGTCCGAACACCCCCAGCACCAGCGATACCGGTGTATAAATGGACAGTGTCATTTGATGGCACGAGCAGCGTGACAAATTTTATAGAGGAAGTGGAAAGACTAGCTGAGTCACGTAAGACCCCCTTGGAACAAGTATTTGAGTCAGTATACGAACTACTCAAGAGCGACGCTAGAGATTGGTTCATTCCCAGACGAGGTTCGTTTATGAATTGGGAAGACTTCAAAACACAACTGAAAGAGGCTTTCTTACCTGTGAACTATGAGGAAACTCTGCTGGAAGAGATAAAGCGACGAACACAAGGCCCGAACGAGAAACTTCTATTATATGTCACTCGCATGCAGAATTTGTTCCAGAAATTAACCGAAAACAGACCGTCTGAAGAGGAACAAATACGTCTAATAAGAAAAAGGTTATTACCATCTTTGCAGCAAGCCTTGGCCTTCCAGGAAACTCGCACGTATGACGAACTTCTGCGAAAAGGAAAAGTATTTGAATTAGTACAATGGCAGATGAATCAATATACTGGACCACCCTCCAAACCAGGCTTAATCGATGAACCTCATCTGACCTACAGTTCACGCACTACAAGCCGATACCAAGCAAGCTTCCCAATACATGTCGATAATCAGAATCAGGAATGGAGAACTCGATCAATTTCCCCACAACCGAGATCAATCCAAACCGAGCAAATTCAACAAACTTCCCAGAGTCGAAACAACGATCGTCGCCGACCATCAACTCAGGAAAGACAAACCGAACCGAATGAAAATCAATCCGAAGAACGACCGAGAAGGAGAGTTTCCTTTCAGACCCAGTGTTTCCGATGTGGTAGATATGGCCACATGCGTCGAGAATGCCGAGGAAAGGCAAGACTGTTCTGTTCCAGATGCCAGAGAGAAGGAATATTGTCAAGAGACTGCCCATGTTCGGAAAACTATAGGTCTCCGGAAGCCCTGACTCCGTTAGCACTGACGATCATCAATGATAACCGCCCTTTAGTAGAGATCTACGTAGCTGGTGAGCCATTCAGAGCCCTAGTAGATACAGGAGCAACAAGGAGCTTCTGCAGCCAAGCAGTGGCAGATCTATTCGAGGAACGAGGAGTTCCAGGAGAACCAGTAGATCATGGAGTAGTTATGATTGCCAATGGCACCACCACCATCACGCCAAAACGTTATACGGCCCTCGTAAGAATAGAAGATTATACACTAGCTGATGTAAGATTTCTGCTGATTCCTGAATTACCGGTAGATATTATATTAGGAATGGATGTTCTTTCGACTTACAAATTTTCAGTTAACCTCAATACCGCAGAATGTTACCTGGAGGGAAGATTGATTTCAACACCGACCCCAGTCAAAGAACAGGTCCTGGAAGCTCGCACCACCGAAAAACAACTGTCAGAACTGACAATACATGGTACCACCGACCGGATGGAGCATAAAATTAAATTGAAACCTGGCACCAAACCGATTAAACAGAGATACCGAAAAGGATCTATGAACAAGCTTGCAGACAGTCTATCCCGCAACCCATCGCCATCTGTAAGTTCTGTGTGTCTAACAGAAGTGGAAACCCAATGTAAATGGTATACTAAAAAGCTACAGGAAGTACAGAAAGATCCTGAGAACTTCCCAGATTACTCCATAATGGAGGGGAAACTGTATAGACACTTCTGGGATTATTCTGATTTCACCGAAGATGGAGATGGCACGCCATGGAAGATGTGTGTACCCAGCGAACAGCGACCGGCCGTCCTGAAAGAGAACCATGATTCTGAATTAGCAGGTCATCTTGGAATTGCAAAAACCATCTCTCGAATAGCTAGAAATTACTACTGGCCAGGAATGTTTAGAGAAGTCGCGAAGTATGTGAGGAACTGTACGTTGTGTCAACGCTACAAGCCACAACAACAAAAACCTGCCGGAAAAATGCAACCGCATAGAATAGTAGAAGCACCGTTTAGAGAAGTATCAACCGACATAATTGGACCATTGCCACGATCAAAGAAGGGAAATTCCTATATCGTTGTAATGCAGGACCGGTTCACCAAATGGGTTGAATGTCGCGCACTTAGGAGAGCCACCGCGAAGACAGTGTATTCTGCTCTATATGAACAGGTTATATTGAGATACGGCTGTCCAAAAGTAGTTATTTCAGACAACGGAGTGCAGTATGACAGCAGGTTGTTCAGAAACAGCCTCCGGGAATTGGGTATAGCACATAGATTTACCCCACCGTATTCGCCCCAGTGTAATGCCGTTGAAAGGGCCAACCGAACATTGAAGACCATGATAGCGCAATTCTGTGAATCGGATCAGAGGGAATGGGATGACAAGTTATTAGAGTTGACCTTTGCCTTAAATACCGGAAAACAAGAATCAACCGGATTCACCCCAGCATTCCTTAACTACGGTAGGGAACTTACAATCCCCAGGGCGATTTATTCAGAAAACTCCCACAGTGAAGAAGTAGAAGAGGTGAATGGTAAAGCCTCAAAAGGCCGAGTTAATCTTAATTACAGGACTCACCTGCTCTGGCCCATCTGGGCAAGGTCGGATTCAACCAACTCGTCAACACCGAATTCCAAACTGAGAATTCGAAGGCCAGGCCAATTAGTCATCTGTAAAACGAACGGATCAACGAATGAGAGACCGGTACCAGACAAAATCAAGTAAAAATCACTAATAATCCCTCATTAACTGCCCCACCTTTTACGGATCTAATCTGACTAACCGTATCAGCCTATAACTTCTACTCTGTGTCAGAGTTCCAACAGTCAATTCATTCAGATTTATCTTACTGGAACATGACGCACTGTACCTGAAGATAAGTGCTACCCAATCGGTTTTATTACTAATATCTAACCCGTAACCTCTCATTCACATGCTGTTCTGATTGAGTGCACTTAGATTTTGGTACAGGTTGAACTAACTGAACTAACCACAGAGAAATCTAATACCTTAGTCCATTAACTGTAACATTGAAGGGACAGAGACATGTCTGGGTACTGGAACACAGTTCCTTTGCTACATTTCAATCTTAAGAAAACTCAGAAACCGTCCGTAGACATGTCTGTGTATCCTTAACTCAAATCTAACACCTTTGTCACACTAAGAGAAGTCAGAAATCATGTATAACAGGAATAATTGAGATTCAACCTTAAAGAACGTTATTCAATGGCTGGATCAATTTGGGTCCAGAGAAAAAAAAAAAAGAGAGACTTTTTGAATTATATAAAGTGGTCTTTTTCCTAATAACTTCAATGTTGGCTGTTTTCATATAAAAGAACATTTTATATACTCTGAACTTTCATTCAAGTAATTTCCGGTAAATTTTTCTTGAGAAAAATTTTGAATTATATTGAGTCACTGTTTTCAAGAGAAATTTGTGTATTGTGTATTTTCATTGAGACGTTTCACAGTAAATTTATTGATGGTAACCTTTTGAATCGTAAACTGTTATCTTTCATGAAATAATTTTGCTATTGTCTGGTTTGCTTTGAATTATATTCCGTAAATGTTCATTGAATTATTTTCATTTCATTATTGGCTACTTCATATGAGAACTTTAATTACCTTCTGTACTGTATGTAAACTCTCATCAAGCTATTTCCATTTCTATCTGTCATTAGATAACTGAGACCTCCACTGAATGATTTCACCGATGGATGTCATGGTATGGAACTATCTCCCACTGGTTGAACTGCCTCCCCTGGTAAACTCTCGTTGACTCATCTTACGCCCTGTAAATGGAATCATATCAAAGCTACCCTGGTTGTCAAAGAGATGCTGCCTGTAAACATCTGGATCAAGCAAAGTATACCTGGTCAAGTCCGAAGTTATGCTTCAGTGTTAACTACCTCTCTACGACGAAATGAACTGTACTTGACAAATAATTTCTATGTTTAAGCTACCACTCCGAAGCTGAAGATGATAGGGGGACAAATGCAACCCACCTGCAAGAAATCTCGTCCATGGTCTGGGACAATTTTTCCAACTGGAGCCCCTCTACAACCATCAGTCAAAGAGGTGCCCTGTGCCATACTGCTTCGTTCAACCACCTGAAAACCGAGAAGTTGAAACTACGTCGACAATTCTGGACCGAACTCACCATGAGAATTGCATAGTCCATCACCGATCACCGTTGGGGCCCTTTTTCCTGGTTTCACCTGCGTTGTCGCTTCGCACCATGATACGAAAACTACCGGTTTCATGCTTCGCACACAGTTGTCCGAGAGAAAATTCCACCATCCACGAAATTATCCATTCAAGGCACGAGTCACGAGAGAGAGATTTCACACTTAAGGTTAAGAAGGCCATAGAACACCTCCCAAACACAGTACGCCACATCGTTGCGTTCCAGCAGTACCGAGTTATCTCTGCGTTCGAGTCAACCTAGAAGCGTCACCTGACGGCTACCACTGGGAGCATCCGAAAAAAACTTATTTGTAAGTCTGATTGTGAGCTTTCGAACCGAACTTGATAGGACGCAAAAGAAAAGGGCTTTGTCAGCCTTTTCTTTTACCGACGAGGAGGGGATGTAATGAAGCTCGGTTTCTTATTTAATTAGGTAACCGATTTTCATTTTAAAGATATTTCATAAATTTTCTGGTTCCGGAATTATTTCCGAATGTGTGGAAGAAGGCCGTTTATTCCTGTTAATGTTTATTTCATTTTTTCTACATATTAGAAAAACATCCGGTAGTAGAAGATCGGTCCCGAGAACGGCATTTTTTCACATATGGTCTAGTTTGAAAACGCATTATTGGAGTCGAAAATTCCAGAAATTTTCGACGACGCAAGTACAAAACGCCTCCCCTCCCCCGAGGTTATAAAAGACGGGGTTCTCTTCAGCCAGAATTAATTGCCGTTGAATTCCGTTTTGAATCGCGTATTAATTACGTTTAATTCCGTTTAGATGATAGATGTTTAGATTCCGAGTTTTTTTGAGTTGAGATTAAATTAGTTCCGTTTTGAATTGCGTTCAATTCCGTGTGGATTCCGATAAGTTGTGTTTAGATTCCGAGTTTTGAGTTGAGATTAAATTAATTGTGTTGGAATTCCGTTTTGAATCGCGTATAAATTGCGTTAAATTCCGTTTTGAATTGTGTTTGAACTGCGTTTAGATTCCTAGCTCTTTTTTTTGAGATTCCGAGTTTTCTTAAAGTTGAGATTGATTCTTACTTTGAATTTTCGAAGTACCGTAAGTAAACCAAAGAGACCGATATTTGACTGGCCCGGTTGTGTAAAACCGCATATCGCCGTTGTCTCGTTAACCACCACGAGTAGACGGACGAATTTTACTTACCTTCAAAAAGGAGGCGAAATATTTGAACCGACGAACACTAAGTTCTGACCGTTCAACTTGGCCATTCAGATTCTGGGATCAATAAGTACATATTAATTCTGGCTAGTTCTGATCGGGAAAACGTTTTCAATCGTGTAAGGTGCTCACAATCAGACCTGTTGTATCACTTGTATTTATAATAGATACTTTGTTCTTTCTTTCTTTTATCTGTGTCATAAACTCTTAAAATTACTGGTTTTATACTTCACCTTTCTCCCGGTATTTCCCGATTAGGAAAGTCATAGTTTTCCCCTTCTGGGAAAACAGAAATATATTAACAGAGAAATTACTCTTGACTAGCAAATTATCGCTAACATCCTAGATAAACTCGAATCCTGTCTTCGACTAGAGACTACCCAGGTAGGTTTGCTATTTTCCCCTATTTAGCCGTTTCAGTACCAAAAATAGCTGGCGCCCAAGCAACCCCGTTTTCCGAGAGAAACTCAACAGAAAATTTGGTGGCCAGACATAATTAGAAGGATTGATAAATGGCGGCGGCACCGTTATACAAAAATGGCGAACAAACCGTCACAATATTATTCCTGTCGTATGAAGAAAACCGTGAGAAACCAACTGCAGGGAGATATGGACATAAGGATATTTCAGGAAATGGAGAATTAAAGTAAATACAAACAAAGCCATTGCTATACTATTCAGATCGACAAGATATATCGATGAAATAGAAAACATTGGGATAGACGGCCAAATAATATTTTCCTCACGGAGAAGGCAAACTGTCATTGAAAAATAAGATCCTAATAATAAAAACAATAAATAATACTCATGCCCAACATTACTTATGACACAACTATCTAGAAAAACGTAGAAAGCTATAAGAAAAAAAGGCTCCAATGTACTCTGAACAGAACAATCAGAACATCACTTGGTGTCTCATGGTATATCAGTGATGATCAGAGAAAAATTGAAAATTAGACCTATAAAGGAAACAGTACATCAACATACAGAGAAAATGGTTCAAAAAATGAAAGAATATGGCAACGATGAAATGCGAAGGTTAATTGAAATTTCTGTCAGAAAAAGCGTATACAGGGTGTACCAAGTTCGACGACCTATTATGCGTTTCTGGAGAAAGATTTCTGTAGCCATCTTCCTGGCACGACGATTCGTTACTCCATAAAAGGGTGTCAGGAAAGTTTGGATTTTCAGTAATTTTTGCTGGACCTATTTGAAATCTGAAAATTGGGATTATGTTATTGTTTGATATTTTCTACCAATCTAAAATATTCTTGAAGCCTGACCACTTTCAGTTATATAGGGAGAGAAAAAAAATTTCAAAATTTTTTTTTCTGTTTTTTTGGTTTCGAATTTGATAGAGTATGCAATTCTGAATACAATCGTACTCAAATCGTTGCATTCGTCATAATACTTTCCAAAATATCGAGAAAAAACTGAAGAAAAAAGGGAGATAGGAGTATTCGGTATTATGTTTATTATTCCTAACCTAGATATTGTAAGCACAAACCGACTGTGGAAATATTGTACATTTTCAGAATTTTGAAAAACCCGTCACAAGGTGTTTCAAATCTTGGTTCAAACATTGGGATCAAGATTGGCTCATAACTTTCGTTTTTCAAATTTGAATTCTATTTTTTTATGATTGCGTTGGATTCTGCGAAGAAAAATGATGATAATGTTTCAACATGTTGATGCTCCTGAAATTAATAATTTTTGAGTTATTTACGATTTTCTGATTTTATGTCGTACGTAGCGTCAAATTCATTAAATCTGTTTCATATCAACAATGATAAATGAATTCAGGAAAGAGGTAGTCACTAGTGAGTTATTTGAACAATTCATCTTCTATGAGCAAGGTCATTGTCGATATGAAACAGATTCTATGAATTTGACGGTACGTACGACATGAAATCAGGACATCCTGAATAACTCAAGAATTCTTACTCCTAGGAGCATTATCATGTTGAAACATTATCATCATTTTTCATCGCACAATCCAACACAATCATAAAAAAATAAGGTTCTAATTTGAAAAACGAAAGTTATGGGCCAATCTTGATCCCAATTTTTGAACCAGCATTTAGAATTTAGAACACCCTATGACGGGTTTTTCAAAATTCTGAAAATGTACAATATTTCCACAGTCTTCGCCTTCAAAAATGTGAAAACGGTTTGTGCTCACGATATCTAGGTTACCAATAACAAACATAATACCGAATATTCTTATCTCCCCTTTTTCTTAAGTTTTTTCTCGATATTTTGCAAAGTAATTTGACGAATGCCACGATTTGATTACGAATGTATTCAGAATTGCATACTCTATCAAATTCGAAAGCGAAAAAACATTAAAAAAAAATTTTGAAATTTTTTTTTCTCTCCCTGTATAGCTGAAAGTGGTCAGGCTCCAAAAATATTTTAGATCGGTAGATAATGTAAAACAATAACATAATCCCAATTTTCAGATTTCAAATAGATCCAGTTCTCTAGAACCAGAAACCTAATAGGCCGTCGAACTTGATACACCCTGTATAATCCAATATACACACTGAAACTGGAAAGCAGACAAATTAAGTGGAAGAGAGAAGTACTTCTCTGAAATCAAGGAGAAAAAACAGGAAAAATGAGGCGGGAGGTCTGGAATAAATTCCGGTCCTAAAATAAACACCAATGATCATCGTTCAATATTCAGGCGAGAACTAGAAATTTCAAATGGGAAATAAAACAGAATGTATATTATGTTCAGAGATTCAGAAAGATTTGTGTCTCCAATTCTTCATTTGAAGCACATTTTACTGATGTGCGGATTCTCATTTGAAACCATAATATATGTTGTAATTTCATGAAATATTTTTCGTATTTATTAATTCACCTTTCATATTTTCTTATGTGTGGCCTGCCAAAAAGAATATTTTATTTTATTGCTTCCTAAATGACGTTGCTTGAAACACATTCATCTGATGTGGAGATTCCCATTTAAAACAAACATATTTCATTAAATTATTCACGTTAAACGACCATTTTATGTTTCGTCGATGTGCGACTTGCTTTATGTTGCAAAATTATAAGAAACACTTCAACTTTGAAATTCAATGGCGCGTTTCTCAAAAGTTATTTCAAGTATACAGTGTGATTTGCGCTTCCAACCAAATATTTTGATGTCTTTTGTAGTTCCGTAACATTATGACCAACTATTATGAATAATACCGGATAAAATAGTGAAATTAATAAATCTTAAATAAATATAATAATGATTAATATTGAATAATGGTAATAAATAACCTGAATTCAGACTTCATACAAATTCATGTATGAAAGAGAACATAAAAAATAGAACAACGGAAATGAATATACTGATCCCCCTAATCAATTGTACGTTTTCCCATGATGAATATTTATATATTTGATCCAACTTCCCAATTATTTTTGTATCACAGAAATAATCTACAACTGACGATGTGCTCTCATCTGTTCAAAATTCCCTACTATACTTTTTAAACAGAAACCCTATTTGTATTCATAGTACTACATAACAGATATATCTGCATTGAGATGGGGTCACTGTCCATCAAGAATTGCTCTCTTCGTCACCCTCATTCCTCAACTCTGTTCATTCATAGAACACATATCCGCTGTCGAGAGTGACAAATGTTCTTGATCCCCCCGAAATTTTCAAAGACATACGACTTGAGGAACAGGTGGCGTTGGATTAGATTCGCAGAGATTCATCAATCTCTTCACGAGATTCATGTCCAGACGATAATTCAGATGTGCGATTCCTGGGCAAGTATCAACGTCTCATGAGTTTCGTTGCAACGAAAGCATTTTTCATTACATTTACCACAGTGAAAGCAATATTAAAATTTTTATTTCCTCTTCTCAAAAATGTCATAGACGGGTTTAACATTTAGGATTTTGGGTCAGTAGTGACAAAAAAGTTGGGTATTATTGCACATCTATAAATGTGTGAATCAGAACTTGCCCGAATTCTAGAAGGCATTCGCTTTACATCTATGAAATAATTACATCCATCAACAGGGGCAACCTTCATAAGAAAACACACTAATATAGTAGAATTTCTGAGACGATATAAATATGTTTAAACGAGAAATTTATATTACTGAGAAAAAATATCGGACAAACATTTTGATGAACAATAAAATCGATTTATTACTAGAAATCGAAGTTAAACTTAAATGAAAACAATATGTACCTACGATACGCATAAGCGGTGAAGGTGACACCACCAACTTAGAATTGCCTCAGCAGGATCACCGGTTGGCCGGCCCTGGTAGCGGCGTTAGTCTCTAATCAACCACTCCATTCTTTTCCGTAAATGAAAATTAAAAACTTGGATTATTTCATAAATTCTAAATGAAATCGTGGGCCTCACACATGTCTCATCAAATTTATTTCGGAATAGTTGATAATTTTATTTCAATCATCTTTCGAACTGCACTCATTGCTTGAAGGGAAATCGGGGCGATTTATTCAAAAAACTCGCTCTAATGAGTGTCTATTTTAGCGCTACTCCAGTAGGTAGATAAGAACCGTTCAGGATTGCGAAGATTACGGACGTATGAGCATCTGTCAATTATTTGTGAACGAAATTCCAAAATCATAGATTTTGATATAATTTTTGTTGTATACAAAAGTAAGTGTAAAATAAAGTTACTATGCTATATCACAAAGAAAATTTTTATGCATAATAAACACCAATATAACTTCAATTTAACGTGTAAATTGTTGTTAAATCAGACAGAGTAGTTTATGGTTTTGTGTTGTTCATAAATGTTAGACTAACGGGGAATAAGGCCAGGGGTGGCCTCATCAACTGAAGTGGAGGTTGACGATGAATGGTTGAAGGATCCAGAAACTTCAGATGATGAAGAAATGTGTCTTATATGTGGAAATTATGGAAAAAGTCGAGAAACATGGTACAGGTGAACCATTTGTGGAAAATGAGCAAATAAGGAATGTAGTGGTGTCAACATTCCAAAGAGCTACATTTCTGATTTTTGTAACTAACATATTAATAATATAATATAATAAAATAATTATCATAATAAAGTCTTCTATTATTTACCTTTTTATACTTGATTTCGTAGCTTATGAAGTAATTTAGCCATAGGTGGTCTGATTACCCTAGACCTGGGGTAATGAGGCCATCTGCAGGGTTCACATTTTTTAGAACGCACACTAAAAACTATTTAAAACTGGCCCTACTCATAAGCATATATGATGAGTATATATATTATTGAATCTTTCACATCCTTGCAAACTCATGATCAGAAAATGGTTTCACAGGAACAGGATAAATTGGTAGATGAAAGAAACTAGCCCTGTTTTTGGACTAATGCCGACGTTTCGTTGGACTTTTCCAACTTTTTCAAGGCTGTAAAATTTATTATTATTATTCTTTGTTATTTATATTTATATTATGCTTGTGTAGGTTATGTGTTTGTCCCCTTTTTCGTGTTTGTTAACTTCATACCAGTTATCTATCTAACGCATAATAAATTTTACAGCCTTGAAAAAGTTGGAAAAGTCCAACAAAACGTCGGCATTAGTCCAAAAAAAAGGCTAGTTTCTTTCATCTACCAATTTATCCTGTCCCTGTGAAACCATTTTCTGATCATTAGTATATATATTGAAGACTTAGTTTGAGTATTAACTGTTTTCAAATTGGTTTGAATAAAATTATTATTGGATAAATCCCTTGAGGTGGCCTCATTGCCCCGTTCTCCCCTATACGATTACCAGAGCACCGGAAAGAAGTGATTATTCGTACACTCTTGGGTTGAAGTTCACTTTGTTGTGCCAAATAATTGGACGTATGGACACAGTAATAAAGCCTACACAGAACACAACTGGTTCACCGAACTCGCACAACCTTTCATAAAGCTTCTGAGGGAGAATCATACAATATACAATACAATACAATCCTCAGTAAAGTAGTTTGAATCCGTCAGAAATTATTCATACTATTAAAAAATAATCTCTGACTCAACACATTTCCCCATCTTCTTTTCAATAGATATTGTCTCTCTTGAATTCTGCACATGTTATACACAATTTTCAATTTTGAAATGGCAAGAATTTCTTTCGACTGAATCTCGCGTAGACAAAAATCGACAGAAGGATCATGCAAAGTTTTGTCGGATGTATGTTACTTATAATTTTCTTATTTCAATCACTTCGTTTGTGCATTCATACATGATGAATGATATACATTTCAAGAGAAAAAAGCTTCGTCACGGAGCAATCTTATTATGTTCCCCATCGAGAGGAAAACTGGAAGTTATGTATCCTAAAAATCATCCCTTGCCGCCCCTGACATATTCAATTAATTTAAATTATTTCTCACCAATTTTACTACTTCCGTAATGGATGTATCTCGTGACATTTCTCTTCAATATTTATATGTTCGGGGTTGTAACATTTTATGACTTCCCAATTTTATATTGGACACACGTTTCCTTTATTACTTTATAAAGATCGAGTAGCCTGTATGGAAGACGTTTATGACCTATAGTGTGAGACAGCACAATTTATTGCACAAGAATTCATACAAACAGGTTGGATAATGCTGGGTAACATTCGGAGCCGTACCGGTAGGGTAGGTAAGCAATATGTCCTGACGTGAAGAGCAGTTTCAGCGAAACAAGTTTGATATTATGGTAATGTTCAAAATGAAAAAAAGATTTGATTTTAGCTCCTTCAAAAATATTTCACAGGCTCTAGTTTGGTGAAATGCTTTCGTTTTACCTTGAGGTAATTCATTCAACGTGTTAAAGTTTTGTTTACGCAGAGGTTAGAATTCACTCACATTAAAGTTCAAGTCCTCTGTTAATTATAGTGAACAGTGGACACAACGGTATTTCTACAACCATTGGAGATATAACATTTTGATTTAGAAATTTATTACTTTCTCATGACCAATTCGAACGTGCCTTCAGGTGTTTGATATATTTTGAACTTTCGGTGTAAACTGTATCTCGATAACTTATGTTAATTTCATAATGAAAACTGACTTTAACATGATATATCTTTTATCTTTACGTAATAATTATTGGCGTACACAAAATTTTTTCAGGTTTTGTCGTTCTCAATTATAACTCGAACCTGTACTCGACACCCTGTATTTTATTTCACCATCAAACCAGTTTTCTGCTTTTCGACGATAGAATTCACAAGCTCCTCAGTTTTGACTTCTATCCGCAGTACCCAAATTCTGCCACGCTCCTGTATTTTTCAAACTTCTAATCTGAATGATCTACAAAACAATAGTAGAAACCTTCACTTTGAAAAGTTAATTTTACTACCCCGTAGCTACTTAACAATTTATGTAGCTACGAATATTGCGTCATAAAATTAGCCTTTCAATGTGAATTGAAATGGAATAAAATAATTGCTATATTTTTATGAAATTTTCTATAAGGAAATAACAAATTTTGTAAAACACCACCTTTTAAGGGAGATATCTCAGAAAGGGTTGAGCTGAGGAAATTTTGTTATAGAAAAGACCCATAGACAAATACAAAGGTGAAAACACATTTCGGCGGTATTGGATCTCGGCAGTATTCCATATCTCGTTGCACCAAAACTCCATGAAAAACACTAAAGTTGGACTAGTTACTTCATGAAAACTTTGTACTTTCAAACCGAATAGTGACAATAATAATAATCTCTTTATTAGCCCTGCAGCTAGTACAAACACTACAGATCAGTTTTTGTACTGAAAATAAACAAGTGCAAATACAATATTTTCCCTTAAAATTATCTCCTTACATAACACAAAATAAAAAGACCTCTGAGACTTATCTAGCTCACAAACGTTTTACTCGCTTTTCAAAAACTTTCTCATTAGCACTAGATCTTACACAACACTGCAGAGCATTATATCGATCTAAACCATTAACAAAGGTGGTTCTACAAGTAGATGTTAAGTTGAATCCCTCTATGTTGAAATCATTTTTGGACCGTAGGTCATATTTCATCAACTCGCTTCGTTTAACAAGGAACTTCTTTAGATATAGTGCAGTTCTATCATTTGTTATTTTATAAATCAACAATAAATTTGACATCTCGATCAACTTGGGTACATTCAGGAAATTTGAAGTTTTCAACATATAATTGATAGGTGTATATCTGTTACATTTGAGAAGTATTCGCATGGCCCTATTCTGCAGTTTCTGTAATCTCTCAATATCCCCTTTGTTACATGAAATCAGTAAAGACAAACAGTAATTAATAATAATAATAATAATAATAATATACTTTATTGTTCCCTCGGAAAAATATTCCATGAACATAGTATACAGGAAAAAGAAAAATTAACAAAATGTGATATCATCAAATAACAAGGCTTTAATGAACCGAATCTATGGAAATTAAATTAACACAAGTAAAGGAGCAAAAGAGAGTGAATCCTCGAAAATTAAACACATCTATTCGCTGAGAATGAAAGATCTTGTTCTCAGCACACTGCAAACTACCGAAACAAAATTACGGATTTCCTCTATTGTCACGTTTTGCAAAAACAATGCGATCTCATGGATACTACTGAATCGGTAAATGGGATTGAGAGGTCTGAGCGGAGGGCATTCGCACAGTAGATGAATCAGAGTCTGCTGGCAGGACAGATTGCACACGAGACAAATATCCCCAAAAGATACATTGTGGTACACATTTTTCCTGTATATTCTCAGATTATTCCTTGATCCTAATCTCACCTGAGCAAGAACTCTCACAAAATCAAAAGGCAGTTTGAAACTGAGATACGCAACTGCCAGCTCCCCATAACTAAACAGATGGGCAAAAAGAGGATACGCAGATTCTCTAGTGCGACATATATCCTTCTGGAAACAAAGTGATCTAAATGTCGCCTTGAATTCCTTTCTTCGCTTGATCAACTCTGTTGACGTTAAATTGCAGATTTTCACAGGAAAATTGACAGAATTTAAGAAATCATTTACCTGCTCACACCAGTTGTATCTGGCATCCACAACATCATTCTGCGACAACTGGAGCATTCTCAAAAAGCACATCTTTGGCAGTCTGGTGGAACTCATCCTATGTAGTCTGATGAGAAATTCCAGGACCTGATCGAAAATAGTGCAGTGAACTGTTTTAACTCCTACCTCCAAGCGTACCAGATAATCCGGGACGTTGGTGGGTAGCTGCAAGACCCGCTTGTAAAATCGCACCTGGGCCTTCTCTAAGTCATCAGCATAGCTCAAACTCCACACAGGTGCAACATACAACAGAGTGCTGCGAATGAGAGCATCAAAAAGTCTGATCTTTAAATCCCATTCATTATGCTTAGTGCCAACCAGAATAGAAAAAGCAGAACTGTAGGCCTGTCTTGCTTTCCTTACAGAGAACTCGCTCATCACACGGAACAATGAGGAAGACACAAATGGGACGCCCAGATATCTATATTCGTTCACCACTTCCAAAACCTGGGATTTAATTCGGAAATTACCACAGGAAGTAGATAATCGTCCACCTCTGTTGAAACACATTACTTTAGTTTTATCCGAATGGATAGTCAGTCCCATTTTATCCACATATTGTTGCAGTATTACCAGATTTCTGCGCAAACCTACCTCAGATTCCGACAGAATCACCAAGTCATCAGCATAGAGGAGCATCAGGACATCATAATTCCCATCAATGTTGATACCATAAGCGCCCTCAGCCCTAAAATATTCTTCAATGTCCGATATGAACAATGAGAACAACAGCGGACTCAACGTCTCTCCCTGCATAACACCCTGAGTTAAATCAAACTCCCTAGTAAAATTATTGTCTACTTTGACTTTGAAGGAAGTAGAACTATACAGGCTCACCAAAATATTTACAATATTAACTGATACTCCTACACGATACAATACTTGCCACAGCACATCGCGAACTATTGAATCGAAAGCTTGTTTGAAGTCAACAAACACTGCATATATTTTGCGTTTCCTCAGACGAAGATGAAGTTGGATAGCCGATGCTAAAATGAATATATTATCACTACAACCGCGTTTCTTTCTGAACCCATTCTGACATTCGGGAAGTATGTTATTATGGTCACACCATTGCTCAAGTCTGCCTAGAATTAATCCAGTGAAGAGCGTTGTAGCACAATTAACCAGTGCTATAGCTCTGTAGTTGCTTGGCTCTTGTTCGTTTCCTTTTTTAAAAACCATACTCAGAATTATATTGCTCCAGCAATTAGGGATATATCTTTCACTCAGAATATTATTGAATAGAGACAGCATAAAAAGTAACCAATTCTGTGGTAGGGACCTATACAATTCATACGGAATTCCCTCAGTTCCAGGCGATTTTTTTAACTTTGTTGAGTTCAAAACCGTGATCAACTCTTCCATAGTGAAACTACAGTCCAATAAAGGATCATAAGTACCGTAAAAGCTGGTGTCCACAGCAACATTCAGATTTGAAACCATCCGAGTCTGGCGAGCAAAATATTCCTCCCACCCACAAATATCAATCTTATTGGTTCTTTCGAGTTTACGATACGTGTTCAATATAGCCCAATACTCCCTTGATGAAACAGAATTACAAAGCTTCTCAATTATACCCAACCTATACTGTTCCCTCTTGCTTCTCACCAAAACTTTATAAGCTAACTTCATCCTTACATATTCAGCCCTGCTATCATCGCTAAATCCCGTGCTTTTACAGTCTCGTAGTGTTTTTCTGACAAATTTTTTCATTGCTTTACATTCGTCATCATACCAATAATTCCTATGTGTATACGAGGATTTTGGCCTGAAGTAGGTGATCATATTTGATGACGCTGCCCCATCCTTAATGGCACCAATTAGATTACCATAGGATTCATCAATGTCAGCAATGTACTGTGCTCTAGGTGATAACTGCATGTGATCGACAAAATTTATCCGAGAATCTTCCACCCAACGGTATAATTTCAAACGTTTCTTGCCACAGAATAAGTTTCGATCAACCTCAGAATTCACCCGCCAGCTGAGCTTCACACAAATACTGAAGCCTTGCTCAGGAGAAGAATCCAACTCCCTCTGTCTCTTCTTATCAACATTGTGCTGATTACATTGTTCATATACCTTCTTCAGTTCGTCAGTTTTCACTAGTTTTCCGTCCATATATAAACGCAGACCCTTTACGAAGGCTCTCCGTCCGCTGGCTCGAATTACATCACGGCACTCAAGTAATCTCCTCTGGGTAGACCGATCCTCAGGAGAAAAGTCTTCGGTACAGAACATTTCAATATTTTTCAATCTGTTCGTGTTTTTCAGGATTTCAACTTTCAACCTGAATGAGCGTAACTTGACTATCACATGACCCCCCTCCTTACGACCAAACTGATAGCAGTCCAGAATATCATCTCTAGTAACATTAACCTTCAACACATTTTTCATTAGTTCAGTAACTGCCTGCTCTAAATTAGAATCATCAGCTCGTAGACCATGTATTATTATGTTATTCTTCCGTGAGCTTCTTTTCAAGAATGATATCTCCTGAGACAGTTGATCGTTTTGCTTTTTCAGTAACGAAATTTCATCATCATAGTTTTTTTTCAAGCTCTTGAGTTTTTCGTCTATCAGGGATATTTCCACTTTTATCTCCGATTTGAGTTCTTCAATTTTAGTGTTCAACATTACAATCTGCCCTTCAATGAGGGAGTGTAGAAAGCTCTTTTGTGCTTCACTAAAATCTACCATATTTTATTACTAGAACCCGCGCCGTGTATGGCCACCTTTATACTACTATAACCGAATGATAGTGTTATCGTTATCACCTGAACCAGATGATTGAAGATGTCCTCTCGAAGAATTGTAAATAATTTCTATGCAGGAAAAAACAATATTGTGATTTTCCCCGATCTTATATTTCTAAATTCGATATTGTCTTTGCTTCCGGCACTGAATTGTTGTTTCCAGCGTTTGTCACAGCACTTTCAAAATTCAGAGCTACTGTATTCCACCAATATATTGTATTTTACCCGGATCGAAATAACTCGTGTTGTCTCTGACTAAAGCTCTGACTTAAGCTCACCACACATATAACAAACAGTAATTAAAATGTGGAAAGATAATTGTATTATATAGTATTTTTTTTTTGCCAAAAAGGACATTTTCCCACCAACTCTGCCGAAACATCCTATTTTTCTACCAATTTCTCCACACAAATAATCAACGTGTTTATCAAATTTAAGTTCATCATCAAAAATCACTCCCAGATATTTAAATTCACGTACGTACTCAATCAGTTCACCATTTATAAAAATTCTGAAATCACCACAATGAAATCTTGCGATCATTCCTCTGGACCCCATTACCATACATTTAGTCTTGCCGCTATTCAACTTGAGTTTATTGCATTTCAACCAATTGGATAGAGTTTGCAAATCCTGATTCATTTTACCGACAGCTTCCTCGTGACTTTGACTTGATACCGAAATAAGTGCATCATCCGCGAACAATTTGATGAGAGAAAATTTCAAGTAGGAGCTTATATCGTTCATATATAATATAAAAAGGAGAGATCCAAGGACACTCCCCTGGGGCACACCATGAAAGCCCTCAATACTCTCGGAGAGTTCCCCTTCAATTCTCGTTTTCTGAGATCTACCACTCAAGTAATTTTCCAACCACTTGATCACCCTACCACCTATACCATATCCTGTACATTTATTTAAAAGTCTTTCACGAGATATTGTTTCAAAAGCTCTCCTTAGATCAATGAAAACACCAATTACAATATTTCCCTCATCTATATCCCTTTTCCATACGTTGTACACCAACTGACATGCTGTATCACAAGAGTGGTGTCTTCGAAAACCCGATTGCTGACATATGATGGGCTTTCGAGTAACTTAATACAATTGCAGCTTGTAAGGAAAACTTTTGTCCGATTCTAATTCTATCTAGTTTGCACACTGAAAAGCATTGCTCACAATATTTTTCACTCTTTGCGATTTGAAGGCGTATCTCCGAGATATGGAAATGTACCATTTTCGCCTGTGAAGTGGACTGGATATAAGTGTCGAAAACTCTTCTCCAAAAATGAAAAAAGATCCTAGTAGGATCCTTTTTTCTAAATTTGCAGTTTCAAACTCAAATTTTTTTCGAATTAATCGCTCTCTCGGTGACAATATCTAGATAACTCTGGAGTCCTCCTTGAATAAAAGATATATGTTGACTAATTTCCGATTCATTCCTCTCAAATGTAACTTTGAACGGGTACAACTACTAAAATTCAAAATTTATAGATTACCGCTACTCAGCGGCAGAAGGATACCTCAATGTTGATTTCGATGAGACTCATACATCATTCGGCATATGCAAATGCTCCGGCTACATTCATCATTCAGCCAATTGAGTGGGGTAAACTCCAGTCCCGGAATCCTGCAGTAGGGATTAACCGAGCTAAGCGATATTTTATTGTGTCATCATTCATTTTTGATCGACTTTATAAAGACCATTTGCAACGGATTCTACTTTCCTCTGCAGATTCAGCGAATCCATTCATACGTCTGCCAATACACTGATTTATGGTAACTTTAGTCTAATTCGAATGGGTAACATTTCATTCATACTAGAAAATTTTGAGGCTTTTTGCCTCTTCTTTTTTTTTATTTGAATTTTTCTGTCTCATCATCAAATCTCTGAAGTCGTTCGGACGAAATTTTCGAAAATACCCGTTTCGTAAGTACTAGAATTACCGTTGTACAGGGTGGTCAGATTTCGATGTTTTAGTACTACATCTGCTAAATTTAATAAAAATCATGTCATGTTTTCTTTCCTTGAGAAACATAAATTGCTGAAAACCGCAAGTCGCTATTGTGTTTCTATGTTACGGGGTGATTTAGTAATTTGTCCATTTATTGGCTATAACTTCCTCAATAAAAACATCTTCTGGGCAGATTTTTCAATACTTCTTACCAGTGATATCGAAATTTCAGTGCTACTTAAGATTTTACAGAAATTGAAAAAATATTTTTTTTAACAGGAGACCATAGTGCGCGCTATGATATTTTCAAAAAGGCTTTCCTCAAAGAATTTCGAAAATTTATATCATGATATACTGCCGAGTGTAAATGACGAAAATTCCGAAAAAAAAAATACTTTTCGGTCAACATAATTTGAGCAACCTTTTTTTTATAAACTTTCGCCTAAACTGAGATTAAAGATAGAACATCTTTGTTGTCAAATACTGTTCATAGTAGAAAACACAAAATTTCGAAAAACAATCATTGAGTCTAATAAATTGGTTGAGGCTTTCGCGGGCATCGTTCAGTGTAACC
This sequence comes from Hippodamia convergens, assembly GCA_038502775.1. NCBI lineage: Eukaryota > Metazoa > Arthropoda > Insecta > Coleoptera > Coccinellidae > Hippodamia > Hippodamia convergens. The sequence goes on from CM076610.1 coordinate 35,944,492, forward strand.
TGTTCTTTCGAGCATTCCGGTCGTTGTCGTGGATTAGTTCTGGACGTTACGCAAGTTTGAGTGTCTGGCATCTTCATATTTCAGGAGATGTCCTCACTGCCCTGTACTGGGTCCAGCAGAATACTTCAGTTTCGAAGCTGAATGGTTTCATTGATATGATTTCTATAAATTTCAACTTATTTTCGTTACATGGGAAATAATTTTTATGAATAGTATATAATATTACTAGCAAGGTAAGAGGGTTTTTACTGGCGAATGGAGGATCCTTGAACCAGTAAAACTCCTTACCTTGCGTGTATTGTTTTATATTTTATTTGTTTCTCATTTGTAAAAAGGTTAGGTAAATTCCGAAAAAATCTCAATGATTTGTCGAAAATGTCGTAAGCTATGGAAGCGTTGCCATGAACATGTCTGTTTATTTTTCTTTACATTTGTTTTGGCGAAAGCGAAAATGAATGTACCAAAAGAAATTATTAAGGCAGCCAGCAGTGTAGCATCTAGTTTATTACCTGCAAAATCAGCTTCAAGGTACGAGCGAGAATACGACGACTTCAAAGAGTGGCAAAACAAAAATAGTGTGATTGGGGTAACTGAAGATGTTTTGTTGGTCTACTTGAATCAACTATCAGCTAGATTCAGCCCTAATACTTTATGGGCAAAATGGTGCATGCTGAGAAGCTGCTTAGAAATGAAAGAAAATTCCCCTGTTCGCAGGTTTGTTTTCCTTGAAAAATTTATTTTGTCATGAATAAATTAAAATTTTTTATTTATTCATGACATTTATGTCCAAGTGTCAGAACAACTCGAATTGAATGAGAATTTCCTACTTCAGTAGACTGTTAGTCAGAGTGGGTTGAGTTTTGGAGTTTACACCTCTGACAGCTCGCGTTTGCATTCCCACAACTCAGTTGGATAGTATGGAGCGCAAAAGTCCAGACGGAACAAGTTTGGCAAAGACCGGTCCTTCTCAGGACCAACAACACCCTGATGACGGCAGGCGAATGCTTGCCGAAAAGTCGGTAAATACCAACAATATAGATGATGGAAATAGCTCAAATAATGTCCCAACAAATATTCCATTATCAAGAATATCTCGTTCACAATTAATACAATGTAAATATGACAATAAATTACAGGAGCGAAATTTGCAGCACCAATGGGGAAGAGTCTTTAGACCACGTGACTAATCGTGGTGTCGCAGCGAAACCGGAGGATCGCTAGATATAAATTATTATTTAGGAGGTTTTCTCGCGAAACCAGTAGGCGTCAAAGGGTTAATTCGACGAAGCAAAACATTCACATCAAATCGATTTAAAATGGCCAGCCATTTTAAAAATGAGTCTGAAAATGAGGTACATGAATTATTATAACCTATACTGCTTATAAATTGTCCTTGTATGCGTCATCGATTTCATTCAAAATTAAGATTAGGTATTATTGATGATAACACTTCGAAACTGAAGTTCATTTCTGAGGTTATAAGGGTCCTCAAGCCATGATAATTTGTTATCTAGAATAGGAATATCTTTACAGGCAATTAAACTGCGGAGCAAACTTTTCAATATAAATTTGAGTCACGACAGACTTACATTTGACGGTGAAATGGAAATAAAACTTCTTTAAGCTATGAAGTATGGTGGCTTGGAACAAGGACCACTTTACTTGTACTTGAACTGAATCACAAAATGAACCTTCTCACACCTTTCTCCAAAATTAAGACACTGGACATAAAAATGTCCAATTACCCTTCTCACGGTAAATTCAACAAACAGATTTCGCTTTCTTACAATTTCGTATATATTCAGCAGTGCCCTTTTTGAGATTTAATAATGTCATTTTTACCTCTGAAAACGAGTTGATTAATTCATATATTTCATATAAATCAATTTAATTCATTCATCTATTCGGCGTGTGGCATCTGTTGCGAACAGTCGTTCCATACCTAAGCTTCATATCGAATTTAGGATTAAATTAATAAAAATTGTGAAAAGTGCGTTGAATTTAAGATGAATTTCTCAAGTAGCAGCGAGTATCTCGAAATGGAAATCTAAAATTTTGGGACTTGGATGAAAGTTCATCGTAAAAGGAAAAGAAATAAAGATCCGAATTCGCCAACTGAATTGAAAAGCTTAAAAAAACCATACAATCGATAAAATTAGCAAATATCAGGCAAGTAGCACACATGGTGGACACAAGAAATAAGCAAACAAACAGCTGTTTGTTCTCAGGACCAACAACACCCTGAAGACGGCAGGCGAATGCTTGCCGAAACGTCGGTAACAACCAACAACATAGATAATGGAAACAGCCCAAATAATGTTTCAACAAATACACCATTATCAAGAATATCTCGTTCAAAAACAGCTGATGGTTATTCCAGTGATGAAGAAGGTTTTCGCAGATTTCCCTTACACACACTGCCCAACACAAGTATACCCATCGAAAACAACAAATCATCAACTACGACTACCAAGACAAATTTTTCAATAAATATAAGAGAGTTCAACAAAATACATTATAAAAACTTATTCTACATCAAAGCTCAAGAATACCTTTCACGAAAAGATCTCTCGAACATATGGGAAAAAGTACAACCAAACACAAATCGTAATCGTTACTACAAAACAAGGGTTCCTACTGAAAAGTAATGTAGATAAAGCAACTATTAATGATACACTCTACAAATTAGAAATTAGTCCAAATCCAAGAAAACAAAATAACAAGCTACAAAGAAACACTGCCATCACAAACAACCTCCTCAAATAACATCGAAAACAAAGCGTCGTTCTTGGTTCAGTAGAACTGGATATTCCAGAAAAAGCAGTTAGCGAATACCTAAGAATCGAAAATTGAATACCGATACTGTAAGAGAATCATTGCAAGAGCTACCAATAGGCCAACAGATTCGAGTTCATTTGTGAGGCTTCTTAACGAAGGCATATTGTACAAACACAGGTATTATCCGGTTTACCCCAGCAATCCTCCAGCACCGCTCCCACAAGCTTGCTCTCGATGTCAATCGTTTGACCACACACGAGAAAATTGCTTGAGCGTCATTAAATGCACTAAAAGTGAGTGCCCACACCATTACAGCAAATGCATCAGCCAGTTAGCACCGGGTGCATCGTGTAGTTCCGAGGATCATGCAGCCGGGTCACTGAGATGTCCCCGCAGACCAATCAAACCCATCGAAGGCATACCCAACAGCCGAATTAAATCACTAAACAAGAAATCTAGAGATATTGACCCAGCCATAACTAAATCAACAAAAATACATGCTAATGTGACAGTTCATGACATGATCATAGACACATATATTCATAAACTGAACAAGGCCAAAAACACAAATAGAGAAGAACTGATATTAAAATATTCCATCGATACCGTTGCTCATTTATCTGGTAATAGACTATACGTACTAATGTTTGATTTGGAAAATCCTGCCACCCCCTCTGCGACCCAGCCCATTCAAGGAAATAATAATGCACAGTTATGTATGCCAACCTGAACAGTTACACCCCGAGAAAACTACCTATAAACAACATCATCAAAAGACACAACATAAACTGCGTATTATTCGTTGAAACCAGAACAAACGAAAGTAGTAGTACTGAATACAGAAACTGGAACATCATACAACGAAACGGAAACATAAACAATAGAAGTACAAGAGGAGGCAGCCTGATTAAAGTACACTCGAATATAAAAATGACTAAGGAAAATCCACCCAAAATTAACAACCCACTGAATAAAGCTCTTCATTTTTCAATTCCGTTTCTAGAAGACAACTTCATATCTTCCTCGTCTAGATTCACCTAAAGTCGCTTATCGAACAAACAATCTTCAATAAGGCCAGTCTGTAAATATGCTATAATAATTGGAGATCTTAATATCAACCGGAGAAAAGGAAAACAGATTGGAGATTTTTTGAATAACGCATCCTTTGAAATGGCATGTAAACCACCAACATTTATCATATAGAATGGCGAACAACCCTGACTCTACTCCAGATCGAGTAATATATTTATTCAAACAGTATCAAGAATAATATTTGCTCAATTGAAACACATCCTGATCTTGCAACCCAATATGACGCAGTTGAAATAAGCCTTGATTTCTCAGACCTGTTATTGAGAGTCCCCCACCAAACAAATACCTGACAAAATGCAATATAAACATCCTCAACGAGAGATTGGAAACATATATGAATGAAGTAGAAAGTAGAAGGTAGAAGGTAGAAGGGAACCCAATCACCAATGAAGAAATGGCTAGGTTCACGTCTACCCTTTCAATCTTTAGTGTTAGAAAAAAGTCCTGATATAAATAAAAAATATTATAAATAATTCACGACCGGATATAATGGTATTAAAAGAGTCTTCTAGGCTTATTGACTTATTCCTAATGGACCACGGCCAATAAGTTCACTTCAAATAGAAATTGAATACAAAATTCCTAACTATCAGTTTGGGATCAAGGAAAACAACTCTACTATCCACCCTATCACAATCCTGACATCTATTGTCCAAGCGAACAAACTTATGGGAAAACACGACACTGCATTATTTTTTCTGGATATTAGCAAGGCTTTTGACAGTGTCTGTCATAAGGGTTTGCTGTATAAATTGAACAAACTGGACTGTTCGGACAACATATTTTTCATTCTGAGAAGCTACCTGATGGCCGTACCCTTCAAATCCGGGTAAGAGACAGTGTCTCATCACTGTTCAGCAATGAGCAATGTGTTCCACAGGGATCTCCTCTATCACGATATGTATAGCAAAAATAACATTTCAACAGAGTCCTTTACATGCTTCAATTTGTTGACAACAAATCCTTGATTTCCCACAATACCAGCATTGCGAAGTCGGTGGATTGTCTGCTGCTGTTGTTGAACAAGACAATGAAGTGGCTCAATAAATGGAGGCCAATCCAAACAAATCAAAATTCATAGTGTTCAATCACAAATTAACAAATAATTCTCCAAAATTAAGATTCGTGAACACTTCTATCAGTGCTCAAAACAGTGTGAGATATCTAGGTGTTATCAGTGACAGCAAACTTTCCTTCAAAACGAATGCCACCACATGTAAGAAGAAATGCATCGCCAGAAGCAAACACTTTCGTAGCCTAACTTATAAGAACACATAAATTAACTTGAAAACAGCTGCTCACATCGACAGAACTATATGTCGCCCACTACTGGAGTACTGTCATCCGATAAATACAACCTCCAACTCAACAACAAGAAATTCTTCTGTATTGGAGGTTTCTACCTCCTCCCTTAGAAGCATTACCAAAATGAGACACCCAATGAATACTCTTCACTCTTCACAATCCACTCAACAAGCTCTTGTATGAATAAACTAAAATTACTTCAATAGGACAAAGACTGAATTAATTGTCAAAACAATTTTCAACAAGGGAAGCCAATTTACAAATACAGTAGGCGCTCGATAATCCGGCACCCGATTTTTTCCCTTCATGCCGGATTATCGAAAATGCCGGATTATAGAATTTGTACAGGAAAAGAAAGCCAACTTCATATGATTTTCACCACTTTCCAGCTGTAGTCCATAAGAACACAGAGGAAACACCCACACAAAACGATATGGCAACTGATCCAGGACATAAACATCTGATCCAATTTGATACACACATAATTATAACATACAGGGTGTACCAAGTTCGACGGCTTATTAGGCGTTTCTGGAGAACTGGACCTATTTGAAATCTAAAAATTGGGATTATGTTATTGTTTGCCATTATCTACCGAGCTAAAATATTCTTGGAGCCTGACCACTTTCAGTTACAGGTAGTGAAAAAAAAATTTTCAAAATTTTTTTCTGTTTTTTTGTTTTTGAATTTGATAGAGAATGCAATTCTCAATACATTTGTACTCAAATCGTTGCATTCATCAAAATATCGAGAAAAAAGGAAGATCTGAGTATTCGGTATAATGTTTGTTGTTCCTATTCTAAATATCTTAAGTACCTACAAACCGTTTCCACATTTTTTAAGTCGAAGATTGTGGAAATATTTTATATTTCTAAAATTTTGAAAAATTCGTCACAGGGTGGTCCAAATGCTAGGTCAAATATTGGGATCAAGATTGGCGCCAAATTTTCGTTTTTCAAATTAGAACCCAATTTTTTTAAGATTGCGTTGGATTCTGCGAAGAAAAATGATGTTCTAACATGTTGATGCTCCTAAAATTAATAATTCTTGAGTTATTTAGGATTTTTTCATTTCATGTCGTACGTAGCGTCGAATTGATGAAATCTGTTTCATATCAACAATGATAAATGAATTCAGAAAAGAGGTGAGTCACTAGTGAGTTATTTGAATGATTTATCATCTATGACCAAGGTCATTGTTGATATGAAGCAGTTTGTATGAAATCAGAAAATCCTGAATAACTCAAGAATTATTAATTCAAGGTGCATTAACATGTTGAAACATATTCAATATTATCATCATTTTTCTTCGCACAATCCAACGCAATCATAAAAAAATTGTATTCTGATTTGAAAAACGAAAGATATGGGCCAATTTTGATACAAATTTTAGACCTTGTTGGAACATCCTGTGACGGTTTTTTTCAAAATTTTAAGAATGTACAATATTACTTATTACATGTACAATATAACATTAAGAATGTACATAAGACCGAATACTCTTATATCCGTTTTTTCTCCAGTTTTTTCTCGATTTTTCGGAAAGTATTATGACGAATGACACGATTTGAATAATATTGATAATAATAATACTGAACCTTCATTTGATCCAAAATACCATTACAGATGTTGCTCACATCGGAACAAATATAAACACAGTTAGTACTCCCAAACTCCCTAAAGTCCATCAATCTCATTTATAAATTCATTAATGCTGTAATAACATTTTTCATATAAAAATCGTTTCAATGTTTTTTTGTGTAATACAATATTTTTACATTTCAAACTTTTAGGTAACATATTCCAAATTCCAACTATAAAATAAATGATGTTTTTTGTATATATGTATAATTTGCTTTCTCTATACTTAAGAAATCTTACGTCTCGTATTGTATTCATAGTTTGAGAGCAATATTTTAGAAACATTATAATTATTTATTACAAACATAATACTTTCATATATGTACAAACTGCAAAAGGTTAGTAATTTATCATCAATAAAGATATTTTTACAAGTTTTAGTTGGTTTCAACTTGAAAATTGTCCTCAAGCATCTCTTTTGTAGAATAAATACTCTATTCGAATCAACATAGTTTGCCCAGAAAATTATTCCATATCGTAAGTCTGGAATGCACGTAAGCATGATAAGCTGTCATTGCTGCAGAAACCTCAATTGTGTTCCTTGATAGTCTTGAAGCAAAAGAGTATCTTGCAAGACTTGTGGAAATGTACTCAATTTGTGGTTTCCAGTTCAAGTATCTGTCAATATGTACTCCTAAGAAGGGTATTGTTCCCTCTGATATAAAATTTTGATCTTGATGAGTTTTATTAACTTGACATTGATTTTTTCTTCTGAACATAAGCAGTTTGGTCTTACTGGTATTCATCATCAAGTCATTACTAGAGAACCACTTGCGTAAGTTTTCTAGATCCACTTGTAGCTTATTTTTACATTCATTGATAGTGGTACCACTGCCAATCACAGATACATCATCAGCATACATGACAGTTTCATTGTCAGTTTCTTGAATTATATCATTGGTGTAGATTATATATAGAAACCCTGGGGTACACCTTTTCCTACTACTAAGACATCAGAAGTTATTGGTTTGTCCTCTATTCCCCTCTCTTTGAGTCTTTGGATCCTTCCCAGTTAGGTATGATCTGAAAAGATTCAGAGCAACACCTCTTATGCCATATTTTTCCATGAATACTAATGTATTCACAATTGAATACTATATCAAATTCTAAAAAAAAAATAGAAAAAAAATTTTTTGATTTTTTTTCTCATTCCCTGTATAACTGAGAGTGGTCAGTCTGCAAGAATACTTTAGCGCGGTAGATAATGTCAAACAATATCATAATCCAAATTTTCAGATATATGTTCAGTTCTCCACAAACGTCTAATAGGCCGTCGAACTTGGTACTCCCTGTATATCTGTATATAATTTTTTTTTGTACAATTGATCAACTCCACCACTGTATCGATACATATTTGTAATATAAAAAACCATATAACCTTAAAAAACAGGCTGAAGGACCTCGGTCGATGGCCATTTGGATATCTTCAATAAAGAATATTTTTGATTGATTGATTGATAAATTTTATTTCACAGAAGTTTAATTTTGGCTCCCTATGAAATATTCTAGAATGAAGAAATGGTAAGAATCTTTTGAACGACAAGGCTATATTTTTTGTAGGACTAGAAAAAGGTTACATAGATTGAATCCCTTCTCAGATCTTCAAGACTCGCTTACAATGAAATTTCAGGTTACATTCCATTACTGTCAATAAAATTTTTCCAGAGTACAGAAAAGAGTGAGTTTAAAAGTATTTTATTTTTTAATGGCACGTGAGAGTGTTAGTTTCCCGAATTGGCAATGAAAACGTGAATTTAATTCACGAAATAAAAACAACATTTCTTTGTAAAAGTGCGAATGTGAATTTACAAAGTATTGAATGGTCTATATTCTTCCAAACAAATTGAAATATCTGATGAAATTGTCGAATCAGCCTTTTAAGGAATATTTAACGTTTCTGATCAGCAGCAACAGAATTTTTTTGCTGGGTGTAATTGTTTATTGTTATTATTCCGACAAACGAAATTGTTTCATGATGAATAATTCACTGATAATTGATTCTGTTAAAAATCAATCCTTAAAAAGTAATATTTCATGTTCATTTTGTGGATTATTTTGGCAGTGAAAAAAATCTTTAATTTTGAAACAAAAACTTTTGCACAATGAACAAAGTAAACATTCACGAATCAATAGAGAAGCAGTTGACAGTTGTTCAAAAAAAAAATAATTTAAACATACATTTCAAAAAACATCATTCTCGATGATTGTAGGAAGTTGAATATCCATAGTAATGAGAAAGGCATCAGTAACTAATGACTACCAGTTTTTATCAATTTTTTCCAAAAATATTCAACAATAGACATAAAGGAATATTTCCAATTCTCAGCTATAGAAGAAGTAAAATTGTGTTAAACACCCCTAAAGGAAATGTTCTATGACATGGAATTCGAAGGAGACAACATTTGGAATAAGTATGCGCTGGAAAAAAAATCCTTCCACGAAAGCATTTCAGAGTGCAATTTCTCAAGTGGAGCCTTCGCCCTGTATTTCCATTCCACAGGAACTTCGGATTTGGTCTCAGTTATTATTCATGGATATTGCTTTGAAGAACTGAAAGTAGAGCGAACCGAGAAGGCGAGCAGGGTTATTTGGTATTCCACACTCATAGGTGTATCGTCACCATAATTCCGGAGATGATCAAAGTTCTCCCGTGGAATTTCCTTATCCTTAAGATGAGATTATCACCGTCTTTGCATGCAGGTTCGATATAATCCGTATTGTCAACACGCATCAAATTTGATGAGTTTCGTTACAATACCGAATGAAATCTCACTCGGAATATTGGATGAGACCCTATTCTGTGTGATGCAGACTCAATTTGTTTCCGCTGAATCACCTACCACCTTTCCGTCATCTCCAGGAAACTAATTTAACTTGGAATTTTAAAACGACACCGCGGAAAAACCATCGTCGGGTTTTTCCTATTTCACAGAATACCTTCGTGCTGATTGCATGATTTGTAGCGTGTCTTCGAGAACTTATGGATGGTTCGAATAGAAGAAGGCGGAAATTAAAAACGTTTATTTGGCTTCATTTCATCGTGTCCTTGTTTTGTTGAAAATAACTAAGCAGATTTTTCCGAAAATATTCCATTCATAAACGCAGCAAATGTTTCGAAAAAGTTAATTATTTCCCTACCTCCACTTCTCAGTTTAAACTTAATTTCATTTGTTAGTCTAGCTCTCTCTATTTTTCAGCTTTAGTGAAGTCTTAATGAATGGTGAGTTTCTTGTTTCCTTCTGATGCTTTCCATAATAATTATTCGAGAAAACTCATTACATATTTACAACTCGTGAATCGTAAATTCACGATATGCAAAGAAAGGTATTTATCCAACAGGTGCCAGAAGAAAAAAATTTGAAAATTTAATGAATTCAGAGGTATTCTTCACCTATTTCTGAAAATTGAGTGACAAATGCATTGTTGAATGACAGATTAGGTTTAAGGTAGATTTGTTGGAATAAAACCACTTTCTTGAAACCATCGCCTGCTTGTTTCGATTTCATTCAAAAATATTCTTCGGGGCTCTAAAATTGAATACAGAACTATTAGCTATTTGAATTTGGTAGATATAAAACGAGATGACATCGCGATCATATTAAAAATACCCAATTTTACAGATTGGACTTGAACAACAATATAGTAAAAACATAATCGAGTAATGGGAGATAAGAATCTAACAAAACTCAAACAGGTAAATAGATAAGTATCGGATTTTTTTAATAATAATAAATTTATTTATACATGTGAGGTCCGTACATTATAACTTCATGTATAAATTTTGCCATCAAAATTTACATGGCCTGACAGAAAATACAATTAAACAATTTGTAAATAACTAGTACACTATCCTTGAGTATATACATAAATACACAAACAATTAACTCAGGTACGGGATTAGTGTTCCAGGAACACACTAACAGTATGAATCGTCTTTTCGAGGAGCATATTTTTGACTTTTTTTCAAGTTTCTGGTGAAAGTTGTTTCCAGCTGTCCGGGAGCTTCCTACTATAATATTATAAATGCGAAAGTGTGTGAGGATGTGAAGCTGTTCGTTACTCTTTAACGTGAGAACGTATTCAGATGAAACTTCACATCAATATAGTTTCTCGACCCGATTAACATAAATTATTTCAGCATTAAACAAAGACAAAATATGAAGCGAATCGGAAAAATGCCTGGGTTTGCGAGCTATTTGGGCGACTCCATTATGTCGATACGTCGCGAATCACCCATGTTATTCTCACGGTGATAATATGCAAGAATGAGCCTTATGCATTCACAATGGACGCAACCCAACACATACTACGTAAACAGCGAAAATTTAAACGATAGAAATCATACCCAACGAGAATAGAAGTGTTCACAATATGTTGCTTAATTTCTAAATTTTCCGTAGAATTTCTGGCAAAATTATATATGACAGAGAAAGGAGTCATGAGATCAGAAAGCTATGTGAAGTGGAGAAAGGAAGAATGAAACGCACACATAGAAAGAATGGGGCAAGACAGGATGGTGAAAAAGGCAAGGGATAAATCACCTCTAGGAAAGAGAAGTATCGGTCGACCCAGAAAGAGATTGATAACTTACGCACAGAATAGAGACTTCATCGATGAAGAACAGGCTACAAGCCTACATGGAAGAATGAAGAAGAAGAAGAATTTCTAAATTTACATTCGACTTAAGAAATTAAAACGCGAAATTGAACCTATTGGTAATATTTTCGTATGCATTTTGGTAGTTTCAATTTTGATTTTCAGGCATGTACTGAGTTACTTCCATTGTCATCAAACAAAGTAGCGAAACTGTGATAATTTCGAAGTACAGCCAAGCCATTATCAGCTGTAAAACCGATCTGTGCGAAGATGCGCATCACTCCTGGACTGTGGAAAGCGTTGTTCAGACTTGTGCTGCTTTGTGCCGATGAAATTTTTTCCTCTTTCCATGTGGTCCTCGAAGACCGAAAAGTTCTGCCAGCCCAACACTTTTCGAAAAATTGGATTCCAATGACTGAAGAAAAATTTTAGTTAGTTTTGCTTTTTTCCAAAAGTCCGTCTGATTTATCGAAAAATTGAAATTGAACAAAAAAAAATGGCCAAGCACTTTCGTTCTTTCTTCTAACGAATGAATAGGGAAATTTGTGCTACAGCTGTGCTGTTTTGTGCCATGAATATTTTCACGGAAATTGTTGAATCCTTCGGAAAAATCAGGAAATAAAAAAAAAGTAATTCCAGCGCGTTCCTTTTTCTCAACGAAAACTATTTGATATGATTATGCCAACTTGGAGAAGTCAGTTCCCAGAAAAAAAATATACAAATTTTCTCTCATTAGGAGAAAATAGGTGTTTCACAGCTGATGATACTCTTGCTTGGCTGCCGATTCACTATTTCACTGTTTTTCTCAATTCTCAAAAATGAAAGAATACTCACCACCACATCTGCTATCATTCTGGCATGTGTGAATTATGTCCACCAACACCAGGATAGGTTTATGAAAACTTAAGAGTACCACACATATAACACTCGTCACAAAGAAAAGCTTTCGGTGCCGCTCTTGAGAATAAAAAAGGCACAGCAGGATCTGCGCAAATCGGCTATGCTATGAAAGTGATTGTTGTTATTATGTATTATTTTCCCACTATTATCTTCGAAAACGAAAAATATTGAAGCAGTCTAAATCCTGATTGCAACACCACCTACCAGATCCAATTATATTTCCCTTACTTTTAGTAAATATACGTCTAACCCATACCTAACAGTACAATCCAAAAATCAGACAACCACCTCAACGGATGCCCCCCCCATGAAACGCAAAATGAAGGCAGTCGCCAACTATATCTCCTCTACGTATTGTCCGTTGAATTAGTTCTGAATCTTTTTCAACTAAGGGCCGCTTGCCACTACGCTAAATTCGGAACTAATTCAAGCTCTTAAGCCTTGGATTACTCGAAAGCGGTACCGACCAATTACGACCGGCAAATGACGTCATAGAAAACTGTACCATGCAGAATATCAGCAGTGGTTTTTAAGGAAGCGTTGACAGTCAGCGCAACGTAATATTTCTGCATAGTGGCATTACGGCGGGAAACAGTTCGTCAATGATTGCGGTTATGAAGTATTGTTATTTCGATTGTTTTCATATTGGTAAACCGCTTTCGAAAAAACCAATGCTTTGCACATTTGATTGCTTCAATCAAGAAACCTGAAGTTCCCACCGCAACCTGACGTCATTTGTTTCATTATTGCGGTCGGAATTTGTCGGTACCGTTATCGAGGAAACCAAGGCTTTAGTCCTAAATCAGATTCGTGCGCAAAATAATATCTCGCATTTATTATGCGTTTCTCCTTGATATTTTAGAAATGAGTTGTCTTTTCTATTTGTAAAGATGAAGATTTTCGGTTTTTTCTTCTAAGAGTGATAGAACTTTAAATTGAAATAAAACCCATTGAAATTAAGATTGAACGCAATTTTTTTTTATTTGAAAGATAATTTGATGACATTCATGTTTAGAAAAAAATTTTCGACATATGTCCACCCAGAATAGCTGTGAGCAATCGCAATCGACCAGACCAATTTTTGACCACTTTTTCGAGTAATTCAGGCCTTATTTCATTTACAACACGAGTTATGTTGGCTTTCAAAGCTTCTATTGTTTCTGGTTTATCATCATAAACCAATGACTTGATCCCAGAGAAAATAATCGATATACGTCAATTCTGCTTTTTTACGTATCCGTCAAGCCAGAAATGAGCTTCATTTCTCAACAAAATATTTTGATAAAAATGTTCTTGGGCCCAATCAGATCTTGTATGGGTGTAGACCAAGATCTTCACGCAAAATTTTCCATGTGGTGGATGCAAAGAGTCCAAGTTGTTGTGAACGTCGACGAATGAACAAATGTGTATCTTCATTAAGACTATCACTAACATCTGCGATATTTGTTCTATACGTATAGTTCTTTGTATTGTTGTTGTTGCATCGAGTTGAGAAAATGTTATCCAAAATCTGTCGATAATTATACGAATGAGGTACACCATAAATTTCACGAAGTTCCCTATAAGTTTGGCGAATAGAACATTGATTTTGAAAGTAAATTTCAACAATTTGTAAACGTTGTTGTACGTGAGTTTTTTCGGAAGTAATTGCACAAGTGCATCAAAATTACCCATAATTTTGCATGACACCTTCGGTGTGGGGCTCTTTCTCCAAAAAAAAATTACCGAATGTATTTTTCAAAGACAACACGCTGGAATGCAGAATTATCAGGTCATTTTGATTCATGAGTGTATTTCGGGGCAATATTTCCCAAAATACGAGCAGTGCAATTATCGCAGGGATTTTTCGTTTTCTACGATGCAATTATCTGAAGTAATTGCACAAGTGCATCAAAATTAACGATAATTTTGCATGACAGCGTGTTGTCTAAAAACTGCATGAGTTCATTTTCATTTTTGGAGAAAGAGCCCGACACCGAAGATGGAGAGCTTTTTCTCCGAAAATAAAAATGAAAGAATGCAGTTTTTCAAAGACAACACGCTGGAATGCAGAATTATCAGGTCATTTTGCAATCATCGCAGGGATCTTTCACTCTCTACAATGCAATTACCGCTGTAATTTGTTTTTGACAGGAGGGAAATATACATGAAAATTTGTCAATGCTTGCCTACTGAAGCGAAAAGTCAAAACAGCATAGCATGGCTTCTACCTTCTGCCGAATCACAGTTATTCCTATCGACAGTTCCATAACTCTAAAAACACCCATTACGTGGTCAAATATAAAATGAGAAAAAACAAAAATTACTCACCGTTTTGTACTGATTTTTATGTCCGATACATGAAAGACTTGAATCGAATATACAATACATCGGAAACCCTAAAATGAGTGCAGATGGGAGTATTGACAATTGGAACTTAACAGCTCTTATCATAAATACATGGTATCTCTAAATTTATGTTACAAAATTCAGGTGGTAATCTCTTGCACCTTCCCGAGATATTACTCCTAAAAAGTGATGACTACAATTGTGTTTTCAATTTTTTTCTCAAGTTCAGTAAAGCTTAAAATTTGAAAGAAATAAACATGGGTATTATTTCGATAATCCTGTAACATTATACAGGAGTGAAATTAGGAACCCTCAATTCATTTCATATCAAAACTTTTTCGGGATCCAGTTTCATTAAATAAAATTATAACCAAAAATTCTTGTTTTATTAAGAAAAATTATTTTCAAATATTTTTCTCAAAACTGCTGAACAGAAAAAAACAATATGATTTACAATTGTTTTGATAAATTGAGTTGAGAACTGTTAAAATGTAAAATGTAATAACGATTCATAATAAATGCTGAAAATGACCACATCTAACCAAAATTTATGAATATACCATAGTCAACGTGTCATTGATTTAGAAAAAAAAATGAAAATCATGAGAAAGAAGAATGAGAATATTTTCTTTTGGGGATGAGATAATCGCTGAGTTTGATTCATAAACTTCACTTCTCACTTTCCCCAAAAGAAAAATTTCCATGGGTTTATTATCTGGTGACCTGTTGGAGATGTCGTCAAAACGATTTACCAATTTTCTTGGATAAAATTTCATCAGAAGATTCAAGATCTGTTTAGAAGTATGAGAACTAGCACCAACTCTGCCTATGCTCTTGCCAGGTAAATTCAGTAGCTCGAAATCAGTGTAGCCGGTCCCATGCCCGGGTAAAAGAGGGGAGTTCGGTAGTGAGGCTAGTAACCTGCTCCGGTAAAAAGAAAGATGCTCATAGAAACGATCACAATGCCTCGGATATAGGAAGGATACACACAAAGAAGAACTCAGCAGAAAGCAGGACTACGAGGAAGAAATTGAGATTGACGCACGGAACATAACATAATGGAACAAAAGAAACCAAGAGCTTCTGATCGAGATGAGTATGAAAGACATTCGTGAGGTGTCTGAAACGAGGAATCTAAACGGATCTAAACGCAAGTGTGAAAAACACTTGTATACCCAATATCAAACAATGATTTAACGAAGAGACACAAAACCGTAATGGAGAACATTTTAATGAGTTTTGTTCACAAATTATATTGAGAATGAATAACACATTCTTCCACCACCGGCTGCAACACAAGTATACCTGGCAGAATACACAGGATCAACAGTCAACGATAGAATACATCATAACAAATAGAGAAATTCCCCCTAAACAAATCCTTGATATAAGATCTTTGACATCACCAAATATAGGATCAGATCATAAATTAGTGCTGGGTAGGTTCCTCATCAAAGTACCGTCAAGTAAGAACAAACCACCAAGGTATTTTGAAAAGCTGAACACGGAATCCTTATCAGATGAGACTGCAAAATGGTTATACGAGAAACGCTTGCGAGAGGTGTTCATGAACAAGACCGGTGGAAAATGTAAATGATATATGGTCAGCAATAAAAAGACATACTACAGGCAGCGCTAGAAAGTATGGGATATAGAAAGGTCCACCTTACCCAAAGAAAACATCCAAACCGTGGTCCAATGATGAAATCAGAAATCTGGCATATGAGTAAAGGAGGGCATATGTGGAGTACTGCGGTAATAGAACCCCTGACATCTATCAATAATCCAAAGAAACAAGGAACAGAATAAACTCTGAGATACGAACTTAAAAGAGGGAATGTTGGACTGAGTTCATCAAAGGGATGAAGCTCGATCTTTATGGGGCTCAAAGTAAGGTTTGGAAAATGCTAGGGGGGAGGAAGAAATCGATCAATGAATATAAAAACTTGAGTATAATTCCAAAGGACAGATGGAAGTCATAGATAGTACAAATATTATAGCCCACTGCAACTTTTTCAATTTGAAATTTCAATTGTCGTTTTTTCCATTGAATCAAATGTAAAATACAAACTGTGATTGATACATCGTTGAGTAGGTAATTTTAAGTAAAAATAAAAAATTGCAAAACATGTTAAAGTGCTATTTAAAACAAAAAAGTCAGAGTCACTTCCAACATTCTAAGGAATACAAATTCTCAAAACTTCATGTTTACGTTAAAAATGTTACTGAGTAATGTTAACATAATTATGGATTCAATAGATTTGATCATTCATTATTAAAAGTCACATCAAACCACTTCCAGTAATCCAAAGTTCTTTAAATCTTCACTTTTACGTCAAAGATTTAATCAGTCAAACCGTTTATGCAAAAATTTGAAACACGAACTTCAGTTTAGTTTTTTGTAATCAAACTTTCGATATACAGGTTGTTGTTTACAGGATTCTAACGATTCCTAATTTTTTGGTAACCCAAACGTGGATTTTTCTTAAGGTTATCAGATGATACATTAGAGCTTTGAATGGAAACACATTTGCAAATTATGAGCAAGTGAAGCCCATAAATGTGGTATCTCTAGAACCACCTCAGTCCCGTTTCCCAATGAAAAACCCGGTATACGTAATTTCCAATGAGCAGATCTCTCCTCAGTTGTGAATAAATCTTTCGCCTTTTACTAATTTCCAATGATGATGATTTTGGATTATCAGAACAGTGTAATTAAAGGGATCACCAAAATATAATATCAAATGATGACTCGCATGCAGAAAATCTACTGATTATAAAAATAATCGATTCCTGATTTTGCGGTACCTGATAAAATCAACAATGACAATCTGCATGATAGAAAATACAGCTCTGTCATCACCTAACACATGAGGATTCTCATAAAAGAAAAAATGAGGAAGATGCGCGGGACATAGGAAAATTTAAGAAAACCCAAGGATGGTCCGGCGCATT
Organism: Hippodamia convergens; assembly: GCA_038502775.1. NCBI lineage: Eukaryota > Metazoa > Arthropoda > Insecta > Coleoptera > Coccinellidae > Hippodamia > Hippodamia convergens. The sequence goes on from CM076610.1 coordinate 35,962,086, forward strand.
CGCCAATTCGTAACCAGGGCATATTTCACAATAATCAATTCATTTACCTACATTGAAATGAAGGACGAATTTCAAATGCAAAAAGATCTTTTTCACTCAACTGCCGATATCCCTGGAAAAACTGATCGCCTAGGGAGCCAACAGGCTGTTTATTTTTCTGCAATTTCTACAATTTCCTACAAAAATTTGTTGTTTAAAAAAAAAAATTCCACCTATAAGGTTAACGTGAAAAGACAGCAAAAAAATGCCATGAAATTAGAACTGAATATAAATAAAAAACAAAATGCATGTCAAGGACTTGGTTTTTCGAATATCATTTTACGGTCTAAAAATGTCATGTTGAACTCCATTTTTATAGAGATAATGCTACTGATTGATTTTTGGAACGTCGTATATTAGCACCAAAACTGCACTTCTGACAGGGAGCTGCTAGAAACCGGGAAATTCAACAAATTATGTAAGACAGTGGTAGGAACATTTCGGCGAGGGGATCCTCAAACAAGTACTGAACTGGGTGCCACAGAGAGATAAATGAAAAAAGGTATTTTGAATTAATGACACCTAAAGAATAATTTCAACTTCATCCCTAGAATAAGAGATGGAAAAGACTTGATACGAAGTGTCTAGTCATACCGACTTAGTAACTAGATCGCTAGATGCGTAAGCAATCTGGCAATGAATTTGAGACCCTTTCATATACATTTCAACTTTCAGTAGAACCTGACAAAAAAAATCGTTTACGGAGCAGCCACTTAGACAATAGCATTTGGCAGACATCTTGTCTCAGGTATTTCTACAGAATTTATTCGAGTTTTGGTAAACCCATAAACAGTTCCCGTGCGGTGTTGTCTGTTGTTTAATCAGGATTATTTCATTATTTAAATTACAAACTTTTCATGACAGATACCGAATATAATGAGATCGAGCATTATTCAGGAGTTTCACTTTCATGAATGAAATTACTCAATAAGAAGAAAAAATCAAATAGGACATTCGTTCCAGAAATTCGAAATTATGGGTGATTTCAATTCATTGGAAATGAAAAATTGAAACCCCATCGAATTACATAATAAAATGCAGAACTTATACTTCAATTAACAATAAATAGTAAACTAATTCAGCGGTATATTTGTCTGTGGTTAAAATTTTGCTTAACGGATATAATTTTGTTTCAAAATTTCAGGAATACCAACTGTGTGGATACATCTGTCTCAACAAACTTAAATTCTATGACTGAAAAATTTTATGATTAGCTGAATAAAGTAACTGAACTGAAATTATCTGAACGTCATGTAATAGTTGGAGCAAAATGGCGAATGCACGACACCGTTGTCGATCTTTCTTATGCATCCGTACATTAATTATTATGTCGATAGTTACATTGATCCTGATAACAATGAAGTGTACAATTTATATAGTGTAAAATTAAATCAATCAAACTTGTTTCCAAGCCATAACATCGAACTGTTTTTTTTTTGTTCAAGCCGTGGTCCAATATCCTGAAGAAGATTTGGTCTCGGTTCAGACGTAACCTTTCGCTGAATTCTTCATTCGTGGGAAAAGCGAATAATTTCCTAATATCTTCCTAATATACTTATACACATCCTGAAAGTATCATATGTCATTCGTGAAAGGAATTCATCCAGGAGACTCGAACGTCTATGGTGTTGTTCAACAAAATTTGATCACGGATCATTATCCAATATTAATGTGTACATATCTGAAAATGAAAGAGAAATATATAAAATTTGGGAATGAAAAGAAATACATACTAATTATATCGACCTAAAAAACGCATTGACACTTGAGAACTGGGACTACTGGGAGCAATTATATGGGAATGATGATGTGAATAATGGAACCGAATACTGCATGAATATTTTAAAAAATCATATAGAAACAAATTCAATTATAATCCGTAGAAAAAACACGGGGAAAAGTAGAATGGATTACTCTGAAAATATTGAAAGAAATTAATGAAAAACAGAAAATGTACGCAAAAATGGAGAATAATCCGAATAATAATGAACTTAAGAAAAAATACTCTGAATTGAAAAAAAAATTACATAAATCAATATTGAGATCTGAGCAGGAATGTTTCAGTAAAATAATCAGAATGAACCAGTTGCCCTATGAAAGTGTGTACAAAATACTTCAAGAAAAGAAACACAAATCAAATATATTCAAGCTGAAGATGGCACGATGATCAAGAAGTAGGTAACGCTTTCAATAATCATTTCAGCGGATTGGGTGAAAGATATGCCGGCGAAATATCGTAGCCAACGGATTTCAAGGAAGGAAAAAATAAAAATATCAATACTTTTTTTTGAACCCTACAGACTCAAATGAGGTCGAGAGGATTATTGACAGCCTCAAATCAAAAAGATCCGTTGGATCGGATGGAATTCGTTCAGAAGTATTGAAACAAGTGAAACATCAGATTTCACAACCTTTCGCCTATTTGGTGAATAACAGTTTTGAGAAAGTTTTTTTCCAGAGATTTTGAGGATGGGGATAGTCAAACTACTATACAAGGGAGGAGATAAATCGAATATATACAGCTATAGACCAGTTACCCTCATATCCAATATAGCTAAAATCTTTGAAAAAATAATTAAAGTGCGTATGGTCACATTTATAGAAAGATTCAATATTATTTCGAGTAGTCAATTTGGATTTCGTAATGGCGTTTCAACTGAGGATGCTATAAGGAGCGTAACTGAAATTTTATATAAAAATATAGACAAAAATATTCGAACATTAGCAATAGTAATAGATTTAGCAAGCCTTTGACACCATCGATCATCCAAAAATAATTAGTAAGGCTTCAGAGGACACACGAATAACCTATTGAGAAGTTTCTTTTCGGGTAGAAAACAATCAACAAAAATAAATGGTAAATTAAGTATCACAAATATACTCACTTATGGCGTACCACAAGGAACGGTACTCGGTACTGTTCTTTTTTTAATATATTTGAATGGTATATTCAATTTGAAAAGTACTGAAAAAATAATAAGTTTTGCGGATGACAAAAATAACTGAAGTTGACGTCACAATATGCCAAATATTGATGAAAATTGACGACAGAGACTCTAAGAAGATTAGGAGGAGATCCATTGCAAAGGGTGAAATATGGTCAAAATGGGTGTTGAGTTTTCAAGTTGTTAGAGGGAGCTGTCGTTAGAATTAAATTTATTTTCAACTGTGAACAGTTATTTTAATAACTCACAGTTTTTTCTCAGGGTTTACCACGAATTGTATTTGTTGAATAAACTCATATCTATCTATTATTATTATTAATATTATTATTATTATTATTATCTATCTATCAAAGCGACATTCTTTAGGCACGTCTTCATAGTTACTTTCAGAATCACTCATAACAGATAATATATTGCAGGGCCAGTTACGTTCTTAGCGAACTTCGAATGTTCCTTATGTTGGAACACATGCAGTCCTTGAAGGCTAAAGTGGAGGAAGCTGTTGCTGCCTTAAAGGTTCATCAAGACCAGCAGCAAATAAAAAAAATCAAACTCTGAAAACAACTGCTTTTGACAATAAATCATCAATATTTTATAATCGCGGACGTGAATAACCACATTTCAAGGACCTCAATGTTTTTGTTCTCGGATTCTTTCCAAATTGCAAATGAGGATATGGAACAGGAGACCAAGAAAATTAAGTCTGAAGTTAATTTCTTTTGAATTACTAGCAAGCTGGAAATTATTTTAAGCGATGCAGAACATATGGGAAAACTGAAGTTTGCGATATTTTGCTGTCAGAGCTTAGCTTTTATTCTTTTTCTGCAATTTTTACTCAGAACGTTGAAATTATTCAGACATTTGTAGAAGAAGATGCGACTTTTCGATTGACATCAAACTCTTTCAAGTAGTACGAGTAGTTTAGCCACAATCTGTCGCCAAAATGTTTTTTTAATGAAGCTAGGAAAAGGAGAGCAGAATATTGTAAGTGTTCAAAAGCAAGAGAACAACTATCACTTTTTCACGTCCTCATTCTTTTTCTGGCAGTGAAAAATAGAGTTCGTAAAGACGTTTACAAAAAACCAAGACCTCCAGAACAATCTCTTTATTTTCATGGATAATTGAAAAGCAGAAAAAATAATATTTCTCTCTATGCAAATGATATGGACGACGCAAGTAAATTTGTGACTGAACCACTCAGTCGATTCAAATATGTTGGAGGTCATTCAAAAGATCCTTTCTTCTTTTAAAAAAAGTGCGTCCCATTTATTTTGTCCGATGAATTCTCCTGAGCGAAAACAATAAGAGTACGAAGATTCTGAAGATTTTTCATTCCCAGAAGTTGAGCCCTGGCAAGAAATTGTCGCAAATTTTGCTTTACTCATATTTGAAGTGCCTTCCTTTGGTTGAAACCCTTTCCATTTTTAAAAACAGAAACCCTAATTAGCTTGGGCTGAAAAGTAGGTATAAAAATTTGTTTTCCTGTCGTCGTTGATCCAATTTTTATACTCACAAAATGGTGAGTATTGGTTTACTCAAGTGAAACTCAATTTCATCTGATGAATCGAGTACGGTAACTCAATTTTCCTTGTTGAAGTTATGCAGTGAATGGTGATTTTCAACATCTTATAAAAGAACCAATTTATCATCAGATCCCTTCTGCCCGGGAGCTTCCTGCATGAGGATCTGATTTACTTCAAAGCCCAAATTGAATGACAGTGTTCTGTCTTCATATCTCATATTTTCCTTACTAGTTCCTAATGCAATCACCTAGTAGTGAATAAAGTTTGTTTGTTATACAGGGTGATTCCGGAGGAGACCGTCAGATTTTAGGAGAAGTTTACACTAGTCGAGACAGGTTCCAAACAGTGTTTGGTTTATGGTTGGCGGCCTTAATTGTGGGTTTACAGGATGATTTATCTGATTATTCATAATCATGTTATGACTTGAACAATTTTGATGGAATTTTCAAAGTAGAACAATATGTGACATGTTCTTTCGAGCATTTAGGCCGTCGTCGTAGATTAGTTCTCGACGTTTCGCCAGTTCGAGTGTCTGGCATCTTCAGGAGTTATATTTCAGGAGATGTTCTCACTGGACTGAACTGCCTGAGTGTGACGGGGACGCAGATTGTACCTCCTTATATAACCTCGGTCGGGGGGCGTGGCTGCGCTTGACCGGTCCCGTCCCAATAACGAACGCGCGCCGGTGTCCGACCGGTTCACAACCGGTTCCCGATCTTCATTCACTTCATGAACCCGGTTATTATTATAGGGGAGTGGTTTTGTGTTTTTGAGTACTGGCACCCATGTTCTACTGATTTTCAAAGATTCCTCCGATTTATTGAAATTCGTTGGGTGTTTATGAATTTCGATTGCTTCCCTGTAGAGCCTGGGGTAGTATGCGGTAGTGGTGCACAACACTTGGGTTTTGTCGAATTCTATTGCATGATTCGTGTTGTTCAGTGTGTGCTCTGCGACGGCGGATTTCTCTGACTGACCCAGTCTACAATTGGCCTTGTGTTCCTTGATCCTCGTATTGATGGATCGCTTCGTTGTACCGATGTATACACTTCCACAGCTGCACGGAATTCGGTATACACCTGGTGTACTAAGTGTACAGATCAATGGAAAATGAACATCTCACCAGTACAGAGAAACAGAAAACCAAATACCAAAAATTGAGAGAACAGAGTAAATCATCGGAAGACAATCACACACTCGACCTAGGGAAAACCGTTATCAATCTTTCCGATCGCTCTCTCACTAAAGACGAGGTGTCAATACTTTCTAAGGGAGGAAACTTTGCCATAGCTCCAAGAGTAATTCCAAAAGAAGAAATAATAGCAAATCTTGAGTCGGCCATCAGGGGTTTGCCCGAACATGTAGCCGAAGAAATACGAACGGATTGTTCCCAAATCTTGAGAAAGGCAAAACCACCGAAGCCAAACATCTCAACTAACGAGGCACTTGCTATCAAAGAACTCAACAAGGACGATAGCATACTGATATTGGGTGCCGACAAAGGGAACGCCATGGTAGTCATGAACAAGAGCGACTACAACAAAAAGATCAGTGAGCTCTTAGAACCACCAGTTTACAGAAAGCTCAAAAGAGATCCAACACAGGCAACCATCAGAAAAGTCAACAAACTGATAAAAGCATCTTCGTTGGAGGAATCACTACAGAAAAGATTGTGCAGAAGCGAGGCCTCGCTTCCAAGATTTTATGGATTACCTAAAATCCACAAAAAAGACATACCTCTCCGTCCAATTGTCAGCACAATAGGTTCTCCAACATACAACCTAGCAAAACATCTTGTCACAATCCTTCGGCCACACGTCGGAAAAACAACCACGTACATAAGAGACTCCGCTCACTTCATAGAGAAGATCAAAAATATCGAAGTCGACACCAATGATATTCTGGTCAGTTTCGACGTGGTTTCACTGTTCACAAAAGTCCCACTGAATGAAGCAGTGGTAGAGATAGAACAGAAATTTCCAAGGGACATCAGCGAGCTGTTTAAAATATGCCTTACATCATCCTATTTCTCCTTCAACCAGGAAATATACGAACAAACCGATGGAATATCAATGGGTAATCCACTGGCCCCAGTGGTGGCGAACTACTTCATGGAGAAATTAGAAGAGAAAACTCTGAATACCGCACCTCTCAAACCGAAAGTATGGTTTCGATATGTAGATGACACATTCGTCATATGGAGTCATGGAAGAGAAAAGCTCAATGAATTTCTGACACACATAAATAACATGCACCCAAGTATACAGTTCACAATGGAATTAGAAGACCAAAACAGAAATTTGGCTTTCCTTGATGTACTTGTCACACGGAAGGAAACAACTCTAGGACACACTGTATACCGAAAACCTACACACACGGACAGATATCTACACAACACCTCAAATCATCATCCATGCCAACGTAAAGGGATAATCAAAACGCTAGTCGACAGAGCGAGAAGAATTTGTGAGCCAGAACAACTAGCAACCGAGTTAGAACACTTGAAGCGCGCTCTCATGGCTAACGGCTACACGAAAAACGACATCGATAGATACATCAAACAAAGGCCCGAACACAACAACGACAATGTATCACGTCGCCAAGAATCGGAAACAAAAGCATTCTTGCCGTTTATCCCACGGGTGACAGATAGAATCGGACGAATTCTGGGGAAACACAACATTAAGACAATATTCAAACCGTCGAAGAAGATCAAGGACCATCTCAACTCCCCCAAGGACAGAAGGGATACACTTAGTACACCAGGTGTATACCGAATTCCGTGCAGCTGTGGAAGTGTATACATCGGTACAACGAAGCGATCCATCAATACGAGGATCAAGGAACACAAGGCCAATTGTAGACTGGGTCAGTCAGAGAAATCCGCCGTCGCAGAGCACACACTGAACAACACGAATCATGCAATAGAATTCGACAAAACCCAAGTGTTGTGCACCACTACCGCATACTACCCCAGGCTCTACAGGGAAGCAATCGAAATTCATAAACACCCAACGAATTTCAATAAATCGGAGGAATCTTTGAAAATCAGTAGAACATGGGTGCCAGTACTCAAAAACACAAAACCACTCCCCTATAATAATAACCGGGTTCATGAAGTGAATGAAGATCGGGAACCGGTTGTGAACCGGTCGGACACCGGCGCGCGTTCGTTATTGGGACGGGACCGGTCAAGCGCAGCCACGCCCCCCGACCGAGGTTATATAAGGAGGTACAATCTGCGTCCCCGTCACACTCAGGCAGTTCAGTCCAGTGAGAACATCTCCTGAAATATAACTCCTGAAGATGCCAGACACTCGAACTGGCGAAACGTCGAGAACTAATCTACGACGACGGCCTAAATGCTCGAAAGAACATGTCACATTGAACGATGGCAGCGAAAGCCTCAACCAATTCATTAGAACAATATGATTGTGTAGGTACTTTCAATAATTCCAACACTTTTAAAAAAATACAGTGTGGAATTTATGAAAATTTCAGATTGAATTTGCAGGTTGAAAGAACACCCTGTACCTTCCTCTTTCAAAAATTCTCTTTCCGTATGATATCACAGATTCGTTTTAATTTTTTTGGCTCACATCCAGTTTTCCTAGAAAACATTTCTAAAGAAGAACTTTATCGTTATACCGCTCCGAAGCAGTGAAAATATTCTGAACTAGATAGTAAAACTCTATTGTCCAATGATGCAAAGCTCTGCCTGAGTTCTGAAATAGTTTTTCCAAATTAAAAATTAATATTTGATCGCTCATATCGTAGGTAATGTAGAAAATAGTTCAATTCAGAAAATATTTTCATACGCACAAAGACTAAAAAAGCTCCATAAATGAAAACAAATACCTACAGAAACGTAAGAAACGTATGGAAGAGAAACTAAAAATTAACACAAAATTTACATAGAATTTTCGGAATGATTTCTTCTGACCGTTTGAATTTGCTTCAAGGTATGAAATGTTTTCAACTGGATGTTCTTTACTTCCAATTTCAACCTTATAAACTATTTTTAGATGTCCACACATAAAATAATTTAGAGAGTTCAATTCAAGCAATCTTTGTGGTCAAGAAATAGGGTCTCCAAGAACAATCCACCTGTTCGGTGTTTTCTCAAATTCATTGCGAAGAGCGGTACATAGACTGGATATGTACATTTTCCAATAGATTTGACGAAATATTGTCTAGCGGTATACACTTTACTCGGGTTAAAATAATTACATTTCTGAAACCTACATAAACTCAAGATAGTAATAATCAAAATGAAGACCATTTTCAATTCAGAGAATCACGTGAGGGTGTAGAAATGAAAACAGATTTTGTCACTGAGAGAAGAGGTATATACCGATGTCAATCTTATTGGGCATCATCAGTATCCCATATCCTTACTTAGAAAACTCAAACTACATAGTTGCTTCAGAAGTAAAAGTTTGTTCTGAAGATTTTGTCTCTGAGAGATATAAAATACTGATGATGCGAAATTAGGCTGAAACCGGTATTTATCATCTCAATGACAATATCTGATTTCATTTTTCAAGCCTTATGATGAGTGAGGGATCTGTGAAAATCTATGAATTGAACTTCTATTATTAGGTACTATTTTATCTATGTTTTTATTTTCATCTTTGTTCCATTTCTTGAACAACAACTATAGTTTTAGCTCTGTCAGGGCTTTGCGCAGTCAAGTTGGTTACAGGACTGACTTTTTTGTGCGTGCCTCATCCCAAATCATCTTGGAACAGTTCAAAAACAGCCTGAAAGCAGTGTCGGTTCTAGGTTTATCCTGGGCACTTACTTTTCAACATTTTAAGCAATGATGATTGCCAACAATAATCACGAACATACCTGAACTGAAAAGGGTGCGTGAAGTTAGCGAAACGTTGAAAGCACTAATTCTGAAACTATATCAAATATTTAGTGCTTAATTAGTGCCTATTAGTGCCGTTTGAATCAATGACAGCACCATTGTAGTTTTCGAGATATTGACGATTCAAGTTTTTGGTGCAGAGCGTGAAGTCAGCGTGAAGTTTCGAATCACAATGAAATTTATATGCCAATATTTAGTGCCTAATTGGTGCCTATTAGTGCTTTTGGAACCAATGAAAAAAAATGTGTAGTTTTCGTAATATCCGGGATTATTTCCTTTGGTACTAACTTCACGCTCAGCACCAACAGTTTCACATTACCATGAAATTTATATGCCAAAATTTAGTGGCTAATTGGTGCCTATTCGTGCCATTAAAACGGCTGCGATACCATTTTTAGTTTAATAATAATCGAGTGTTGTTTTTCAGCAAGTGTGAAGTTAGCGAAAAGTTGGAAGCACTAATTCTAAAACTATGTCAAATATTAAGTGCCTTAATAGTGCTAATTGGTGCCGTATAAATCTTTGTTAGCACCTTTATAGTTTTTTAGATATTAGCAATTATATGTTTTTATCCGGCATAGCCATGTATGGAGCGGAATGCGAAATGCCAGTCAAACGAAGCCGGCTCGAACATCTGCGCGTATATAAATATCGAAGTTGAAGTGGTCCGCAGACGATAAAAAATATTCGTATCTAATGTGTCTTAGTCAACGGTCTAATATTTCGTGAAGCACTTGTGATATTATGAACACCAGGTGTCAATTTGCATTTTCTTGAGTAGTGAGAGCTCACTTCGAACAATGTCTATGTGGGAGAATGAAGAGCTTGTCTGGAAATTAGAATCTGCTCATGCGAAAAAAAATACGAAAGCATTAAATGGTGTTTGGCTTTGAAATTTTTATTTAAACGTCGGTATGTTCGTTACCTCATAACTTTCGACTTGGTCAACCGATTTCAATGGTTTTTTTTTTCGAAAGCTGGATCTGACAATGGCATCAATGAGAAAATCATATAAGTCTCAAATTTGCATTAAGTATGTGTGTGAAAGTGAAATAGCGCTGTAAATGATGATAAGGCATAGATTCAGTTTTGGCTGACGGTACAATAGAATATCCTTTCAATTATTGTATCTCGACTATAGGTAGATAGATAACAGATAGATTTATTGATATCATGAAATAGCCATCGACCTAAGTCCTTCAGCCTGTCGACTATAATAATACTGATTTTGCTAAAAATTACTACGAAGTCTCTCAAAATTTTCAAATATTGCCCTTCAAACCCTGAGCAAGTTTTACATCAGAAAATTAATGGAAATCCATTAATTCGATGATGACCAAAATGTCGAAAGAAAATGTAGAAAATATTGAATACAAAGACTTTCTCACATTCACATACATTCTGGAGTAATATTGCGCTTCTACTGATATCAAAATAGGAATATTAGATAAACGATAAAATATGTATACCGTCCAGGGTAGTATGATAAGATGACCATCAGGTGTCAATTTGGATTTTCTTGAGCAGTGTTAAATTTAAAGAGGTCCACAGACTTCACTTATATTTCATCCAATGTTGCATTTTGTGAACTGATCTTATCATATTACGAACAAAATGGCCATTTGGATTCAGTTGAGCCGTGGTAGCTTATATCACAATGTAACAGATGGGGAGAAAGTCTTGGTGTCCAAAATTTTCTAAATTTTTTTTCGACAGTGTTAGTCTTCTGATGGTGCTGATATATTTTTTCAATTTCAATAAAACCTACAGAGAAGTTTTCAAGGTAGGTATGGCCTTCAGTCTTCAGTATTGGAGAAAATCTTGACCCTAATACTCAATCGAGAAAATAGATAGAAAACTCAGCTCATGATTATTATCAAATTCATAGATTTCATCCATTTTCTGCAGAAACACTTGGCCAGGGTTTGAAGGACAATGTTTTGAAAATTTGGAAGAATTCGTAGTAATTTTTAGCAGAATCAGTATTGTGGTCGAAAAACAATTATCGAAATAATATTTTTTTGAACCTCAAGTCAGAAATAATCTCATTTCAAGAAAATTATTGTATCAGAGGCATGAATTAAATCTTTCTCATTGTAGAATAGAAATTATATGATGAGGAGAAAATGTAATAATCAACAAAGTTTCAATAACTGATGTTAACTGTGACATTAGTCAAGTTGCTTTCTGAATGTTGAATATTTTTCATAATGTTTTTCTGGGAGTCCGCGAAGTTAGCGAAAATTTGGGAGCTTTAATTCTGAAACTATGCCGTATCTTCATTGACAGAACCATTAGCATTAAAATCGGTGGACCAAGTCGAACGTTCTGAGGTAACGAACATAAAAGAAGATTATACAAACACAAATTCGAATTGGGAACCAACTGGGTTAATAATGCGTATCTGCTGACGTTAAAATAAAAATTTCAAATCGAAATATCATTTAATGCTTTCGTTTATTTTTTTCGCATGAGCGGATTCTAATTTCCGGACAAGCTCTTTATTCTCCCACATAGTCATTGTTCGAACTGAGCTCTCACTGCTCAAGAAAATCCAAATTGGCAGCTGGTGTTCATCATATCACAAGTGCTTCACGAAATCTTGGACCGTTGACTAAGACACATTAATTAGGAATATTTTTTGTATTTTGGACCACTTTAATTTCATTATTTACGCGCAGATGTTGGAGCCTGCTTCGTTTGACTGGCATTTCGCGTTCCGCCCCATACACGGCTATGCCGTATAAAAACATATAATTGTTAATATCTAAAAAAATATAAGGATGCTATCAAAAATTTATTAGCACTATTAAGGCACTAAATATTTGACATAGTTACAGAATCAGTGCTTCCAACTTTTCGTTAACATCACAATTGGTGAAAAACAACACTCGATTACTATTAAACTAAAAATGATATCGCAACCGTTTTAACGGCACTAATAGGCACCAATCAGGCACTAAATATTGGCATATAAATTTCATTGTGATTTGAAACTTTTGGTGCTGAGCGTGGAGTCAGCACCAAAAACTTGAATCGTCAATATCTCGAAAACTACAATGGTGCTGTCATTGATTCAAACGGCACTAATAGGCACTAATTAAGCACTGAATATTTGATATAGTTTCAGAATTAGTACTTCCAACTTTTCGCTTACTTCATGCACCCAACTAAAAAGACCTTTCAACACTTCGAATAGTGGGAACAAAATGATTCGATGGTGATACTTTGTATGAAAATTCGAAATAAACTGTAGATAATATAATGGAAATGTTAGATATTTGTCTGAATTCGACATATTTTCAATTGAACAATAATTTTTACAAACAAAAATTCGGTATGGTTCTTCTTCATCACCAATAATCAGCAACATTTTTATGGAATTTTTTGAAGAAAACCATATTGAAAAATATTCACTGAAACCAAAGACTTGGTGACGTAATGCCGATGATATTTTTGTGATTTTAATTTTGCAATTATATTAATAATAAAGAACCTACAATAAAATTCACAATGGAATTAGAACAAAATAAAGTATTTAATTCAAAACTATTCTTGAGGATAATCAATATCCAACAAATTTCATAGAAAAAACTATTTCAAATTTAGAGAGAAAAATTTTGTGCCAAAATGAATCAGGAATCAACAACGAATCATCAAGAACAACCAATTTCATTGAATTTGATTCCTTATGTTCATGGACTTTCAAAAAAATCAGAAGAACTGGTTCTAAATTCAACATAAGAACCGTTTTCAGGACAAAAATGATTTACAATATAAATTAACAAAAACTGAAACTTTGGATGAGAAGCAAAGGTCAAAAAATTGTGTTTACAATATTCTTTGTATTTGTGGAAAATCTTATACAGGAGACACATGAAGACCCTTAGAAATTATAAAGCGTGAACATAAGAATTACATAAGAAATAGAGATATTGGTAGATCGCAGAAAGCGATTATGTATGTTCCAATACTGGCAATCACATGATGGATTGGAATAACACAAAAATTGTAATGACGAAACCTGATAATTATAAAAGAAAAATCAAAGCGTCAGCTTGTATTTTGTTGAATGAGACTAATTGTTCGGTGGGAGTAGATCGAATTTGGATTGATTTATTGGAAAAAGAACTGGTTCCAGGAAATTCTGAAATGAAATAAAGATATCACTATACTCTATTCAAATTTAAGCGAGAGCAATAAAACCAAACAGGATCGTCTGGTTTGCGCACAATGATCAGATAACAGTTAACGCTGCAGCATTAAAATGATCACGTCCATATGTTTTAGAGAAAATCTTAGGTACCGTTAATTCTGTACAATACGTTGCATTATTTTGGAACTTGAAGGTATAATTTTTTTAATAAATAATTGTCATTTTGACAATTTTCGAAATCAAATGACAAAATTTCTAGCTCCTCCAAGGATGGAGGTTTGGTCGTTGGGCCAGCAACCCAACACCAAATAAGTTCATAATGTTGCTGAATTTCTCATTCAACAAGCCTCGGAATAGGACTGGTAGTATTCAACGACGAACGAGTGAATGAACTTAATATGAGAATGATTACTTGAAATGTACAGGGAGGGACTATTGAGGACCAGGAGATCATTTTTGCTGGAGTTGTTTGTTAACGTAAGAGTTGGATTGGAGATTGAAAATGAAGAAGCTGGGTAGTTCGGAGAAATACAAAGGATTGAAAGGCTTGATGAAGAGAACTGGGTATACGGCATCAAGCTGTTTCTTGATGATATGTATTGTAGATTGCATATTGTTAAGCCCAGAATATACAATACAATACAAAAAAAATAATGAATAAATTTGAATTTTCGAGAAGTGTTTGGATTGGAGAATTGAAAATAAAAATCATTTCTGAAATATCACCTAAGCCGCCCAGAAACCAAACCAAGAGGGGTGAAGGGGTAACGCATATATCATAAAATAAAAGTGTCCACTACCGTGAGGGACCGACTGCAATATTTACTAGTATAATAGGACGGCGGAGCCTTTGATGATAATCTATTTCTAGATATTTCCGTTGTTTACGATTGCTTATTCCTTTGATGCTATGAATTTCTTAAAGTTATAGAATAAAACCTACTTTAAAATAAATTTCCTATGTTAGGAAATATATTAAAAATAGGTTGCCTAAAATAATCCTGGAAAGAATATTTTTAATTATTTCTTCAAAAATGATTTTTCATGACGCTTTGCAACATCATGATAATAAGAAAATTTCATACTGGACTTATAGTATTCGCCGGGATTAAGTACTGGGTTGACAGGTTTAAGCAGTTATGTCGGAATCATTTACTTTCTCTTGTGTGATAACTGAAAAAATTTCATATCAGCATGAGCGTTATTTCATTATGAACACGTTGATATAGTGTTGTCCGCAAAAAAATTGGTCCTAATAGGGGTTGCCGAGTTTTGAAGATGAAATTTCGACGCGCCAGGAACCGAGCGACAGAGAGGTCTGAGGTAAGTATACCGTGTAATAATGAAGGACCGAACATAGCAGAAGTGCCTGAATGGCACCCGATAATTTTTCTCACCTAGAATGCCACAATTGGATTTTGCCAGATGTAGTTTACTCACAGAAATGAGTTCACCGAGCGGGTGAGCTTCCTAACTGAAATTTACAGACTGCGAATCATTGTTGTACGAGTCTGAGTTTTTAGGCGTATATTAGTGAATCAAATCTATTCTTACATTCAATTAAGGTGAGTTATAGATTCATCATTCTTTCTGATATCGTACTGTCATAAATGAAACTCCAAATAACAGGAAAGTTATACATAATTTTTTGTAATATTTATGCTACAGTTCCTGTTTCGAATTTCAATACAGGAACGAATGTATTGGTGAGAAAGCCTTTCGCTGTCGAAATGTTTTCATCCAATCTGATTACTTGAAAGATATTTTTACAGCTATTTTCAATTCTATTCAAGTAAATAAGAAGGTTCTACCTAATGTCTCAAATTCAGATATTCTCTCAAAAGTAAAAGGAACATGGAATTATCATTTGGCTACTAATGAGAACAAAATTGAGTTAAACCACAACAAATTTCAGAACGCCCCAAAATTTCTCTAGAAATCATTGAATTCAGAAATTTGTCCGAACATACCTTTACCTTGAGGCGGTACCTCAGAATTCCCTAAGTTGTGCCCCCCCCCTCCCTCACAAAAAATTTCTTTTTCCGCCTATGCTCATAAGTGAGGTGGTTCAGATTAAAGGAAAAGACTCGGTGAATCACAGGGACAAAACCGATGAAACAACGGATGATATCAAAGGCTTTTATCGATTTTTTCATCAGTTTCGTTAATTCAGAATACAAATATAACATGGAATTTTAGGTTTGTAGCTTTGCTGCATATCGGTACATTGAATTCCTTCGGATAAATATGTTAGTATGGGGGATAGAAAATAGAGAAAAAGAAAATTTAACCGTATAGCCTGTAGAAAATCCTGAAGGACGAATATATTCATCTAGGTGGTTCTCCCGGACGAATTCGTTCCCCACCTGATTTCTGCGAATAACTGTGAAATCGCTCTCTGGGATTCTCATTCCCTCTTTATCCTTGCCTTCCAATTCCCATTTCAAATGAATATAGGGGTTATATAAGGTGCGGGATGAATATTTCATTTCTGAAGTTGCCTGATCTGCCTTTGCGGTCTTTGTTACTGGAGTTCAACTTTCGGATCATAATTCAAGCTGGAAATGTTTAGGCTACTCGTTGACCACAATCGTTTCCGTTGGTGTGATAACAACAGTAGCGGCTCGCCATGTGAATCACTGATTCACCTGAAATTTATATTGTTGAACGAAACAATTTTCACCGACCATTCTTCTGCAATTTATTAATTTTAGGAGAACATGATTCAAAGATTTGGACATATTGAGCGCTCTCCAGCTGCTGAAATAATTCTGCGTCATTTGGGAGAAACATGATAACTTCAAAATTAAAGTATTTCATCAGATATGATATGGATTGGCTTTGTAAATCGCATATAGAAGATGAATTAACCAAAGATCTATCTTTGAATACGTCATTATATCATTAAAATAGTGTGAAATCACACTAAAATTGTGATACCTATAATGCAAGCCCGCAAATCTTAAATAGCTCCTACTGAAAAATATTTATTTGGGAGTCAGAAGGTCATGCGTTTTGTTATTTTAAAAAACTGACATTATCGGCAAGGTCGGGATGAGAGTTTTGTGTAACATCAATTTCTCTTAAAAACTCTCATCCCTAATTTCTCCAAAATACGGCAATTTTGAAAATTTTTTGAAGAGCTCCTGCGCCAAGATTGTCAGTTTCCAAAAAAATTTCTGAAGCAAAAAGTTCAAGATATTTCGTCTCCTTCCATCATTTCGATAACAACTTGAACGGAAAAAACAGCTTAGTTCTCAAAATGAAGTATAAAAACAAGAAGGTGAGCTGAAATTTTGACATTTATTTATTTATATAATCTATTCGAGTTCAGAACAAACCTGTGACATTATAGATAACATACATGCATACAAACAGATGTGGACGAATAAGAGGCCAAGCGAAATCATATACAAAAAGGAAACATTTTATATTATGAAGAATAGAAGAAAAAATAAAAATAAAATGTAACAGAACTAGGCATCCAGGTGGGGGTAACTCACAATGAGGACTTGTGTCATAGCTATTCTTGAAAGCATTGACGGAGGATGATCGGATTACGTTCTCAGGCAAACGGTTACACTTGTGAAATATGCGATTGGGCTGAAAGTGTTGACGCTGGGACGACTTGTAGTTTTCGCGTTGACGTCTATAAATATGCCCTTGCAAGTTGTTCCTGTTCAGTAGAAACACACCGCGAACCTTCTCTCCGAAATGACCTTCAATGGGTGGAAACGAGAAGATCAAGTCACCACGCACACGCTTCTCTTCGAAAACCCATTGCAGAAAGTCGCTATTCATAGGAAGGTCGCGTTTGACCATAGTGAACACGAGTAGCCCATCGCTGAGTGCACTCGAGAATGTCGCTGGGAGCCCCCGTGGAATACCACCAAACTGGACCAGCATACTCCAGCTTCTTCGGATGTATGACTTGTAAATAATAATGTTCGGTCATCACAGCCTCTGAAGGATTTATTGAAAATATAGATAAGATGTTTTGCTTTGGCTGAGATGCGTTCTATGTGTGCCAACCAACTAAACTCCTCCGAAGTGACAAAGCCTGGGATACGGGAGTTGAGAATTCACCACCAGAGCTGTCCTAGAGCACTGTGCTTTGTGCTCGTGAAAGCTCGCGAAGCCTTTTTGTGCTCTCGAGCCCGAGCACTGTGCTCAAAAGTCCCTGTTAAAAGCAATGCTTAGTGCTTAGTAATTGAAGCACTGCATCTTATCTTGTCTTAACACAAATATAATGCATCGAGGCCTTGAAACCTAGGATAAAGTTTCGATGTTCAGTCGAGTGGTAAACATCTCACGTTTGTGTGTGACGGTATTGCGCAGTTGCAAAGATCTGGAAAGTTCATTGAACGTGCTTCAAAATTTTGTGAAGATCTGTCTTTTATTATTAGTACAGAGTGGTTCAAAATGAAGTCCTGTATTTGCAGAGATCATAACTTCTGACAGGAGAGTAAATGAATGGTGAAATATTTTGCTTGATATTCCTTTCATTTTCAAGTCTTCAGGTACTAAGATGAGAGCTGAGGCTCCGATTTTGAGAAATTTATAAGAATAGTCAAATTTTCGATCAAGTATTTCATATGTGGAAGAAAAGTTAACAACTAGATAACATTTTTTTTTAGAGAATAAACCGTTGAGATAAATCTTCCCCAGATATTTGATTTCATTTCTTCTGAGAGGGGATAATCGAATTTAAATTTCCCTTCCACCTCACATGGGAAAATTTTTCTAAAGTTTTCTCGTAATTGGGAGCTGCTGTTTCAGAATCCGTACTGTTTTGAACTTTTAATGTTTATTTTCTATCGTACTTCCGTCACTGAAAATAATACTATCTGTTAAATCGTTGTCTCTTCTTGAATCCGAAAAAATTGTTATCCAGCTGATTTATTTTGGACATTGTAACGAAGCGAACTTAGTCACTAAGAACAGGATGTATATTTTCCAACTATTTCTAAATTCAAACACGAAATTATTTCTAATTTCGTATTGTGACGAGGTGAACTTCGTTACCGTAATCAACCTGTATAATTTTCAACAATTTTGAATTCAAATATAAAATTATTTCGAGTTTCATATCGTGAAAATCCAAGAAGCCAATTTCAGATTCCTACCTATGTAGAAAAACTTACGTTCGCCGTAGTCGGCGACGTTATCTGTACCATATGTGTTTTTTTGTGCAGAGCGGCAATTGTTTTCACGATATCCGAGACTCGAAATATTCCCCCTCCAACCGAACTTATAAATTCGGCGGTTTTCAGGCGGACAGTCTGTTTTCATTTTTCCGATAGTCAGTTCTCAGTTCTTCGAGTTTTCAGTTTGCAGTTTTCATTTTTCCGATAGTCAGTTTTCAGAGTTCTCAGTTTTTCGAGTTTTCGGCTTTTAGAGTTTTGAATTTTCCGATAGTCAAGTTTTGAGTTTTCAGCTTTCCGAGTTTTTAGTTTTCCGACGACGGGATTTCAGTTTCGAAAGTTTTTTTTGAGTCGGTAGTACCGAAGAGTTTTGTGCTGTTTTAATTCCTTATATTCGGTGTTTCCGACGAGCGAAATCAGACTCAAGTGCTGTGTCGAGACCAGAAATCCACAGGATTGGTAAGACCCATTTTATTCACCTGTCTACGTGGCCGGCAAGTTTTCCTGTACAACCTTCCTGACCCGCAAATAATCTCACATATTACAGCTCAGCTAAAGAGTTACAATATTCATTTCGAATGAAATAATTTCACATACAACATTTCCTAGAAGAGGTCTCAAGGCTTAAAGCTAGAAATAACGAATTTCTTTCACAAGGTGCTTAGTAATCGCGAGTATTTTGTGAAAACCGGTGCTTAGTGCTCGCGACTCAGGAGCCCTTTTTTCTCAGTGCTTTTTGCGTCAGCTCTGTTCACCACTGATAGTATAACCAAGTCGAGGATTGTTTTTACCTATGTGAAGAATGAAGCACTTGTATTGATGGGAGCAGTCATTGTTCACGCCATTCTTCAAAATGTTCAATTCTGTCTGAAGATCAACATCATTACAGCGAGACAGCGATAGCTTATTGAATTACTGTGCAGATAATAAGTCTTTTTCTGAACAAATGTACAAAATTATTTTCAATAGAAATGAACAACTCATACCCTGAGTTGCAGGAATGTCCATTAAATTCAATGCTGCCCCAATTCTCCATTAAACGGAGTATCCATGGCTACCGTCTATGGATATTCCGTTTGAGGGAGAATTAAGGCAGCATTAAATTTAATGGCTTATCATTTTCTTCTACCGGTAGACCATATTTTGGTTTTAGGAGAAAGGTTTGACAAAAAACTCCTATTCGACCGGCATATGAAAACTGTTTTAAGGGATGCCAATAGGTTGCTCGGATGTGTCCGTCCTTCGACATTGCAGAACTTTCAGGAATATCAAAACATTCTTGGTTCTATATTTGTCGTATATCTATAGTCTACTGAATTTTACATAGGCAGTTTGGAATTCTCAATACAAACATTATATCGAGAGAATTGAGAGAATACAAAATAAATTTCTCAGATTCCTAGCCTTCAAGAATAATATCGTCTACAACAATCATGAGTACTCGCATATCCGAGAGAAATTTGGTGTAATGTGACTGAAAAATCGTCGACAAATGACTGAGATTATTATTATATATGAAATTGTCAATGGCTTGTTCCGTATGTCAGAAATTCTGCATTCGATTCATTTAGGGTCCCTGATATTAGATTGTGACATAGGGACACATTTTGTGCTCCGTTTCGCAGGACGAACAGTGCGCGTAATGTCCTAAGTTTTAAGATGATCACAACATACAACAACGTTTGCACTGACTTGAATATTTTCAATATATCTCTCAGTTTCTTGAAGCGAAGTCTCCGAAATTTTTTTCCATGTACCCAGACGGCACAGAAATATTCCATGCATATTCAATGAATATACCGCTGGCATATTGAGATATTCCAAACATATTCCAAATCTCCCAGGGCATAAGCCTGGCAGATAGCAGGAATATCCAAGGTCACCATGAAACATCTGCCAGGAATATCCCATAATCTTCAAAAATATATCCATGGCATATGCCATACAGATTCATCTATGAATATCTCCCTTACATATATGCTGGCAATATCTTTTTATCTCCTGATTTGTCCATGCCATATGCTGGTAATATCTTTGTATATATTTAAATATATGTAAATTTTTGTAGCGGTACTAAATAATAATGCATTGATTAGATTGTTTCAAAAAAATATATTACAGTTTTAAGAATATTTTGTACAATAACAATAATTAACAAAATTATCACATTACATCATAAAGTAAAAATATAAATATGAATCAACTAGGTATTTTACAAAACAATACTAAGAATAAGTAAAAATTAACATTTGATGAATTAAACTAAAAAATAGGGAAAACACAATGGGGTAATATTTTAAATGATATAAATATTGAACTGTGAGCTTCAATTATTTGGTTTGTGAACTAGAGGCGATTTCGATTGACTGGTTCTTGGTTGGTTCATAGATTGGTCCGTCAGTTTTGGACCAACCGCATTCGAATGACATTCTGGTGACGTCTCAAATCAGATGTTTCTCCAAAATTTGAACAGAATTCGAAAGCGCAGTTCGTTTGACGTTGTCATTTATGAACCGAGCGGTCAACCGTTAACCAACCAAAACAGCCATTTGAAATCGACTCATCAGATTATGGGTCGGTTTCACAAATCGAATTACTCGTTTTGAAATTTCTACGAATCGTGGTGGCTCCAGTTAATTAAATGGTACTAACAAAGTTTTGTAAAACCAACCTTATATCTATATATCAGCACCTCAGAGGTAAAGTGTGTTAAGTCACATTTTTTCAGACACGACCTATCTAGAATATTGGATTCACATTAGTAAATTCTAGCTAGTGGAACACATTTTTGACTCCCTAGGTTTATGAAGACGCCAAGTAATGGCAGTACACATTCTTTGAAACAATTATCGAACTGAAAAATCTCTCATTTGTCTAATTTTGATATTGTGACTTGACACACTTTACCTTCGGGGTGCTGATATAGATATCCGTGTTTATAACATCCCAGGCCTTCCAATTCCCAGTCTCCAGCCCCTTCTATCAACACCCATTCTCCCGGTCTCTCAGACATCGTCTTCTGAATGCCGCTCATCCAGATAGCTTTTGGTCTTCCTCGCCTTTTTCCTTGGAATTCTTTGATTTTGGCCCTGAAAAAAACCAGTGATTCTAAGATTTTCAAGATAAGAGGCTGTCTACTGCTATAGTAATAGTGGAATCTGTTCTGATTATTTAATATTTATAAACTTACTTTGAATTTTAGTAGGCAGTGTTGGCAATTTATATCGAGGCAACCTTCCTTCTCGAAGACGATCCCTCTTTTTGATTTTTAGGGCCTAAATCCGTATTGATGCCACTAATATTTTCGACCTGTACAGCCTTTTTGCTTGCAGGAACAAAATTACGATATACAGCTTGGGTGAGACTTACTACACCTGAGAAGCTCCTCCACTCACGCTCTTGTAGTTTTTACGTTTGGATTGAAAGCAAAATTTTGGTTAAGCTATCTGCACAACGTGGAGCCATTTTTCAGTAACAAATTTAGTATTTTCATTCTGTTTAAGAACCTCTGAAAATATTAATAAAACATAAAATGGGTTTTATGATCACTGAAATTATTTATATTATACCTTTGAGAACATTGCACAATTTTATTAGGGATGAAAAGTTAGTTTTTGCCTTTTTCCCAACCCAACTAAAATATAGGAAATATCCTTTCTATCACTTCCTCACTGTAAAGTCCTCAATTCTTTGACCTGAAAAAACGTATATACACATAACCAAAGATAAAGCACTGACAAGTGATTGGCATATTACGAAAACCTTTTTCAAGCATTCCAAATATATAAGAGTAGGTACCTACCAACGCTGATTTGATATTCACGCTCCTACAGTCATGCTCTTGTCTGCCTGTCTTATCTTTTATCATGTGCTCGGCTGCATCACAAACTATTTATCACATAATACTCAAACAATAACATATTTTCAACTCCACACACAATTTAATAATTTTTCAATAAGACTCTTTCAACTCATGGAGCTCCATAAGTCATGTCACCACCGTGACGTGACGACCATTTTGGAAGTTTGGAACGCCAAACTGAAACTGCTAATCACAGAACACACATAACCTCAATCCAAGACCACAAAACAAAAATATGAATATTTTGACTGAAAACGTCGTGACGTAATGTTTACATCCATAAGAAAAAGTCAAATTTCAGTAAAATCGAGATTTGATATTCTTATCGGTAAATTCAGGGAACGAAATTGCAGGAGTTAAGAATGGGTAGAGGCCAGAAAATAGTTAATTTTTTATTTATAAAGGAGTAGTTTTATTCCTGTCAAGAAATAATGTCATTGGTATTTCTGTCAGATATTTTGATAAAATTCAAGGAAATATCTAGAAAGGGCGAAAATATGGTTCGAAGTGGCCACATAACTTCCTCATCCTACAATGGCTCTGAAATATTTGAAATGCAATGTATTTGGTTCAATGAAAAGCAAGAAGTATTAAGTTGAACTAGAAAGATTCCAGACATCTCTGTCACCACATGGCAGCTTCATGGAAACAAAAATATGAGCAAAAGTGATTCGATCCTCCAGTGGAATAAGCTACTCTCACCTCTGCTGACTAATATTTGATTATCATATATGATTTATGACAACTTGTCTACGCCCTTTTCACATATCTGTTCGAATATCATATATTGTTTTTCCATTTATTGAAAATATATATTTGATCTCTTTCCTATAAGATCAAAATCATAATGGACCTCTTTTTCTGTTTCATCGAACATTTCAATTATTTAAAAAGTCACTCGACTCTCAGTCGATATACGATATAGTATAGCATGTCCATTTTTCACAAATAAAAACGTTTAATTTGTTGCCTGCTCTTTCATTTCATTGTATCAATCATATAAATAAATTACAAATCATTGATTCCATTGTTTACTCAGTTTAATAAATAAGATCAAATTATTAAGCGAATGAAAGTGTTATTTTTTAACTTGAATCCAACTATGATTAACTTGATGATAACTGCGATTCCTCGAAAATATAATCTATATAGAAAGTTTGTACTTCTTTAACAGTTTACTGGAAAATAGCAAACTCATCAATTATTGATGAGTTCGGAACAAAAGCAAAATCGAGGTAGTGGTAGTGCCTACACACAATTATCGTTCAAAAAGGGTTTTGTAACGTTTGTAATATTCCATGAAGATTCATGTATATATACCAATAAATACTATTGAATAATATTCTAAATGCATATCATATAGATATTCCCATAGCATATACCAGACATATCTGGGATGGCATATATTTGGAATATTCCTTTGAGAGCAGATATATTTGATATATATCTGGCATATGCCTCGCATATTGCAATATCTTTTGGCTTAATGGCAGATTGGAGGAATATTCCGAGAATATAGGGTGCCGTCTGGGTAACAACATAAAAAAAAAAGTATTGATTTTTAAACTTCTGTTAATTTGAATCGATGTATTTAGTTTCTAAAGGGTGAATCCTGTTTTGTGGGGTCAGCCTGTGAGTATTCCTTGTTAGCATTTAAAAAATAAATAAATAGATAAATCATTCACTATAGGGTTATTCTAGGGTATGATGTCGTCGGCAAACTGTGACAGTGTGAAATTCAACAGAGGTGGTAGTTCAGAGGTGTAGAGAAGAACGGGCAGAGGCCTTAGAACAGAACCCTGAGGGACGGCAGATAATACATATGACGTATTATTATTATTATTATTCTGAACAGGGTTCGTGGTGGCTACGTTCAGCCTTCCGGGAACTTCGACCGCTTTGTTCTTTACCGAACTCGTTCATTTACATCCCAAGGAGGCCATCAATGGCATTGATGAATCCAACGACTTCCTCAGGAGCCTTAGTTGTTACTTCATGTGGATCCAGAACCGACTTCCCCGTGTGAATGGTTCTCAGTTCCGCCAGCTCTGGACACTTGCATACCATGTGTTCCGCGCCGTTTCTTTCTCTGATCCACACAGCCTGCAGGTTTCATCTGCTGATTTTCCCATGCGATACAAATGATATTTATGTCAACAGTGTCCTGTCAGCAGACCCACCATTACTCGAGGCTCAGCTCGTGGCAGCATGATGAGCTTCCTGGTGTAGGTCGGCGAGAATTCCACAAATCTCTTGGCTTGCGCAAGTCTAGGAGTATTTCTCCACAGCGTTATTTTGTTTGCCGCTTCCCATTGTTGAACCGCTTTCTTGTATTGGTCTTTTCCAAGCCCACAGAAAGGTTCAGGTCCAACAGACTTCAGTCTTAAAGCCTTCTTCGCGAGTTCGTCGGCTGTATGAAGAGACGTATGAAGAGGAGGCATCGCCAAAAAGAACGCAGTACGAACGGTCAGACAAAGGAGCTCTTATCCAAACGAGCAGCACTCCCCGAATCCCAATGTGTGTGAGACCCTGTCGAAGGCCTTGGTAAATGACGTCCGTAGGCTGACCTGTGTCCAACGGTATACTTCAGTTAGATATGCATGACAGAAGATTTGTAGTTTATAGTGCGTCCAGGAACAAAACCATGCCTGTCAGGAATCAAACTATTGGAAAGAGAGAACTCAAGAAGATGTTTGCCAATTATCCTCTAGTTCTAGTACTTTTGCAAAGGTTGACACCCAGCTATTATGGCGAAAGTTGTCAGGGGAAGGCTTGTCTCCCTTCTTGTAGATGTCACAGTAGCGAAAAGCCAATCCGAAGGAAGTGACCCTATCATTATGGACGAAAAATGATGGTAAGGGGGACCAATAAGGAACTGGCACAACGTTTAAGAAGGCTCGGGGTAATTCCATCTCTACCAGGAGCAGAAGAAGAGATGTTGAGCTTAAATAAATGATGCTCCACAATCACTTCTTTGATTTCGACTTTTAATATTTCTGAGCAGCATAAAGAAAACTGCGGGTTTGGACACGGACCAGGCGGCTCAGGGGAAGAAGATTGAAAAAAAGATCTTGCCAGGATGTCCTCTATCTCCTCACAGCAGCAACTAAGCTTTCCACGGTCGTGCATGATCATCGAAACACCCACATTGTTTAGATGAGGCCATCCTATTCTCAAAGTTCCCTCTTAAATTTCGCAAACATAATTTGAATAATTACGATGTGCAATAAAGTTCGGTGTGGATCGTGTTCACAATGATCTTTGCCATAGAGTTTTTTTCTTTCTGGTCAGCTGGAGTGAATGATCAGTAATCCAAAGCTTCAGAGGATTCCATTTCTTAACTATAATATAAGTTCACAATGTTGCTGAATTTATCATTCAACAAGCCTCGGAATAGGACTGGTAGTATTCAACGACGAACGAGTGAATGAAACAAGTGTGAGAGAATGATTACTTGAAATGTACAGGGACTATTGAGCACCAGGAGATCATTATTGCTGCAGTTGTTTGTTAATAAGAGTTGGATTGGAGATTGAAAATGAAGTAGCAGGGCAGTTCGGAGAAATACAAAGGATTGAAAGGCTTGATGAACTGGGTATACGGCATCAAGCTGTTTCTTGATGATATGTATTGTAGATTGCATATTGTTAAGCCCAGAATATACAATACAATAATATTGAAGTTGGTTTTTTTGTCTAGTAAAAGTCATCGCTCGTCAACGAGTGAAAAGGAAGCAGTTGCAATCCATACTGGCCAATACAGACAGATGAGATGTTGTCATAATTGACTTTTCTTGTGGTTTTCGCAAGAGTTGTGCAACTGTTGCGGAATTGTCTGGTGGCACATGCGCTGCAAACTCAACACGTTCTGGAGCATTGGGCATTTTTGGGAACGCTTTCAATTTACTACTATAGGTAGTGGTGGCGGAATCTTCGTCCGGTGAATGACACCAATGTCATTTGATAAATGAAACTTTAATTCGGTAGAGAGCATGACGTGATCGGATTTACCAAAGGGTATTAGATAGCTGGAATTAGAGGTAAGCAGAGGGTTACAGACGAACACGTCCAAAAGAAATGGGTTTTGCCCTTTCCTAGATCTGATATGTTGTTTAACCATCAGTTACAAATGAGAAACTAATTTGGCGTAAGGATATGATGGAGAAGATGAAGTGTGAAGGGGTAACATAATCATCGACCACTTCAGGTCGGGACAATTGAAATCTCCTGCAATGAAAATGTCGTATGTTCTGGATACAGACGAAAAACACCTGTACAATTGAGGTCAGAAGGACAAGGGCGCAGACTGTAAATAGACCGAACAAGAACAGAAAATTGGTTTTTAGAAAGTCTGCGCAAAATATTAACGATGTTGGTGTATGGTGTTGTTGAAAATTGAGCATTGCACCCCTCAGACCTCATCTGCATCTACGCCTATGGTTACGTCTCGCAGCGCCACGCCCACTCCTGCAAGTGCAGCTCTATGATCAGCTCGCGTCAAATTAACCTACCTCTATGCACTAACCTGCTGAGAGCTTAACTCATGCTCATTAATTGGATCATTTAATCTCACTTTTCTGTATCCAGCTCTGACTGTGAATAGACCTCTTGTGCTACTCTTATAAATCAGAATTTTCAAAAAGTCACCTCGCTTAATAACTGATCATCTCGTTCATCTTCTTGGAATAACTAATCAAAGGTGAGTGAATGCTCAGAATCCTCAATAATTGCATTTTCCATGTAATTTTCCTGCTTTTCATAAAGTTTGAAAAATTTGTCCACGTTTCAGATCATGAAAATCTATAAAAATATTGGTAATCTTCTCTCACGTTATTCTCGCATAACGCGATCCTCAAGTAAGTGTATAGACAATATCTTCACAAACATAAAATGTGCCGACTATCAAGCGTATACAGTCAATCATCATCTATCGGACCATTTGGGACAGAGACTGGACATTGCACAGGCGGAATCCCCCGAAAAAAAAGAATATGAAACGATTCGTTTGATAAATGAAGACAACACCTACTCCTTTTGCGAAGAACTATATGGGGTGGATTGGAGTTGTTTATATATTGACTCCATTCGTGATTCATACGGAATATTTCACAAAATTGTTTTATCCACTTTCTACAACAGCTTTCCGGAGAAGAAAATCAAACTTGGAAGTCAGGGAGCGAAGAAATGCTGGGCAAATCCTGAAGTAGTGAGCCTCAGAAATAAGGTTGATGCTGCACACACAATTTTCGAAGTGAAGCGAGATGAATATTCTTGGAACTTATACAAAGCCTTGAGGGCAGATCTGAAGAATTTAATCAATGAGACTATTAGAAAAAGGGATATGAAGTTGATAAATGAGTCCGAAAATAAGGGTCGCGATATCTGGAGAGTCATAAATTCTAGAATTAAGTGTACGCCTAATAAAAATAGCTCTACTTCACTATCAGAGGAGGATTTCAACGTATATTTTTCAAGCATAGCGGAAAAATTTCGGGTACGAACTGATAACTTAGAAGCGAGCAGGTGTCTTCTGAAGAACAAAAAGGCAGATAACACAAAATCATTATTTTTATTTCCAACAACACCTGAGGAAGTGAAGCAAGCAGTTACCCTGTTAAAAACCAAGGACTCTCAGGACATTTACGGCTTCTCTGTGAGATTGCTTAAAGACTCTGTTCATCATCTAGCCAACCCACTCTCATTTCTGATAAATAGATGTTTTGAAGAGGGGGTTTTTCCGGATGAACTGAAACTCGCTAGGGTGATTCCAATACACAAGAAGGGTGATCAAGATCTATATGAAAATTATCGACCGATATCTATCCTGCCAACGGTCTCAAAGGTCTTTGAATCTCTGCTGAAGGCTAGATTGGTCTCGTTCCTGGAAAAAAACTCCCTTCTGAATGATTGTCAGCACGGTTTCAGGAGAGGAAAATCAACAACGTCTGCCCTACTGCAAATCGTCGAATTCATCATGGAGTCACTGGATGATTCCGGGGAGGTGACCTTGACCTGCATGGACTTGAGCAAAGCATTTGATTGTGTCGACCATGAGACGCAATTGTCCAAGTTGGAGTATATTGGCATAAGAGGAGCAGCATTGAACCTGTTCAGGTCTTATTTGCAAGACCGTCACCAAATTGTGGAGTATGAAGGAAGAAGGTCAATACAAAGGAAAATCACCTTAGGTGTGCCACAAGGATCGGTGCTAGGACCT
This sequence comes from Hippodamia convergens, assembly GCA_038502775.1. NCBI lineage: Eukaryota > Metazoa > Arthropoda > Insecta > Coleoptera > Coccinellidae > Hippodamia > Hippodamia convergens. The sequence goes on from CM076610.1 coordinate 35,990,847, forward strand.
ATTTTATTTCTTATTTATATTGACGACTTGATGTACAACGTTGATGCGGATGATCAAATATTGTTTGCTGATGATACGACATTCCTTAACAAGGCTGTAACAAATACTGCATTGGATGACAAAGTGAAGAAAATAATAAATGATGCAGTGAAATGGTTTGAAGGGAATGGAATGAAGATCAACGTCGAGAAGACACAAAATCTAGTCATCACCACAAAACGGCATAATACGGACTGTATCTCCTTACTTGGAGTAACAATTAGTGCGAACCTAACCTGGGAACATCACTTAATAGAGTTAGGGAAAAGGCTCTCTACAGCATTGTTTGCAATCAGGCAAATTAAATGCACTTACCGAAAACGAAGCACTTCTTGTATATCATGCACATTTTCATGGTAGAATGACCTATAGCATCATTCTATGGGGTGCATCTTCACAGGCTGACAGTATCTTCCTAAAACAAAAGAAAGCAGTTCGAATAATCGCTGGTGTTGACAAAAGTACGAGTTGTAGACCACTTTTTAGAAAATATAATATACTTACTGTTGCATCCTGTTACATACTCGAGTGTCTGATATACATTTTCAAGAATAAACACAAATTTCAAAAGCACCAAGAAGTTCATGACCACCACACAAGAAGAAAAGAAAAATATGTGCTACCTTACCACCGTCTAAAGAAAACTCAAAATATGCACATATTCAATGGACTGAAAATGTTCAACTGCTTACCTGAGTACATTAAATCACTATCTAGTGCCGCCTTCAAAAATAAAATGAAAAAAATATTGGTAAAGGAAGTATTCTATACGATTGACGAATTCATGTCACACAAGTTTTAGCCAATTTTTTGTTACATCGTTATTATGTTGTATTTTATATATATTTGTCAGATGTGAGCAATTTGTTGATTGTATTGTAAAGGGTGTTTTATTTATACATTTTCTTTTATGACAGTTCCTATAAAGCATTGAGGAAATAAATGAGTATGAGTATGAGTATAATAAGATCTCTACTGCATAAAACTAATGTATTTGACTCCTCTAAGATATATATTTTGGTATATATTTGCAGGTCTCATAGATTTTTCAGATATCTTTAGACTCCTCACATGGAAATGATTAGTTGCTCCAAGAATGAACATTCTCTCTGGTAATGAATACTGATTTATTCTCTCATTTATTCATCTCATTTCTCAACTATTCACTTTTCATAACACTTGCTAATTATTGTTCTCGGATTCCAGATGAATGAAAATCCTCAAACGCAAAGGTGAATCATGGAATCAGTCTTCTCTCTCAATAAAACTAAGTGAAATTCTCTGAAGTATTTGAGCGATTAAGTAGCTCAAACATTGAACCTGATTGACAGTCTCAATCCCTGCTTCACCTTGAGCGGTCTCCTCGAATATTGATAAAACCATTCAACTGGTATGATCTCCTCATTATACATAAGAAATTCTCAATTTCATTCATCTGAAACACTTAGCAAGTAAGATCTCAAGCCTTCTGCTTCCTCAAATCAATGGGTTAGTGATTCTATTCATATAAATTAAACTCATGTTATAATCCTCATAATTGTCAATTGTAGCTTCTATTTTTCTGATGAACACTAACCCTGCCTATTAATAGCAGTTTGTCACTGTAAATGTCGTCTCAAGTGATTAATTAGCATTTTCTTTACAGACCAACGTTATAGATCATAAATATTGATTTCTCAATCATTATATTCTCACATTTGTAATAATCTCAATATATATGTATATATATTCTTATGAAAATAGAGAGCTAAAATAATACAATAAATGTTGAAACAAAAAGTACCTAAGCTGAGGTAAAAAAAGAACGTGGTATCACAACATTCTTGGTATGATACTATAGAATCATACGATACTATCATCACTAGTATCATACGATACTATATGGCCAGGGGAAAAATCCTCAGCCGAAAAAATCTGCCTCCCCGTAAAAAAAATAACATAAAATATTAAATATCAGGGAAAATCTTGAAAGACTTCAGTGTGAGATCATCTTCATGTTATCCGTAGATCTCAATGAAGACGAGACTTAGACTACTAAGTTTTCAATACACGTATCTCCTCTAAGGCCTGATCTCATTTTTATTACAACTCAGCCTACTCTAACAATTCATTATTCAACCTTCTGTTTTTCTGATTAAATGAAGAGGCTCTCCCAATAAATTTCATTTGCATCATCACTGTAAACGCTGTGTTTAATTTTGAATTAATGGAACTATCTCAAAGTCTGAGCCCGCAGCGTTTTCGAGCGTTTTATGGCTCTCGCGAAACGAGCGTATACGTGCGGCAAGTTGCTACAGATCCCAAGCTATGTATTCCAATGCAGCTGCGTCCAGTACAGGCGACTTCGAGCGGGCGTACACGAGCGGCTACGGGCTTCGCCGCTTGATCCGCCTGAAATGGGATCTGTAGCGCGTGTACGGTCGAACGCTAGAAGCGCTGGCTCTATTTACGAAGTAAAATCCTTTCCGCGTAGAGAAATTCGTATGGAATTCGTTGGACATGGATCCTCCTCAAAACTATCTTTGATGAAATTAATTTCATTTTTTTTTTCAGTTGTAGATGAATTAAATGATCCCAATCATAAAGTGTTTTCATAAAAGCTGTTCAAACTCTCATTTGATATCGATTGGTGTGTCTTTTTTTCTGAACACACTTGTCTCACATATGAATGAAATTCAAGGAAATCTTGATGTCAAATTTTGTGTGATGAAAAGTCTGTGGTGCAATGCCTAAAGACTTGATGACGGTATGCCGATGATGTTTTCGTGATTTGACAATATGGCAAAGAAGAATCAAGGGGTTTCAGAAAAAAGTCACACAACAATCGATATCTAAATTCATATTCTAATCAGTCAAATGAGGTAAAACAGGTATTATAAAAACACTTTACGGTGGGGCTCATTTAATTTCATCTACAAATAAAATAAGAAATAATTAAATTAATTTCATTAAAAGTATTCTTGAGGATAATAAATATCCAACGAATTTCATTTGAAAAATTATTTCAAATTTAGAGAGTATGATGATAATCAGGGACCAAAAAGAAACCGTCAAGAATAAACAATGTCATTTAATTTGATTTCTCATGTTCATGGACTTTCAGGAAAAATTCTTAGAATTGGTTCTTAATTCAATATGAGAACCGTTTTCGAAACACAAAATGATTTAAGATCTAAACTAACAAAAACTAAACCTTCAAATATGAAACGGAGTAAAAAAAATTGTATTTACAATATTCCTTGTATTTGTGGAAAAACCTTTAGGGTAAAACCCGGATAGATGCCCCACTTTTTGAAATTGCCTCATATTTTCGAAAATATCGATTTTATCTGAATAATTTTTATGAAAGTAGCTAGACTTGTTATTTGAGTTAAAATACTGTGGGTTTATTCTGACCAAGGTTATTAATTTTCATAAAAAGAAAAATATTATTTTTTATGATTATAACATTAATGGTGACGTTCTGGAGGTTGTGCATAGTGTCAAAGATCTTGGAGTATATTTTCATACCTCACTAGACTTCGGTCATCATATTGAGTCAGTAACTAATCTGTTAGGATTTACCAAACGCATATTGTCAGATTTTCGTGATATAAACTGTTTCAAAATATTATACTGCTCCCATATAAGATCCATATTAGAATATGCATGTCAAGTGTGGTCTCCATTTTATGGTATTCATATTGATGCATTAGAAAAAGTTCAGCGAAGATTTTTGTTGGATATAAGTTGAGAATTCCAACCGAATTATAATGACTAAGCTAATTCTCTAAATTCACCTAAATTCTATTAAGAAGACAATACTTAGATATTTGTACATTGTTTTAGATTGTGAATGGATACATCGATTCCCCCAGTTTATTAGAGTCTGTATATTTTCGTGTGCCGCAGAGAAACCTAAGGGATCGTAATCTTTTTGATGTTAAATTTCATCGAACAAAATATGGAAAATTTTCACCTATCACAAGATTTTGTAGTGTTGCTAATAACCTCTGCAACGATATGGATTTCTTTTCCAATGGGGTTACACAATGTAAGATTAAGTTTAAAAGAATATTATATGATGATGTATCACTGTCTTGATTTTTGTAATTGATTGTTTCTGTCATATTATCTCTTATCTCGAATTTTTTATGAAATGTTAAATTTGTAACATTTTTCTTTTTTGAAAACATACGGTTTTTGTGGATCTTTATCTTAGTTTCGATTTTGTATACATTTTTTGTAAATGGTTTAGTCCGTTGAATAAATATAATTGTTATTATTACCTCTGTTTTTAGTTGAATGATTCACTCTGAGTATAAACTGTAAATATGTAAATGCATTAACAGTAAATAATGCAAATATTAAAATCATCTATAAAGATGATTTTAATATTTGTAATATTAGTTCTATCGTCCTGGAATTCAATCGAACGGACATACAGAAAAAAAAATACTGGTTTCGATCAAAGTTTTTGACCGCAAAATTGAGATTCGTGCTCACCTACCAAAAAACCAAAAAGGGTGAAATTTTCGGAAATTCCCCATTTTCAAGGTTGATATGATTAGGCTACTAACGCTGAAAAAATAATCAAATACCATTGATGAATTGATATCTTCAAACGGATCAGGGAAATAGGATCCCCTAATCGATGTATTCCATTCCTGAACTTTTCAAAAACGATATCCCAAGAGGAAGTCAAGTTTGCAAAAACTATGGAAATATATTCATTATTTCAAATATCCCTAAACAGTTTACAGGAATCATTCATCATGTACACTATCGAAAATTCAGATAGTCAGATCCTAAATTCCTTCAGCCCCTGGGTCGGACGTTTTAAATTTGTATCGATACGCCCCGCCAGCATGCAGCATGATGCAGTTCCCGCCATCCATTCTTGGTATCTTACACTCCACTTTCACATTACATTAAATCGCTTAAGGTCGTATATCAGGATTCGTGAAAGCTTTTAAAATTCCATGCAGAGAGACAATACCGTCTCGGGCTCACATATTCGCCCTCTGTGTCTTATCTGGCCAAATCTCCATACGGACCAGCGTGGCCTTCGTCTTTTTTCCTCATCGCAGAATCGTTGCTATTATTCGCATGAATATATTTCCGAGCAAAAAATCAATTCGATAGATACTGAAAAGACGTCTGTATATTGCTGGCTATTGCAAGGACATACTGAATCGTCGGATGAAATATTGGAAATATTTTATTTCAGAATAGTACTAGCCAGGATTGAGGAATTGAAGTGGGTCGATTTTGGGGTCGAATATTCGGGTGGTTCTCACCCTTCCAAAAACATTGTTTGGCTGTTGGCTATAAGGTGCTTTTCATGTCTATTGGTATATAAAGTGGATTTCACTCATTAGCTTCGTCTCGGAAGGTCATCGATGGTCATTATACGAGGACTGAAAATGTTTCGATAGGCCCCTCATCCCATTTTTCCTGTTTTTTCTATTTGTTCTCAAAGGAATACTTCTCCCTCTTCCTGAGTTTGTCTGCTTTTTGTCTATATTGAGCAATATACGCTCTGGTGTCAGTCTTTCTGACAGGTTATTCAAATGTTTTTTTATGCGATCGTTACCTACTATGTTCTTTCATTCGTTGAACGATTTTTTCTGTCTGTTCAAGTACTATTTCCTCTACCTATAGTTTTAATTTTCAATTCTTCTCTTACATGTTATTACTGATATACCATGGGACACCAAGTGCTGTTCTGATTGCTTTGTTTAGGACAAGGGCGCACCCAGGATTACATTTCCAAAACGGCTCCATCAACATGCATGTGGGATCCGAGATTTCATTTAGAATTAGTTAGTTTATAGTAGTTTTGAATTTTTGCGTACGGCACTGGACTCAACTGTCCCATTCAGAGGTTTTATTAAACGGTTCGAAGGACTTGACGCTAGACGCTAGATTTCTTGAGTGTTAGCAGGTGTTGATTCGAAAAAGTCGAAAATCATGGGAATGCAATAACTTGAGCATTCCTAGGTATAGCGGGGAACGGAGATCAAGGGGTACTTCGAAGAAAATAGGGAGTCAATCAGAAAACGGAAAGAGTGTCGGTCGGAACGTTGACAATTAGAAGTGGTTCAGAAGAACCGATTAGACGGAATTTTTGAATAAGTGATTAGACGGACACTGGTCGGAAAAGTTAGACGTAAGACCAAATCTTGGGACGCGCATCGCAGACTTAGAGCAATAGAAGGAAGCTAGTTCAACAAGATTTATAAGACGAATTCATTAGAAGAAAATATTCATTAAAGTACGTTCAGTGACTGAAATACCGAGTTCTTCGATGTAAGTGTTTTTTCTCTATTCATGAAGCATTTTATCAAACTACCTGGTGCCTAGTAATTTCCCTAGATACAGTAAAATTCCTACATGCATCTTTGACGTATGATCGACAGCTTCACTTTTTCTTTAACAAAAATGAATCTCGGGAGGGTGTTGGGTTGCTGGAGCCCCATGCCTCTCCATCTGGGTGCGCTAACCGGTGTGAAAAGAGCGGCCAAAGATAGTGGCCGAAATTTACGGAAACACCCGAACGCCCAAGTCAGTGGCGTCCGGTGTCCCTTCTGTTTTCTCATAGGAATTCGAAGTTAGGTGGATTTAATGGGTGAATTATAAGTAAAACGCGTATTTTTTATTTTAACAAGACGATTTTACGAAAAAAAAAGTCGATACGAACATTCATATTTCGCACCGGACTCGTTTTATTAATTTCTCGTGAACTTGAAGATGCCGATATGAGGAAGAGCTCCTTGCATTACCAGATTGGAGGGAACGATTCCTGACGACGTATACTACTTGAACAGAGCAAAAAAATTGGACTTGCGATGGGGCTCTGGGGTTGAAATTTCAACCCCTAAATCTTCGGGTGGTGTTTCTATCAGAACGCGGAATTCTTGCATAATCATATTCACAGAAAAATTCACTTGGTTATCATCATCAAATAGCGCGAAAAAAATTTGACTTGCGATGGGGCCCTGGGGTTGAAATTTCATCCCTTAACTTTTCGGGTGGTGTTTCGATCAGAACGCGGAATCCTTGCATAATCATATTCACAGGAAAAATTCACTTGGTTATCATCATCAAATAGCGCGAAAAAAATTTGACTTGCGATGAGGCCCTGGGGTTGAAATTTCATCCCTTAACTTTTCCGGTCAATTTTCGTAGAGAACGCGTGATCCTTGCATAATCATATTAACAGGAAAAACTCACTTAGTTATCATCATCAAATAGCGCGAGAAAAATTTGACTTGCGATGGGGCTCTGGGGTTGAAATTTCATCCCTTAACTTTTCGGGTGGTGTTTCGATCAGAACGCGGAATCCTTGCATAATCATATTCACAGGAAAAATTCCCCCAGAGCCCCATCGCAAGTCAAATTTTTTTCGCGCTATTTGATGATGATAACCAAGTTAATTTTTCCTGTGAATTTGATTATGCAATGATTCCGCGTTCTGATCGAAACACCACCCGAAAAGTTAAGGGATGAAATTTCAACCCCAGGGCCCCATCGCAAGTCAAATTTTTTTCGTGCTATTTGATGATGATAACCAAGTGAATTTTTCCTGTTAATATGATTATGCAAGGATCACGCGTTCTGTACGAAAATTGACCGGAAAAGTTAAGGGATGGAATTTCAACCCCAGGGCCCCATCGCAAGTCGAATTTTTTTCGTGCTATTTGATGATGATAACCAAGTGAATTTTTCTTGTGAATATGATTATGCAAGGATTCCGCGTTCTGATCGAAACACCACCCGAAAAGTTAAGGGATGAAATTTCAACCCCAGGGCCCCATCGCAAGTCAAATTTTTTTCGTGCTATTTGATGATGATAACCAAGTGAATTTTTCCTGTTAATATGATCATGCAAGGATCACGCGTTCTGTACGAAAATTGACCGGAAAAGTTAAGGGATGAAATTTAAACCCCAGGGCCCCATCGCAAGTCAAATTTTTTTCGCGCTATTTGATGATGATAACCAAGTGAATTTTTCCTGTGAATTTGATTATGCAAGGATTCCGCGTTCTGATCGAAACACCACCCGGAAATTTAGGGGTTGAAATTTCAACCCCAGGTCCCCATCGCAAGTCAAATTTTTTTCGTGCTATTTGATGATGATAACCAAGTGAATTTTTCCTGTTAATATGATTATGCAAGGATCACGCGTTCTGTACGAAAATTGACCGGAAAAGTTAAGGGATGGAATTTCAACCCCAGGGCCCCATCGCAAGTCAAATTTTTTTCGTGCTATTTGATGATGATAACCAAGTGAATTTTTCTTGTGAATATGATTATGCAAGGATTCCGCGTTCTGATCGAAACACCACCCGAAAAGTTAAGGGATGAAATTTCAACCCCAGGGCCCCATCGCAAGTCAAATTTTTTTCGTGCTATTTGATGATGATAACCAAGTGAATTTTTCCTGTTAATATGATCATGCAAGGATCACGCGTTCTGTACGAAAATTGACCGGAAAAGTTAAGGGATGAAATTTAAACCCCAGGGCCCCATCGCAAGTCAAATTTTTTTCGCGCTATTTGATGATGATAACCAAGTGAATTTTTCCTGTGAATTTGATTATGCAAGGATTCCGCGTTCTGATCGAAACACCACCCGAAATTTAGGGGTTGAAATTTCAACCCCAGGTCCCCATCGCAAGTCGAATTTTTTTTGCGCTATTTGATTATGATGCCCAAGTGAATTTTTCCTGTTAATATAATTATGCAAGGATCACGCGTTCTGTACGAAAATTGACCGGAAAAGTTAAGGGATGAAATTTCAACCCCAGGGCCCCATCGCAAGTCGAATTTTTTTTGCGCTATTTGATGATGATGCCCAAGTGAAATTTTCCTGTGAATATGATTATGCAAGGATTCCGCGTTCTGATAGAAACACCACCCGAAGATTTAGGGGTTGAAATTTCAACCCCAGGGCCCCATCGCAAGTCGAATTTTTATTGCGCCATTTGATTATGATGCCCAAGTGAATTTTTCCTGTTAATATGATTATGCAAGGATCACGCGTTCTGTCCGAAAATTGACCGGAAAAAATAAGGGATGAAATTTCAACCCCAGGGCCCCATCGCAAGTCAAAGTTTTTCTGCGCTATTTGATGAGGAGAAACAAGTGAATTTTTCCTGTGAATATGATTATGCAAGGATTCCGCGTTCTGATCGAAACACCACCCGAAAAGTTAAGGGATGAAATTTCAACCCCAGGGCCCCATCGCAAGTCGAAATTTTTTTGCGCTTTTTGATGACGATAACCAAGTGAATTTTTCCTGTGAATTTGATTATGCAAGGATTCCGCGTTGTGATCGAAACACCACCCGAAAATTTAGGGGTTGAAATTTCAACCCCAGGGCCCCATCGCGAGTCGAATTTTTTTTTGCGCCATTTGATTATGATGCCCAAGTGAATTTTTCCTGTTAATATGATTATGCAAGGATCACGCGTTCTGTACGAAAATTGACCGGAAAAGTTAAGGGATGAAATTTCAACCCCAGCGCGCCATAGCAAGTCAAATTTTTTTCGCGCTATTTGATGATGATAACCAAGTGAATTTTTCCTGTGAATATGATTATGCAAGGATTCCGCGTTCTGATCGAAACACCACCCGAAAAGTTAAGGGATGAAATTTCAACCCCAGGGCCCCATCGCAAGTCAAATTTTTTTCGTGCTATTTGATGATGATAACCAAGTGCATTTTTCCTGTTAATATGATTATGCAAGGATTCCGCGTTCTGATCGAAACACCACCCGAAAAGTTAAGGGATGAAATTTCAACCGCAGGGCCCCATCGCAAGTCAAATTTTTTTCCCGCTATTTGATGATGATAACCAAGTGAATTTTTCCTGTGAATTTGATTATGCAAGGATTCCGCGTTCTGATCGAAACACCACATGAAAATTTAGGGGTTGAAATTTCAACCCCAGGGCCCCATCGCAAGTCGAAATTTTTTTGCGCTATTTGATGATGATAACCAAGTGAATTTTTCCTGTGAATTTGATTATGCAAGGATTTCGCGTTCTGATCGAAACACCACCCGAAAATTTAGGGTTGAAATTTCAACCCCAGGGCCCCATCGCAAGTCGAATTTTTATTGCGCCATTTGATTATGATGCCCAACTGAATTTTTCCTGTTAATATGATTATGCAAGGATCACGCGTTCTGTACGAAAATTGACCGGAAATGTTAGGGGATGAAATTTCAACCCCAGGGCCCCATCGCAAGTCGAATTTTTTTTGCGCTATTTGATGATGATGCCCAAGTGAAATTTTCCTGTGAATATGATTATGCAAGGATTCCGCGTTAGGATAGAAACACCACCCGAAGATTTAGGTGTTGAAATTTCAACCCCAGAGCCCCATCGCAAGCCCAATTTTTTTGCTCTGTTCAAGTAGTATACGTCGTCAGGAATCTTTCCCTCCAATCTGGTAATGCAAGGAGCTCTTCCTCATATCGGCATCTTCAAGTTCACGAGAAATTAATAAAACGAGTCCGGTGCGAAATATGAATGTTCGTATCGACTTTTTTTTGTCGTAAAATCGTCTATTCAAAATAAAAAATATGCGTTTTACTTATTATCCCCCCATTAAATCCACCTAACTCCGAATTCCTATGAGAAAACAGAAGGGACACCGGACGCCACTGACTTGGGCGTTCGGGTGTTTCCGTAAATTTCGGCCACTATCTTTGGCCGCTCTTTTCACACCGGTGGTGCGCTACTGGTTTAGAGTACTTTGTAGTTCTTTTTTCTCATTTATTCATTTAGCGTATGTCATTTTACACAATCTTATAACAAAAAAGTTCAATGTCAACTCTATAAATTACATCTTTCGCTGCTGGTGTCACTAGAGCGAAGTCTTCAGTATTTCCTGCGTATTTTCTGAGAAGGCATTCGGCGACAATATGTTGGACCGTCTGTCTTGCTGCTTATAGCTTCCTACGTTATGCCAGATAAGTGCGGCTTAAGTAATGCTGGGCATTTTTATTATGCGGATCTTATTTTCCAATGAAAGTTTGCCTTCTCTGTGGAGGAGTAGGTATAAACATCCATGTAGCTGTCGTGTTCGCTTTCTTTTTTCTTCCATTTTTCTGTTGAATTTCAGCTGCTGATATTTCGCTTGCTTACTCCATGTGATCCTTTGGCCGACTATCGTGATGTTTTCTATTTCGTCGATATATCTTTATTATTATTATTATTATCAGAAATTTAGAATCTTGTCGAATCAAATAGTATAGCCACCTTAGACTTTTGTCTAAGATAGCAAAAGTTTTGTTTGCGTTTACTTTGATTCTCCATTCCCTAGAATATCCTGATATCAAGTTAATATATCTCTGCAGTTGATTTCTCAGAGCTTCATTATACGACAGGGGTATCGTTTCCAAATTGAGCATTTTTTGCTTCTAGTTTTCCTCATTGCTTTGACGACTGAAAATGAATTTTGAATTCCATTCGAAAAAAGTCTGAATCGAAAAACCAGTTCAAATCGAAACATCCGCAAGATCAGAGGCTATACTCTTCCAATTGTCGTTTTTTAAATCAAATCAAATGTAAAATACAAAGCGTGATACACCGTTGAAAAGGTTATTTAGAGTAGAAATCACAAATTGAAAATATACAGGCTGCCATTTGAAATAAAAAAATCAGAGGTACTTCTGCTCAAACCGGAAGTGATTTTCAATTTTTGTTTTTCTCAAATGAAGGTTCCTTGAACGAATTGAAGAAAATAAAATTTTCAAATTTTTCACCAACATTCACATCCAAGATATGAGTACAAAGGTATATCGCGATTATCGAATAATATTATTTCATTACTTTTTCATATCAGATATATTTATGTGGAACTTTTGGAAAAGCATGTATATATCATTCTTGAAACATAGATAAATTCAAAATAGTAATCATCGAAATGACTGCCATTTATAATTCCTAGGCTCACAAAACTTTGATCTTGAAGTTGAAAAAATGATATTAGATTTTGTCACTGAGAGAAGAGATAAACCGGTTTCAGCCTTATTTGGCTTCATCAGGGCTTCATCCCATATAGCTCAGAGACAAAATCTTCATGAAAAACTTCTACATACTTTTGAAGCAAAAAGTTCAAGCTTACTGTGTACTACAGTTGAAAGTCGCGTACCAACATGTTGTTCACCATAAATTATACGAAGAAATTAATAATTTATTTATATTTTGTGATTCATTTTCCTGATTTTCAACGACTCCGAATTTTGATATATTATTTTGCACTTTCAGCTAGTCCAGAATGCAGTGGCGGCCTTAGGGGGTGGCGAACGGGGCAATCGCCCGGGGCCTCGCTCTTGGTGGGGCCTCGCGCGCAAAAACCCGAGCAAATATTGATATTGATTTAGATCTCTAATTAAACAAGGGGAAAGTTCGAAAGAAGTCCGTTAGCCAATACATTCATTTAAAACAAAATCATTTTCTTCATTTTTTCAACTTCATCATCTATGATTTCATTCAATGTTTTTGTTTTACATCTTTGTGTATGGATTCATTTGTTGGTTTCAAACCATGGAGCATGCATACACATTCTTAATGTTTTATTGTTCGGTGTTATCTGTGCTTTAAATTAACTTTTTTATTTGCATATTTCCATGTTTCTATTCCGTATGTCATTATCGGTCTTATGAGGTTAATTTTTTGTGTCCCATCTGCTTTTTTATTCAATAGGGTCACTTCCTCAAATTTTTTATTGACTTCTTATATATGCTTGTTGAAATTTAGTTGGCATGTTTAATCAAGCAGATTTTTTATTCAAGATATTGGATTGATATCCAATATCTACTTATACTTGAACTAATGTTCAAACCAAAATATACTTTCTTCTCTTTTTGGGATATGGTTTTGGTCGCAATTTTCTACTGAATTTTTTTATTCAAATTAAAGCTGTATTTTGGCTAACAAATTTTTTAAAAATTCGTTTTAAGAGAGACGTATTTTGATGATTCAACGGTGGCGTCAAGCACAGAAATGTTTGAAAATATTTCGTGATGATTGAGAGCACATTTTGACAATTCTGTCATAGTTCTGCGCTGATTTTCGTTTTTTCAGGTACCCGAACATGTATCAAGTATTAATAGAATAAAATCAAATTAACGGAAACGTACGTTAACGCTCGAATATAAATGTTTTGGTTGTCTTAACCATAAATAATACAAGTTAACATTACTTCTCGCATTACTTTGACGAAGTCGATCATTCAATAATATACATTTTAGCGATCCTTGAACTATTGACGTCACATAGAAAATATTTCAAAATATTTTTTAACCTAGTTTCAAGGTCAAAATACAGCTATTTTGAAGATTTTCAATCAATACACTGTCTTCTCTGGACTAGTATATATTGCTGTGTCATCTGCAAATTGGGATAAATGTATTTTTTCATCTTTGGGAAAGTCTTCAATATTTGTACAGTAAAGGTCCTAATTCCAATCCCTGAGGAATTCCAGCATTTATTGATCTTGCATGTGATGTACTCCCATTTAAATATACTTGATATTTTTGTTGACCTGGGTAAGTCGATATCAGTTTGATATTAGCAGTGGGGATTTCAAAATTCTGCAATGGTAAGACTTTAGGGCCACATTTTATCAAATACTTTGAAATATCGAAAAAGATTATACCATCCAGTAATCTGATTTTTTTCGGAACCATCATTTATTGCTTCAGTCATTCCATGATCTTCCATGATCTTTTCTAAATCCGATTTGTTCATTTAGAATAATTTTTCCTCATCGACAACTTCTTCCGTCCTGTTGTGTATATTATTCTCTCTGCAATTTTAATAATTGAGGATAATAAAATAAACTATCTTTAACTTCCTGGTTCATTCTTAGTTTTTCCAGGTTTTTTCATAATTTGTCTTATGGCTATTTCCCATCTCTTGGGATGCGATATAGCCCGGTCAAGTTAGACATTTCGAATAACAATATTCACCAGGGAGCCAAATTTTGGTGGAAAGCTAGGGTTTACCATCACGAATGAAGTGTCAAGAGTCCCCATCGATCCCATGTGTGCGTTCTTAGGTATTCGCTGCCAAAAGTCGAGTATAACGTGACTCTTAGAATCGCGATATCTTACGTATATCATCCTTATGATTTTTTTCCCTAGAGTGATAACTCTAAGAAAAAAAATCACAGGAGTATTTAAAGATCTACAAGTTTTGTTCGAAGCTTGTTTTGGATAAAGCTTACTGTATTTGAGAAAAATTCAAAAAACCAAAAACAACCACCTTTGACCGCGAATAACTGACGACGCACACATAGTACCAATGGGGACTTTTGACACTTTATTCGTTATCGTGAACCCTAGCTCTCCTACAAAATTTGGCTCCCCGGCCATTATTGTTATTCGAGCACTATTTTTATGTGTAACTTGACTTTAGGTTTGATGATTTCAGTTATTAGTTTTACTAATTTTTCATAAAAAAATGGATTATTTTATCCTTTTCCGCAGCCTTTTCAATACTGAGGGTTTTCCTCATATCAGATGAGAATTGGGGAAAACTATTCTTCATGAAAAACTTCTACATTTAACCTGACGTTTACAGTAAATTAATGCAAATGGCGACATTCAACAGCGTCAACAGAGAAGTTTTACCTCTTCAGTTCAAATGCCAGAAAGAACTGCTTACATTCATCAACTTTTCGAAATTTCCACAGTGGGCCTCAATTAAGACACCCATGCAAGTAATATAGTAGCAAAAAGTTGGGCGTTTCCACTCGGAGAAACTTGCATGAGGGTCCCGATTTGGGGCTACTCTCTAAATTATGATTAAAGATCTGTGCGTCTATAAGCTGGGGATGGTATTAAATTTGATTATCACTTTTTTCAATTCATCTATTTTTCAAAGATGATATTCGGGAGGGCATGGATGTTGTTTTGTTTCCCTTTTATTCTTCTTCAATTATCAACATTAAAAAAAAACATCTCATATATGTATATACATATTCATCAACTTAAAATTTATAAATGGGGCTAGACAAGTTAGCCTACCGGAAATGACAACAGAATATCCTTTCAAGTTTGATAATATATTAATTAACGTCCAATAAAATTTAATGATTCATTAAAGTTTAAATCCTCCAGTAAACAGGATTTCTCATTGTTTCTTATTGTTGAGTTTGCGACTTCCCCATCTTCACTTCAATAGTTGTTGCATGTAACATGTTCTGTTGAGGTGAACATTGCTATTACATTGGGACTTATCTCTGCTGATAATTTTTAAAATGTTGAATTGTTGATGTTATGAGAAAGCGGAATAATGTACTATGAATGAACCCAATTAACGCAGCGACATCTTTTAAGGAAAATCTCTCAGTACCATTCAAGAATATTTCATTTATAGCAACCAGGGACGGGCCGAAGCCAAATTTTTGGGGGGGGAAATCCATCGAAAATTTTCCAACTGGACATTGAATTAACAGGAAACCGTCATAAATATTATGGTATAATATTTGTTTCGGTGAAAATAAATTCAAAATGATGAATTTCAACACATTGAGAAGTAATTAACTTTTTTTCCACCTACCGAATATTCAATTAAGTAGATTTTATGGAGTTTGTTTTTTTCATCTTGTATCTTGATGTTGCTTGTAACTTTGAGAACACTACTTGTTTGTTTCTTCAGTTTTGTAGCTGTTCATTATTTCATGGAATCCGGAAGCGAGGGCATGGCTCATTTTCATCAGAGAAAATATTTTTTCCGAAAATCCATTTTTTTTATTCCGTGAAAGGAGTAAATATTGGGAATCAAAGTTATAAGAAATTATAATTAATTTTCCAATTACCCAATATTCAATAATGTGAGTTTCTTTATTTTATGGAATCTTTTTTTTTTGTGAGGAATTCCTTGAAGCATATTTGAAACTTTGAGACACACTTTTTGTTTCATTCTTCAATTAAGTTCAGTTTCATTCTTTGGTGTATCTTAAAATTTCAAGCATCATAAAACAAAATATTTTTCACGAAAAAAGCAGATTCCATAGAATAAAGAAATATACATGATTGAATGATGGGTACATGAAAAATCAAAGTTAATAACTGTCCACTTTGATGAGATTCATAATATTGAAACTGCTCATGCCTAACATGGGCCCATTTCACAGAATGAAAGGAACAAAATTTTCAGAAAATATATTTCGTTTGATAAAAAATGATCCTTACTTTTGCTTACAGATCCCATTTAATAAAGAAAAGCAACATAACTGGGGAATAAAACAGAAAATGTATGTCAAAGTGTGTGTCATAAATCAAGATACTTCTAAAAAAAAACATATTCCCAATTTAGTAGGGAAACTGTTTTGACCTAAATCAGTCATATTGAAGAAACAATTTTGAACAATATTTCCTAATTAGTGTTTGGAATTGAGGATGTATTTAGTGTTTTGAACGATTTTTGATATGAATTCCGATATTCTGGTCTTCTTTTTTTTCTTCTTCATCTGCGGTGCCTTTTCTGGCAGAACCGAGGCCTGGTAGCCCATTGTTCATCCGCCTGTAGGATGTAGAACAATAAGAGACTCAGTCCCTTAGACACGTCAACAAAATGTCGGGAGTCGATAGGAAAATATCGGGTGTAGGTTTTCCTTAACTCATTAAGATTGCTGCAGTTGGACAGAATTCTGTGGTCACTATACCCATAATTTTCTCTCATACTTGATGTCCTTCGTGCATTTTCTGTTCATAAATTTTTTTTTTGTATTTTTTATAAGGCACATCATTCAAACTTCACATTATTCAAATTTATTTATACATACGGCCTATTAGGCGTTTCTGGAGAACTGGACCTATTTGAAATCTGAAAATTGGAATTTTTTTTTGTTTGACATTATCTACCAAGCTAAAATATTATTGGAGCCTGACCACTTTCAGTTATACAGGGAGTGAAAAAAAAATTTTCGAATTGGATCGAGTATGCAATCCTGAATACATTCGTACTCGTAAAAATGGTCAAAATAGTTTCCAAAATATCGAGAAAAAACTGAAAAAAAGAAAGAGATAAGAGTATTCGGTATCATATTTGTTATTCCTAACCTAGATATCTTGAGCACAAACCATTTTCACATTTTTAAAGTCGAAGATTGTAGAAATATTGTACATTTGCTGAATTTCGAAAAATTCGTCACAGGGTGTTCCGAATGTTGGGTCAAAAATTGGGATCAAGATTGACCCATAACTTTCTTTTTTCAAATTGGAACCAAATTTTTTTTATAATTGCGTCGGAGTGTGCGAAGAAAAATTATGATAATGTTCTATCATGTTGATGCTCCTAAATTTAAAAATTCTTGAGTTATTTAGGAATTCTGATTTTATGTCGTACGTAGCCTCAAATTCATTAAATCTGTTCCATATCAACAATGATGAATAAATTCAGAAAAGAGGTGTGTCACTAGTGAGTTATTGGAATAATTTATCTCATGTGAGACCAAGATCATTGTTGATATGAAACAGATACTATGAATTATTAATTTTAGGAGCATTAACATGTTGAAACATTATCTTAATTTTTCTTCGCACAATCCAAAGCAATCATAAAAAAATAGGGTTCTAATTTGAAAAAAGAAAGTTATGGGCCAATCTTGATCCCAAATTTTGACCCAACATTTGGAATACCCTGTGAAGAGATTTTCAAAATTTTAAAAATGTACAATATTTCCACAGTTTTCGACTTCAAAAATGTCAAAACGGTTCGTGCTTGAGATATCTATATTAGGAAAAATAAACATAATACCGAATACTCTCTTTTCTTTCAGTTTTTTCTCGATATTTTGGAAGTTATTATGACAAATGCATAGATTTGAATACGAATGTATTCACAATTTAATACTCTATCGAAATGGAAAACAAAAAAATAGAAAAAAAATTTTTGAATATTTTTTTTCATCCCCTGTATAACTGAAAGTTGTCAGACTGCGAGAATATTCTAGCTCGGTAGATTGTGTCGAATTGTCGAACAATATCATAATCCCCAAATCTCAGATTAAAATAGGTCTAGTTCTCCAGAAAAGCCTAATAGGCCGTCGCACTTGGTACATCTGAAAGTAACAGCTTAAATTTATAATACCAGATGGTTTTTTTATGACACAGTCCATTCGACGTAACTGAAAAATTTACAACTACTCCCAACACTTGATGATAAAAACAGTGGGTTGAATACCATTTATTGCCGGCTATACATATTTTGCCAAATATTGATTGCAAACTTGTTTTTTCTAATTCAGATTCCTTCGTATTTCATAACTCTCTCAGAATTATGTATTTCAACTGCTTTGAACTTTTTCCAACTGCTTTGGAATTATTTCCAGCTGCTTTGAAATTTTGCCAACTGATCTGAAATTTTTTTCAACTGCTTCGAAATTTTTCCAACCGCTTTGAAATTTTTCCAACTACTTTGAAAATTTGCCAACTTCGTACAACATTGGGGGAGGACCATCCCCCTCCATCCCCCCCTTGGGCCCGTCCCTGATAGCAACTCGTATCACTTGCAGCTGCGATACAGAAATTTGATATCAATGGGTAGTTCGATTTTGGTGTTAGGTTCTAGAAAATTGGAATAGCTATTCATTTCAGATATGACGGCTACATTGCGAAAAATATCTACATCTCGTATATTTGTGATAAATTCAGAATATTTTCTAATTTTATATTTTTCCTAGAAAATATTCTGAAGCATTGGTTATATGAATTGAAGAGAACTATGGAGCGATTTCAATTCGAGAGAATAGCCTAGTCATTTAGTGGTACCTAAAATTGGTTATAAAACGAGCGTTCAAAAAAACTCGTCGTCAAGTAGGTAGGCTAAAGAATTTTGAAGGTTTTATTTTCTGAACTACGTTCAGACGCGTACTTGACGACGTAATTCACAATTTGAACTTAAATAAAGATTTGATGAAAGTTGCAGTACAATAATTTATTTCGTTTAATAATCTTTCCAGACGGTGACACTGACGTTACGGAGTAGGCGCAGGCTGGAATCCACCCAACGTGCAATGGAAAGGGCCATGCTGGGGGTCAGCTTACGAGATCGCATCCGCAACTCTACCATCAGAGCCAGAACAAAAGTCTGCTGTGTTATCGAAAGGATAGCAAGACTGAAATGGAGGTGGGCAGGACACATGGCCAGGAGTGAGGACGACAGGTGGATGAAAAGAACTCAACAGCAACATAAATTTTACAGTTGAACATGAAAATGATGGAAGAATAAGCTTCTTGGATGTATTGATTAGTCGATCCGATTCTGAACTATCTTTCGACATTTTCAGGAAGCCAACAAAACCATCCACACGATTCATAATACATCATGTCATCACCCTAAGCACAAGCTCGCTGCTTTTAGGACTTACATCCATAGATTGTTCAAGGTTCCACTAGATGAAGAGAGATTTCTTAGGGAGGTTGAAACTTTGAAATTCATTGCATCGCAGAATGGCCACAACCCACAGAAAATTGAAGAACAATGAATTCAAGAATAGAGCGAATTTTCTTAACATAACTGACCCCACATCAGCAACGCTAAATGATACAAAACTAGAGAGGAAGCAGTATATAAGCCTTCCATATCATGGGAGCATATCTTTGAAGATAGGAAGACTATTCGAGAACATCGAAAACCTTCAGGTATCATTTAGGTCTTCGAACACTCTTCGACAGCACCTAGTTAAAAATAAAAACCCCATTCATCACCTGAACAAGCCAGGAGTATACCGGTTGAGATGTGGAGACTGTAGGACCATCTACATAGGTAGAAGTGGGAGAAGCGTTGGTACAAGAGTTAACGAACACCTCGCCAGCTTCAGAATAGCCGATAACAACAAATCGCTCTTTGGAGTACACCTAAAAGAAAATAAACATAATTTCGATAAAGAAAACGACGTGGAACTTTTACACCAATGTGAGTATGGAAGAAGATTGGAGGTTCTAGAAGAGGTCGAAATATATAAACATACGAACATCCCCAATTTCGATACCCTCAACTCTAAAATGGTGAACACTTTTCAAGAAACATTCAAGCTCCTCGAGAAGCGTCGACTCTAAGTGGAACTCAACTTACTATTTCCATAGGTTCCAGGTTTTAACTTGGAATTTGACCATCTACGTGTTTGACCTCGTTTATTTCGACTCCGATAGAAGGAATGACTTCAGGAAATAACTTATTTAGTTATATTTTTTGATAAATTTGTTTGATTGTGAGTCGATTCATGTAATTATTGGTTCATTTCATTATTTGTTCTTTCGTTTATGTTTTCATCGTAATTTTTTACTAAACATCAAAAAATTTTTAAGACCACATAAAATAGAATCATAATTGTTGTGGTCATATTTTCGATTCGTTTACATCTAGAATCAATGTTTTTAATTTGATCTTTGTGTTGTTTTAGCATGGCTTTGAGAATGGCAGTATGCCGAAACATGTCAGCCTTCAAATAAAATAATTTTATCACTCGAATAGGGGTTGTAAGACTTTCAATTCTTCATATTCAACAGTGGAGACCTTGGACGTGTAACAGAGAAAGAGGACGTCCGCCTCTACGATGGAAAGACGACATCGTAAAGACAGTGGGGACGGGTTGGATGAGAGTTGCCCAGAACAGACAAGAGTGGAGACTGATTGAAGCGGCCTACGTTCAGCAGTGGACGTGCGAGGGCTGAAGAAGAAGAAGAATCTTTCCATAAACTGCCAACATGCGAGGTAGCAATGTTGCTTTCTATGGTACCTTTTATACAACTACTATGTAATGTACGGGGTATTTACCCGCGCTATGCGATTTTGCGAACATTAAGCACTCTCCAGTTAGTACTGGTAGCCAGTTTTTTTTATCAACATTGTGAAGTCGCTCTTCCACAATGTGAATTCCTCACAACTTCCCTGCGACCGAAATTTATCAGCTGGGAATGCATCTCCCTGTAGAATCTGAAGTAAGCCGTGTTTATTCGTTTCATTTCTTAATTTAAAAACATTCAAAGTGAATG
Organism: Hippodamia convergens; assembly: GCA_038502775.1. Lineage (NCBI taxonomy): Eukaryota > Metazoa > Arthropoda > Insecta > Coleoptera > Coccinellidae > Hippodamia > Hippodamia convergens. Next base: position 36,011,888 of record CM076610.1, read on the forward strand.
CTTATAGGGACAATCAAAATGCGGAATTAATAAACGAATATATCTCAGCCTCAGTACTAAAACAAAATACCTCTGAACCAATTCATTACTTCAACTTGATTTACTTCTCAGACTATCTCCGCCCCTAATTATAACCAAAGATTCAATCAGTCTAGAAATATATTACTCCACGTATATTCATTCCTCAGATTGCCCTGCTGTCCAGGCTTATACGTGAAGTTATTGGCCATCACGGCGCTGGACCCAATACAATCCTTTTAGTCAAATTGAATCATAGCAAATACAAGGGGAGGACCTTCGCCTTGAGCGATATGAGGGCGATTCCATCTGAAAATAGATGAATGCATTAGTTCAGTGAAAGAGAATTTAACGCACGAATTTTCTCATTGATTAGGTTAGCTGAATTACTGATGGTGGGACGTGTTCCATTCGAAGCGATGCCAGAATTCAATTCTTAGTTCATAAGCCCGGAAACGGAATTTGAAGAATTTTCTGCAACAAAATTCCAAAGAAGGTTAGACTCATAATTCTGAGTCTGAGATACGGTTGAAGAAATACAGCGTGCGAAAAAAGTAACGCAACTCGTCAATAATTGTACGAAACATCAGAGAAAATAATCAATTGGGTATGGTTACTCGTTTTTTTAAATCAAAAAATTTCGTATTCAAGGATAGAATATGATTTGAAGTATTAAATGTCCGAATTGAGCCTTTGACTGTTTGAACCCAAAATTTTCGACTGACAAGCTCTTTAATCTTGGTTTCATGGGCGATTTATTGAAATGGATGGAAACTTTCATTTCCGGAAGAACATTTGTTGTCTCTACCGGTGGTGAGATGTCGGGTGAGCGTGGTTTGGGTTTGGGTGTTCCTCAGGGATCCGTGCTGGGACCGCTTCTCTTTCTTTTGTTTATAAATGATTTGCCCGAGATTGTTAATGCAGATATGATGACACTTTTTGCGGAATATACCTCGGTGGCGGTCTCGGGTCGGACCCTTGGGGAGCTCTCGGAGTCATGTGGGATTCTGATAAACGGTTTTACGGACTGGTGTCAAGCAAATTGCCTCATCGTGGATTCCTCAAAGACTGAAATGCTTTACTTCAGCATAAATAAATCTATTAAACCATCCTTGCCATTAATGGGTGGAGTTCCTGGGTTTGGAGAGTGTGTCAAATTCCTCGGCGTACACATTGAAGAAAAGATGGGTAACTCATGTAGAGGTGCTTAGCAGAAAGCTAAGCTCTGTATGCTATGGCATATATATTTTGAAGGATTCTCCACCCATTTCGGCCCTTCTAAATGTTTATTACCGTCTCGTTCACAGTCATATAAGTTACCTATAACATAATTTTATGGGGTTCTTCCACAGAACATAAAAGAATTCATACACCAGAAAAGAATAATTCGTTTAATGTTTAAGAGAGACTTCGGTTTAAAGAACAAAATTCGCTTCATTTATCATTCATTTATAAGCGTTATTATTATCTATCAGACCTCAGTGTCGAAGAATACTTTTTACTGAGGTTGTATCATTTCTCAAGACGCTTTTATGATTATGAGGAATTCTGATTACTAAGTTTGGAGAAATTATAATAAATACTCGTTCATAGGTTATGTGTTGGAGTAATAAAAAAATTGTTCACATCAGGAATGACCATATGATGAGGAAAACAATGCAATAAGGGAATACCGGAAAACCCAAAAAAGATGGATCTTTTTTTTCAGTAGGGTCCTGATATTCTTTTTCATTTCGAGGCTTTGGAGGCTAATTGTGACCAAATCTAGGGGAACGGTGGCACTCCTGCAAAGACGAGCCAAGCGAAGTCCTGCGTCGGGTTACTATCTACCTTTTCTCGAAGTGTTTTGTTGTATGTTTGAAACCTAATAACTTGAGTTTGGGATATACCAGATGTCCAAAATTCTCAGAATATGATGTCAATAGTAAACTCATCACATAACTTCTACACTGAAGATTTTATGGATATCTAAAAACCCCCGATTTCGTCAGTGACTGATGATAATAAAAACTCTTAGAAATCCTATGAAGTTGAAGTTTGATATGTGAGCTAGTTTCAGTACACAAACAACAGAAAAATTATAAAAATCTAAACCTCAATATAGGAAGAATAACCACAAACTCAGTTTTATATTAAACATGGATTGTGAATTAGTTTCATTTGAAGTAGTTCTTGGAATGATTATATTTCATTTAATCACTATTGAAGAAGAAATTAACGAAGTAAAACGATTTTGTCATAAGCAACGTACAAAAAAAGTGAAATCCAACCAAGAACATTTTCATGTAAGAAGTTGCCAAGGCGAGACTGCATTTCTCACATTGTCAAAAAGTTAACAGATCTCATGTAGAGCCAAGCTGCTAACCCTATAATCTTTAACTTTACAAGTCTCTATTTGAAAAACTCTACACACTCTCACATGGCGGTAGAGAAACGGCTTTCTCCTTCTTCATTAAATTCCTATCCGTTCCAGATGTTGGCATTGTTGGCTACCATGCATGCTAGCTTCACCTTCTTCGCAATTGTTCGGAATAACTCTGTGGTTTTCATGTCGAACCAGGTCCTGAGATTTTTCATCCACGAAATTCATCTCCAACCAACCCCTCTATTTTTCATAACTTATTCCTCAAAAGATGGAATCTGCTGTCGTTCCCCATGATGATGTGTCTCAGATTTTGAAGGTTTCGAATTTTCACGGTGTTAACACCTTTCCTTTCTTTCCCGATTCTTCACATAACCTTGGCATTTGTTATGTGGTCTGTCTACGATATCTTCAGCAAGTTCTTTCTTGTGACTTCGGTAAGCGATCAGGCTTCCACCCCGTAGAACAGCACAGAGAAAACATAAGAGCGTAGTAGTCTTATTTTGGTCTGCAATGTGATGTCGAAGCTTGTAAACATCGTCTTCATTTTATTAAACGTGAGGGTGATCCCATTTTTTATTTACAGTTGTTCCGAGGTATAGTATAGCTGCTCACTTGTTCTATCGGTTTTCTATTTATTTTAAGTTCGCAGGTGCATTTTTTTTGCTAATGACCATAATTTTAGTTTTTCTAGTGTTTATATCCAGGCCATAGCGTTGGTTGCATTGTGATATATTTTCAGTTAGTTGTTGCAATCCCTCCAAACTATCAATGAAAATTACAGTATCGTCTGCAAAACGGATATCATTTAATCTTTCTCCATTCAAAATAATTCCAGCTTTTTTGTGTTCCAAGGCCTCTCTGAATAAGCATTTTGAGTAATCATTGAACAACAATGGAGAGAGAATGCAACTTTGCCTCCCGCCTCTAAGATTCTTGATTCTTTTGTTGTGTCATTTCCGAGTCTCACAAAAGCAGATTGATTCCACTTGTTTTGACTGTGTAGAATTCGTGAAAAAACTTGCAAAGTTGAAGACTTTAGAGTTAGCAGCTTGGCGCATCATTAGATTTGTTAGCTTTTTGTAAATGTGAGAATTGCTGTCTCGTTTTGGCAACCTTTTACATGAAAATTCAAGTTTGAAGTATGTACACCATCCCACTGGACACCCTGCATTATCTTTTCTGCAAATATCAATACTATAATTGAAGTTAGTGTACACAAGTTCAGTGAGAAATATGCATTCATCGGAAAATCCCGAGATATTAAAATCATATATGACCTTGATTATTCAGGGAATGTTGACTAATTTAGTAATCACACTAGGTATAATTGAAGTTTGGGCGATAAGAGCTGACTAACATAAAATTTTTTCTCTGAATTGCCAGAACAAATATTGTTCCTCCCTACGAAATTTTTTCAAAAGTTGAAACTCCTTCGGATAAGGCCTTTTTCACTTGAAGCACATTTCAGAGGTACATTCAAATAACCAATAGATGTTTTCGAAATCATTTCACATGAATAGAAATGTTCTTAAATCCAGGCATTTCCACTGATACCTCACCGTTACCCCTTCAGGGATCTTCATTCCCAATTATTGTTATCATCAGTGTAAGAGTTTCGCTCAAATCTCAGTCTGTAATTACCGATATTTCATCCCATCATTTCCAACTTCATGACAGCCGAAATGCTTCCAACAGGATGTCAGACGCCGTATTTAATTAGAAGCACGCACTTTATGGCTGTATGAAAACCATGCTACAGAGGCCATAGTTGAGAGCAAATTTCCATGCGGATGACAGTTTGGGAGATTCGGGTCAAGTCCTCTTGTATTTGCTTCAATTGATTGTGGGATATTTCGTTCGAAATGAAATGAAGCGTAGTAGGATGACGAGGGATGATTCTGATAAGGGCATGATTTCTATCTTTCTATCTGATCCATCGTTCAGAATCGCGAATATATTTCTAATATTCTAGTTTAATTAAATTCTTCTTGAAAGTAACGATAATTGCTGCCAAACCCTACAAACGTTCCCTTTGTTACCAAAACGTCGATCCAAATAAATATTTCATAATTCAGAATGTACTAGGTATATTCTGCGTCAAGGTCTCCCGAAAAGACCACGCCAAACGAGAACGGAATGTAGATCATAATGATAATAATAATAATAATAAAACTAATAATAATAATAATAATAATAATAATAATAATAATAATAATAATAATATTAATTCAAAAGCTGAAGAAGGAGGCGCAGATTATAGACATCACTATTCCAAATGATCATAACATAGGAGAGGCAAACCACGCCAAACGAGAACGGAATGTAGATCATAATGATAATAATAATAATAATAAAACTAATAATAATAATAATAATAATAATAATAATAATAATAATAATAATAATAATAATAATAATAATAATAATAATAATAATAATAATAATAATAATATTAATTCAAAAGCTGAAGAAGGAGGCGCAGATTATAGACATCACTATTCCAAATGATCATAACATAGGAGAGGCAAGAACAACGAAACTCACCAAGTATATAGACCTCGCACATGAAATAAAGGCCATTTATCAGCTGAAACAAGTTTCCGTTCATCCTCTGATAATCTCGGCAAATGGACTCGTTGAACTGAATCTGAAAAAAGAACTGACAAAAATAGGATTGAATGAAGTAGAGAAGACCATACTTACGGCACAGAAGGCTTCAATCCTGGGAACGTGTAGAACTGTCCGGCGTGTGTTAACGAACGATTGAGCTGTTGATTCATGCGAATCCCAGCTTAGTTGGAAACCACCCCACGAAAGTGTGATTAAAAAATAATAATAATAATAATAATAATAATAATAATAATAATAATAATAATAATAATAATAATAATAATAATAATCCTCAGGGACTCTGGAAATATCCCGGAGTACGGGTTTAGCGATCCCGAGGTACCCGAGCTGTACCGGTAGCAACCCCATCACTGTGACTTCATAATCGCTCCTGTTATCACTAGGAAGCAAGCCTCGGATGATACTGGCGGTGCGACTGCGCCAGCTAGCGGGACCGAACAGTCACTAGCGGTAACGTGTGGAGCGAGTGGCACGTGCCCGCGAATTGGATCCACAAGGCCAAGAATTAGGGACACCGAAATTGGTATTGGAGTTCCAGGCTTGGATAATCCCATACAGGATATTCCCGCCAGATCTCCGATGGTCCGAATTAGGCGTATGCGCTGGAGTAGACAAGATAATATTGATCTTATGCGCGCATACTATCTTGTGACCAACGCTGAACAGGACAGAACGAATTACAGGAACAGACTACACGAATACTGGCAAACACATAGGCCCGACTTTAATCGAGATCCACAGCAGCTTTCTGACCAAATAAGATCAGTTATCAGGCGGAAAGTCCTATCAGAGGCTGAGCTTCAAGAACTGAAAACAGAGGCCATTTTATTAGTGAGCGGAGATACAGGCGAAGAACATCAAGAACCAACTCGTAGCCACAGAAGATCTACAGTCTATGAAATTCGCCCTGAGGAAATACCTGCGGAACTGAGTAGTGCCCTAGAGTCCAACCTTATGAGCTATGCCGGTATTCCATTGGAAAACAGACCGAGGCTGCAAAAAATAAAATATTCAAAAACTGCTAAAGAGACAGTCATTGCAGTGAATAAGGCTATGGAAAAAGTACTTGCCACATGTACAACTATTGAAGACACCTGCCATTTAGTTTACTGTGCTGCGTATTCTGTGCTGGAAATGCTGGGAACTCCACCTAAAAGAACAAAAAAGAGAATAATATGTGATAATCAAGAACCACCTTGGGTAAGGCGACTAAAATTCAAAATAAGCACGTTGAGGAAAGAAGTCGGAAGAATTCATGCATTCTTCAATACTACGAACCCCTCCTCTAAGATAAAGAGAGTTATAGTTAACATCTGTAAAAAGCTAAAAACTAAGCATTACTTACCTGAGGCAACAAAGGCGCTGGAATCACATTTGGAGAACCTGAAACAGAGAATAAGAGCTTTAGCTAATCGTCTGCGGAGATACACTGAGCGAGTAGCTCGTTACAACCAGAATCTATCATTTCAACGGAACCAGAGGCTATACTACCGGTCGTTAGAAGAAAGGCAACAGAATTCTGAAAAAAAGATTGTAGGCAAAGATCAAATGTATGAGTACTGGGAGCGGCTATGGGGAAATTCGAAAGTCCACGATAGAGCAGCGTATTGGATAGAAGAGGAAAGAGAAAGGATGGAATTGATACGAGAAATGCCACACATTCAAATATCCGTAGAAGATACCACGGTAGCAATAAACAAATTGGCCAATTGGAGATCACCAGGATGTGACAACATTCAGGCATACTGGTGGAAACACTTCAACTGCGTTCACAGCATCCTCAGTAAACAATTCAATGAGGCTCTCGAAAATCCTTCGAAAATACCACCATTTTTCACCGAAGGAATAACTTACCTTCTTCCAAAAAACAAAGACGTTGACAACCCCCAGAATTTCAGACCTATTACGTGCCTACCGGTTGGCTATAAGATCTTTACATCCATTATTGCAGGGAAAATAAATGACCATTTAACCAACAATAATATAATGGCATGGCAACAAAATGGCTGCAAGGCCAAAGCGAAGGGCAGCAAGGAATGGTTGATTCTGGATTCTGTGGTGGCAAATCACGCAAGAGTAAAGAAGAGAAACCTCTCGGTTGCCTGGATAGATTACAGGAAGGCATTTGATTCCGTACCCCATTCGTGGTTGATTCAGGTGCTTGAAGTCTACAAGATTGATGAAGGAGTGGTTGGAGTGCTCAAACACCTGATGAGCAGCTGGAAAACCAGTTTAACTTTAGATATAGGTCAAGTGCATTACAAAACTAGTGAAGTGCAAATAAAGAGAGGTATATTCCAGGGAGACAGCCTTAGCCCACTGTGGTTCTGCATGGCTGTAAACCCCTTGAGTACCATGCTGGAATCTAGTACATATGGCTATATCATATCACGAAGACCCGCGTTAAAAATGAGCCACCTCTTATTTATGGACGACCTGAAGGTTTACGCAGCCAACCCAGAACAGCTAAAGGGACAACTCGAACTCGTCTCTAAATTCAGCCGGTCAATCTCGATGGAGTTTGGATTGGAAAAGTGTGCATTTGTGCACATAAAGGGAGGAAAAATACAGAACTCGAGTAATATAACTCTTCTGGACTCGAGTAGCTTTACGCCTTTGCCCTTGTTGGACAAATATAAATATTTGGGGATACAACAGACACTCAACATAGACCACAAGGAGACGAAAAAATTGTTTGAGGACCACTTGAAGCGAAGACTCAACCTCATTTTGAAATCTTACCTTTACTCTTCAGCAACAACAACAGCAATCAATACATGGGTAATGCCAATTGTTAAGTATAGCTTCGGTATTGTGAAATGGAGTCCAACAGATCTAGATAATCTGGATAGGCTTATTCGAACAACACTCACAAAAAACCGGCAACACCATCCGAATTCATCAGTGAGTAGACTATATGTTCCAAGAGACAGGGGGGGGCAGAGGAATGAAAAATCTAAAACAGGCACACAACAAAGAATGCGAAAAATTGTTCACTTACCTCAAATCCATCGAACACCCAATTTACATAGCACTTGCAAGATTGGATGAGAACCTCACTCCTCTGAATCTTGCAAGGGAAAATCCACCTGTAACAGAAAAGAAAAATTACACTGCAGAGCTGGAAGAAACGTGGAAGGGGAAGGAACTACATGGCCGCTTCTATGCAATGCTACACGCGAATAACACCGACGCGAAAATGTCAACTCTATACTTAAGCCGCGGTGTTCTAATGATGGAGACGGAGGGCTTCTTGTCAGCTATTCAGGATCAAGTGATTGCAACACGCAACTATAGGCGCTACATTCTACATCAGGAAATACCAACTGACCTATGTAGAATGTGTCATGAAAGACCGGAATCGATCCAACACCTTACATCTGGATGCTCCTATCTCGCCCCAAAGGATCAAAAGAATAGGCACGACGATGTCGCAAAGGTCTTTCATCAAGAAATTATGATCAAATATGGAAAACTTACAGAAAAAATGCCATATTATAAATACCAACCGAAAGATCAATTCGAAAACGATGAAGTCAGAGTATACTGGGACAAAACGATCATCACAGACAAGCAGGTTTTGCATAACAGACCAGATATACTATTAATTCAAAAGCTGAAGAAGGAGGCGCAGATTATAGACATCACTATTCCAAATGATCATAACATAGGAGAGGCAAGAACAACGAAACTCACCAAGTATATAGACCTCGCACATGAAATAAAGGCCATTTATCAGCTGAAACAAGTTTCCGTTCATCCTCTGATAATCTCGGCAAATGGACTCGTTGAACTGAATCTGAAAAAAGAACTGACAAAAATAGGATTGAATGAAGTAGAGAAGACCATACTTACGGCACAGAAGGCTGCAATCCTGGGAACGTGTAGAACTGTCCGGCGTGTGTTAACGAACGATTGAGCTGTTGATTCATGCGAATCCCAGCTTAGTTGGAAACCACCCCACGAAAGTGTGATTAAAAAAAAAAAAAAAAAAAAAAAAATAATAATAATAATATTAATTAATTAATGTCTGGCCGGGAATAGAAGCATTGTTGCCAGCAATGTTCTCCCCGCTACAGGTAACGACGTAAGACCTGTACAGCCAGTTTTCGCCTGCATGAGGGGCCTTGCGCCACGGGCCGCAATCCCGCAGACCTCAGCAACCAACATGACTGGGTTAGCAACCCGCATGTTGTGATTTGAATTTGCTCCTGTGTTCACTAGGAAACAAGCCTCGGAAGCCTCTGGAGGTGCGACTGCTCCAGCTGGCGGGACTTCACAGTCACTAGCGGGAATGCGTGGAGCAAGTGGCACGCCCCCGCGAAATGGACCCACAAGGCCTGCTACTTTGAACAATTTACCTGGAGAACGGCGCTTGGATGATCCCTCACAAGGTAATCCCGCCCGATCACCACAAACACAAAGAAGGCGTATACGCTGGAGTAGACAAGATAATCTTGATCTCATGCGCGCATACTTCATTGTGACAAATGCCGGACAGGACAAGACACACTACAGAAATAAGCTTTACGGGCAATGGCAATCAGTGAGACCGGATTTCCCGAGAGAATCACAGCAGCTTTCTGACCAAGTCAGGTCCATAATTCGAAGAAAGGTGCTCTCGGAGGCGGAAATTGAACAGCTTAAACAAGATGCTAGAGACCATAACTCAGAGGATAATAATGAACATCGCATGGTTCACCAAGAACGAAGCACAGAAATCAGACGAAGATCAACAATTTTTGAAATCCAGCCAACCGATGTACCAAATGAGATCAGAAATGCCCTATCTGAAAACATGTTTAAATACGCAGGAGTTCCATTCAGAGAAAGACCATCATTGCCTAAACTACGGTATTCCAGAGTAGCTAAGGATGCAGTCACCCAAACAAATAGGGCTATAGAAGAGCATTTAACCAACTGTGCAAATTTGGAAGAAACCTGTCATCTTGTTTATTGTGCAGCGCTAACTGTCTTGGAATTGATGGGGATACGCATAAAACAAGCTAAAAGAGAACCAAACCAGCAGAAAAGTGATCCACCCTGGGAGAAAAGGTTGCAAAATAGAATAAAAACTTTAAGGAAAGGAATAGGACGAATAACCAGTTACCTCGGTTCTGACTCTCCTACGACCCGCCTCCAGAAACATATTAAGAAGATCTGTCGAAACCTGAAGATAAAACATAACTTACCCGACTCCAGGATCAAGTTGGCATCGCATCTGGAAGATCTAAAACAAAAGGCAAAAAGTTTAGGAAGCAGATTAAGAAGATATAGGGAGCGTGTCGATAGATACCGGGAAAACAACCTTTTTCAATATAACCAGAAATTATTCTATAGATCACTAGAAACTAAATGTATGAATAACCCTACGAGAAATCTAGTCGATCAGCAGCGTATGCAGCAGTACTGGACAGAATTGTGGCAGACAGCTACAACGCACGACAGCGATGCCTATTGGATCAATAAAGAAAAAGAAAGAACGATTCAGGTCCCAGAAATGGAGAATGTCTTAATATCAAAGGAGGATATTCAGAGGACGGTCAAGAACTTGTCCAACTGGAAGGCACCAGGAATTGACAAGATTCAGGCTTACTGGTGGAAGAACTTTGGTTGCGTCCATGGAAAGCTTTCTGAGCAACTCAACGTTGCTCTCAAAAATCCAGAAAAGATACCCGCTTTCTTCACCTCAGGAATCACCCACCTTCTTCCAAAGAATGATATGATAGACAACCCAGAAAACTACAGACCAATTACATGTCTGCCGATTGTATACAAAATTTTAACAGGAATCATAAGAGATAAAATAAACCATCACCTGAAAAAACATAAATTACTAGCATGGCAGCAGAACGGGTGTAAAGATGAATCAAAAGGGAGTAAGGAATGGTTGGTTCTAGATTCGGTGGTGACAAATCATGCTCGTGTTAAGAAACGAAGTCTCTCAGCCGCCTGGATAGACTATCAGAAGGCGTATGATTCGGTGCCACATGCGTGGCTGATCGAGATTTTGAAGATTTATAAAATAAATGGGTGTCTAATTCATGTCCTCGAAACTATCATGGATACTTGGAAAACCATTCTCAATGTTGATGTGGGAGGGGTACACTACATCACTGGGGAAGTCAGGATCAGACGGGGGATTTTTCAGGGTGACAGTCTCAGTACACTCTGGTTTTGCATGGCTTTGAATCCGCTTAGCAATATGCTCGAAGACAGCCCCTATGGTTATAAAATCAGTAACAGACCAATTAAAAAATTGTCTCACCTATTGTATATAGACGACCTCAAGATTTTCGCTTCAGGACCAGAACAACTGGCATCCCTTCTTGAACTGGTGGCATCTTTCAGCAGGGCTGTTTGCTTGAGTTTTGGAGTTGAGAAATGTGCATATATCCATGTTAAAGCGGGAAAAATCCAAGAGGTGGAAAACATAATCCTTCTCGATGGAGGTCAGTTTCGGCCCCTGCAAGTAGACCGAAAATACAAATACCTTGGGATACAACAAAGTCTCAGTATTGATCATACAGAAACTAAAATTTTGGTTAAAAAATCGCTGGAGAAAAGATTGCAGATGGTTCTGAAGTCGAAACTGTACTCCTGGGCAAAGGTTAGAGCGATAAATAGCTGGGTGATACCAACAATAACCTACAGCTTTTGTATAATTAAATGGAGCCAAACAGACCTGGATAATTTGGACCGGTCAATAAGAACATCACTAACAAAGAATCGACTTCATCATCCGAATGCATCTGTCAACAGACTATACTTACCTCGAAATAGGGGGGGAAGAGGACTTCGAAGTCTCAAGGAGACACATAACAAGGATTGCCAGGATCTATTTGCTTACCTGAAATCGAAAAGTCATCCAATTTATTCGGCAATCTCCTCTTTGGACTTCACGCTGACCCCTTTGAGATTGGCAAATCAGGACCCACCTGTAACAGGAAACAGCAATTACTATGATGAGCTTGAGAGTAGTTGGAGGGGCAAGGAGCTGCATGGACGATACGCAGCCACACTTAGTAGTCAAGATGTGGACAGAGAGCTATCTGTACTTTTTCTCACTAGAGGAGTACTCACGATGGAAACAGAAGGTTTCCAACTGGCCATACAAGATCAGGTTATTTCTACTAGAAACTACAGGCGATTTATATTACACCAGGAGATATCTTCAGACTTGTGCAGACTTTGTGGGGAAAAGACGGAAACCATCCAGCACCTGTCTTCAGGATGTACTTACTTGGCGCCCCGTGACCACAAGAAGAGGCATGATGATGTCGCTAAGGTTTTCCATCAAGCTATCTGTAAACAGCACCAACTCATTAAAAACGGTGAGGCCTATTACAAATATAATCCAAAAGAACTGATGGAAAATACAGCAACTAAAATATATTGGGATAAGTCTATAATAACAGACCGTGAGATAGGGCATAATAAACCTGATATCTTTGTGTTAGAGAAGGGAGAAAAGAGAGCCAGAATAATTGATATTACCATACCATGCGACCACAATCTTCGCGAAGCAAGAAATCAGAAGGTCAGTAAATACATCGACTTGGCTTTCGAAGTGAAAACAATTTACCAACTAGACGAGGTCACCATACATCCACTGGTAATATCATCAAATGGTCTTGTCGAGCGCCACCTGAAAGACGAATTGATAAAGATAGGAATAAAGGAAACAAAAAATTTGATACTCACCGCCCAGAAAGCCGCAATATTAGGAACATGTAGAACTGTCCGAAGGGTACTCACACATGATTGAGCCGTTGATAAATATCCCGACTTAGTTATGCCAAACCAGGAAATTCCTGTGAAAAAAAAAATAATAATATATTTATTTCCACTGATTTTTCTACAAAATATGGGAAAATGTCAACATATAAAAGGTAATTACAACAAACATGTGATAAATATACATAAAAAGCATAAAAAATTACAGTACAAAAAAATTTCAGCCGTCAAGGTACTCGTCAATCGAATAAAACGCCGCGCCCAACAAGTCAGAAAATGCCCGCGCTGAATATGCGATAACCTGGTGAACGGAACGTACAGATCAGAACTCTGACGGGTAACATAGTGATTTATTTCACCACATTTGGTAAGGGATAAGAGGTTTTTCCTAATATACAATAAGCTCTGAAATATGTACAAGGAGGACAATGTCAATAAGTTGTTTCAAAAGAATTCACGACATGATACACGGGATGATAGACCATACATGGATCTGACAACCCTCTTTTGAAGCAAAAACACCTCGCGCATACGCGTACTATTACCCCAGCAGAGAATACCATAATTTAACGATGATTGAACAAGCGCAAAATAGAGGACTCTCAAAATATGGTTGTTAACATACTGACGAAGCTGGCGCATCATAAAGCACTTCGAGGCAAGTGAACCGCAAAGATTTGCAATGTGTTCACCCCAAGATAGTGCAGAATCCACTGTCACCCCCAAAAACTTCGCAGACGTGGACAATGGGACGCAGCCAATTCCAGCGCGCACCAAGGGACTAGAATCCGGCTCCACTCCAGGGACATGGAACATAAGCATTTCAGTTTTTCCAGTATTCAGTACCAAGCTGTTATCACGGCACCAATCAGACATGGCAGCATAGCAGTTACTTGCTAAGACAGCCAGATCACTAACGCTGTCTCCATGTACAACGGCCGCTGTATCGTCGGCAAACAGAAGTGCAGCAGACGAAAACTGACCAAGATGAAAGATAAGGTCATTCACAAATATGATAAACACCACTGGACCCGGCGTACTGCCCTGCGGGACACCAGACTCCAGTGGTGCACTTTCTGATACAATGGGAGCCCGACCATCATAGATGCGCACCCTCTGCTTCCTCCCGGTAAGGTAAGACCGAATCCAGCAGTGAGGAATACCACGCACACCATAAAACTCAAGTTTATACAGTAGAGTGTTTACATCTATAGTATCGAAAGCACGACTCAGATCAAAAAATAGTCCCAAACATTTCCTCTTACTTTCGAGAGCATCAAGGATACTTTTATATAGATTAAGTATGGCGCCCTGCGTACATTTTCCCTTTCTAAAGCCATATTGTGAGGGAGAAAGCAGAAGGCGCCCCTCAAGAAAAGACATTAAACGGCTTAGAGAAGCCTTTTCCAAGATCTTAGAAAACACCGATAATAAGGCTATAGGTCTATAATTTTGCAATAAGTCGTTGAACCTCGTCATGTGTCACCGGAGATAAAAATAATGAATTAACATTTCTTGCGCCGCCACACACGCGTGGAAACGATCGCGAATTATCCACTAAAGTTCTGATTGAATCTACGAAGAAATTATTGAATGCATTTGTAGCCTCACGGGGTCCCTTAAAAGTATTACCATCAGTATCATGCATATCAGAAGGCAGATCACTAGTTTTATCATTCCCTGGAATTTTAGAATTGATGATATTCCATGTTGTACGTGATTTATTTCAAGAATTGAGAATAAGATCATCGTAATATGATTTCTTCAAAAACTTGATTTTATCAACGTGTTTTTTTCATTTTATTGTAAACAACTCTCATTTCGCTATCTCCTCGCATCATTCTAGAAATGTCCCTCAACCAAAGGCCTTCATTTATTACCTCGTTCGTAATCCAGGGGTTTCCTCCCAATTTTTTAACTGATTTTGTATTAATGTTAATTAATGCAATGTTAAAATAATAATCAAAAGTATCTAAGAAAATGGCAAATTTTTCATCCACATTAAGGGTCTCATAAACCTCATACCATGTTTCATTCGTCAACAAACTCCTGAAGTGCGCGATATTCTGTTCTGAAAAGCAGCGCTGTCGAGTTTTCTCTGAGCCACCGGGCCCTACATCACCCGAGCCAACCGTCAACATCTGAGCGCGGTGATCGGACAATGTGTTGTCCAAGGTGGTAGATTGATACGTCAAATTATTACCCACGAACATATTATCTATCAGAGTCTCAGAAAAGCAGCTAACTTTAGAACACTCGGTGAAGCCTCTATCGAATACAAAAGAGGTGAACAAGTTCAAGAGTTCTCTCGAACATCGAGAATCGTCGAGAAAATTCACGTTGAAGTCCCCACAGATAACAGAGGAAGACGAGTAATTGACCAAAATGGCCTCGACTGATTCAAATAACATTCCCATATCCATTCCCGGTGAACGATAGAAACAAAATACATTTAATTTAGTGTCACGTAATAATACCCTGACAGCTGAAGCTTCAAACAATCTGTCTCTTAAAAGTCTAGGACACAACTCCAATTTAACGAACTCAACATCACGGCGAACCATGATTACTACTCCACCACCTGGTCCAGTACTTCTGCAGTAGGAATTGGCAAGATGGTAATTGTCCAATATAAAATAAGTTATTTCATCCGTACATAACCAAGATTCCGTCAAGCATATAATCTCGGGATAACTCAAGGAGTGCAAAAATACCTCTAATTGATTGATTTTATTGCGTATGCTCCTGATGTTCAAGTTCAAGGTACGTGTAGTATATTCAAATCTAATATGATTAGTACCCTTGCGCATCTCCCCTCCCTGAATGCTGTCTACTAGATGGGTTAATAGTTAGCATAAGTCAGTCGATGTACAACCGTGAAAGAAAATACATTTTTAGTAATCAGCTAAACTTTTCCTTTCCTGTACAAAAGAAAATCAGACATTCATACACCCAAAAATACTTCAGTGGCGACGAGGAAAACGGACATTAAAGATATATTTCCTAGTTAAATAATTGTATTTACGAAAATTAATTAAGGTGAAGTGAACCAATCAGTTACACACGTGTTCATCATGCCGGACGATCAAGCAGCAGCTACATCTTTCATCGGTCAGCTACGAGAATTTCAGCTCAATATCACCGATTGGAATATTTACAAGGCAAGGTTAAAAAATTATTTCAGTGCTAATAATTTAACGGACGCTGAAAAAAAACGTGCAATTTTTCTTAACATGCTAGATGAAGAATCTTATAAGATAATATTCAACATATGTAGTCCGGAATTGCCTGAAGAAAAAACTTTCGATGCCCTGATACAGTTATTTGATAAACATTTTCAACCGAAGAAATCAGTGTTAGCGGAACGTTTTAAATTTTTCGCTTCAAGAAAAGAGCCGGAAGAAGGAATTCGAGAGTGGGCAGCACGAATAAGGAGTTTGGCAGTCTCTTGCGAATTTGGGGCTGAATTGGACATTTGTTTGCGAGATCGTTTCGTCTGTGGTTTCGGAAAGGGGATGATTTTAGACAGACTCCTGGAAGAAGACAAAAAAATCACATTTGAGCAAGCGATCACCGTAGCAGAAAACAAAATGGCGGCATCCCAAAGTTATCAAATTTCGCAATCGATCAAGACTGAACCGATCCACCTAATACGCAACCGCAGTAATGACAGGCCACGTCACAGGGCAGGTGAACCAGTCGAGCACGGTGTCAACCCAGGACAGCAGAGACACGCAGCCGCAGATAATTCATCATGGAAAACAAAACAACATGGATGCTCGTGTTGTGGAAAAAAGGACACACAAAAGATAAGTGCTATTTCAAAAATAAATTTTGTAATTTTTGTGGAAAGAAAGGTCATCTTTCAGATATTTGTTTTAGTAGAAAAAACAAAAATCAACATAATTATATCAACAATGCTTCTGATGAAATTCCTGATAAAGCAGATGATTTTCCATTATATGTTCTGAATGAAGACAATGAAGAGATTCCTTTTCAGATTGGTGTAATGATAGAATCATTCGTAATCTCTTGTCAGATTGATTCGGGAGCTAGTGTTTCTTGCATTTCAGAGAAATTATTCGAGAACAAATTTAAAAGAACGCACAAGTTGAAACCATCTGATAAGTCTTTATACTTTTATAATGGAACTAAAGTTCAACCTTTAGGCATATTACCATTAAATGTAAAATATAAAAATGTTGTTAATGAAATAAATTTTCACGTTATGAAAGACGGTGGTGTACCAATTTTGGGTAGAGATTTTATGAATGCATATAATATTGGTTTTTCTATTTTGAGGTTTATTCATGGAAGTGTTGATAGTAAGACTGAATGTTTATTTGCCGAATTTCCTGAAGTTTTTTCCGAAGGCTTAGGAAAATTTAATAAAGGCACTATCAATCTAAAATTAAAGGACACTGCAGTTACGCCAAAGTTTTTCAGAGCTCGTCCTATTCCATATGCTTTACAAGAACTTGTTGAAAATGAAATTAATCGTCTTCTCTCTTTAGGCATAATCTCTTCTGTGGATTATTGTAGATGGGGCACTCCAGTAGTACCTGTATTGAAAAAAAATGGGTCTGTGAGGCTATGTGGCGACTACAAGGTTACCATTAACCCATGTATTGAAGTCGACCAATACCCCCTTCCACGAATTGAGGATTTGTTTGGACGTCTACAAGGAGGATCTCAGTTTTCGAAAATGGACCTCTCTGATGCATATCAACAAATCTGCCTAGATGAAGAGTCAAAGGAACTTACAACTATTGTAACACATAAGGGTTTGTTCAAATATAATAGACTAACTTACGGAATTTCCTCAGCACCATCCAAATTTCAAAAATTGATGGAATCATTACTAAGTGGTTTGGAAGGAGTAGTAGTATTTCTAGATGACATTTTGGTCACTGGTAAAGATGAAATAGAACATTTGAATAGATTAAGAGAAGTTTTAAAAATATTAAGAAATTCTGGTCTCAAATTGAGCCAATCGAAATGTAAATTTTTTCAAAATAGTGTTGAATATTTGGGCTATATAATAGATAAAAATGGTTTGCACACAAGTAAAGCTAAAACCTTGGCAATAGAAAATTTCATGGAACCTAAGAATGTTAGTGAGCTACAGTCATTTTTAGGCATGGTCAACTACTATGGTAAATTTGTTAAAAATCTTTCTACTGTTCTTTATCCATTGCATCAATTACTTCGAAAAGATACAAAGTGGAAATGGACGGAAAGTTGCAAAAAATCTTTTCAAAATATCAAATCTCTTTTGAAATCAACAGAAGTATTAGTCCATTTCAATCCAAATTTAAAAATAAAATTGACTATAGATGCTAGTCCGCATGGTATTGGGGCCATATTGAGCCATACGTATCCTTCAGGGGATGAAAGACCTATTGCTTATGCTTCTAAGTCATTAACCAGGGCTGAAAAAAATTATTCACAAATAGAACGTGAGGGCCTAGCTATAATTTTTGGAGTTTTAAAATTTCATCAATATTTATACGCCAAAAAATTTACTCTGGTAACGGATAATAAGCCTTTGATGGCAATTTTTGGAAATAAAAAATCCATTCCACAATTTTCTGCAAATAGACTGAAACGTTGGGCAGTTATTCTTTCGAACTACGATTACGAAATTGAATACGTAAAATCTACAGAAAACAATGCAGATGCACTGTCCAGAATGTTAGATGAGAATTCAATACAAGACACATTTCAGAATGATATTGATTTACCTTATTGTAATTTCTTAGCAAAAAGTGATCTGTTTCCTATAAACTTTGATGAAGTTCAAAAAGAAACACTTATAGATGTTGAATTGGCTGAAGTTAAAAATTTTATGATCAAGGGTTGGCCAAAGTATATGGACAATCCAAGTATCCGACCTTATTTTTCAAGAAGATCGGAATTTGCCATATCTGATCAATGTTTGTTTTGGAATCATAGGATTATAGTTCCCTCTAAATTGCGTCGGAGATTTCTCGAAAATTTGCATTTGAGTCATTTGGGTATTGTGAAAATGAAAAATATTGCCAGATCTCATTTTTGGTGGCCTAACCTGAGTCAAGATATTGAAAATTTAGTAAAAAAATGTATTGGATGTTCAAGAAATTCTAATAATCCTCCCAAAGTTCCTTTGGCAGAATGGAAATGGCCTAAGGAAGTGTGGCAAAGATTACATATTGATTATTTGGGACCTATTAGAAATAAGCATTACCTGGTTATTGTGGATGCTCATTCTAAATGGCTTGAAGTTTTTGAATCTGCGTCTACAAGTACTCTGTCTTTTAACTGATTGATGATCTTAATTTTCATGTTATAACTATGAAAGGATAGATAGTTAATGTATCTATTTGAACTCATTGGTTTCCTATACCAATCAGTTGTCAGTATCTGGTTATGACTTCTTATTATTCTCATATCAAGAAAAGGTAATGAATGAGTTGATGGTTCTTCATGCTCTATAGTGAAATTTATGTTTGGATCTTCTTCATTAAAGATGTGTAAAACTTCATCATGCATATTTGCAGGGATAGCACAAACAATATCATCAACAAATTTCTTTAAAAATGGAAAATGAAAATGTAACTTTCGAACACAGTTTTCTAAAATATCATCCATGACGTATTGAGCAATTATAGGGGAAATATTAGCTCCCATTGGTGATCCTACATTCTGTTTATAAAAGACGCCTTGAAAAGAGAAATACGTATTTTCATAAACAAAGTTGAAGAGTTGTTTGAATTGTCTCTGATCTAATGTTGTATGATTTCTTATTTTATCCCAATTTTTTATGATGGAACTAAATGCCCTTTCTTTAGTAATGTTGGTGAATAATGAGACCACATCAAGACTAACAACAACAAATCCTTCTGGAAGTTGGAATTCATTAATGAAACTAGAAAATTCGAATGAGTCTTTCACATAGAAATCATTTTGGGTATTATAAGAATTGGTCAACAACTCTGTTAAAAACAGACCAACATTACTAGTAGGACTGTTTATGCTGGAGATAATTGGTCGTAAGGGAATGTTATCTTTATGAATCTTTGGTAAGCCATAGAATTTTGGAGCAACAGAATCATATTTATGGAGACGTCTAGCTAGATTATCATCTATTAAATGTTTTTTCTTTAGTTCAGTTATCATTTTGTTTCCTTTCTGTTCAATAGAACTTGTCGGATCTCTCGTAAGAATTGTGTAACATTCACTTTCATGTTGTTCATCAGTAGCAGTCAATAAGTCAATTGATTTTTGTAAATATTCACTTCTGTTCATTACCACAGTTACATTGCCTTTGTCAGAGAGTAGGACTAACAACTCAGGGTTATCTTTTAAAAGTTTTCGTGTTTTGACAAACAAATTCTTGGTATACTTTTGTTTTGGATCCAAATAGCTTTTATTGATAGAGTTTGTTATGGTATTGGTATACAACAGCAATCGTTCATAATCTATTTCACATTGTAATTTGAAGATTGATTCAATATCTGCAAGAAGATTGGCTATTGAAAAGTCTTTTTTTGTTGGTGCTATGCTGAATTTTGGTCCTAAAGCCAAACATTTTTCAATATCTGGTGGGAGTTCAACACCTGAGATATTTTTTATCCAATTCGGTTGAGTAGAAATTACTTTAGATTATTCCTTCTTCAATTTTTCTAATTTGTTGGTTAAAATATTCTTGTTTTTATGAAAAACTCTATTATAAACAATATTTTGTTGTCTAACAAACTCACACCAAACATTTCTTGGTATAATTAAAGCGATATTATCTGCTAATTTAGAAATGATTGACTCCAACCTTGAAATATTTTTTATAACTGATTTTATTTCAAAAGTCAAAATTGTGTGTGCCCACCTTGTTATTATGCGTTCAATGGAATTGAGGGTCTTCAGGTCAATATTCCTCATTTCATGGAACAATTTATTCATCTGTCCTTCGATATGTTTCGGTGTTAAATCGAATTGTTTGCATTTAAGTAAAAATATTCTTCTGTTTGTCATCATCGCAAGTTGTCGTCGAGAATTAGCCCACCTTTTCATTTTCTGGCAGATGTCTTGGCCATATCTTGTAGAAATGTCTCGGAAAAAACCCATATTTATAAATTGTGAGATAATTCGGTGTTGAAAAGTAATAATAATATAATGTTTCGTGGGATAGCAACACTAAGTAGGTGGTGAATCAAGAAAACTCTTTTTTAGTTTTCTTTCTTCAAAACTCAAAAAAAAAGAGAGAAATCCTTGAGATGATACGGATACAACAACATCAATTCACTTTCAATGATAGAACCGACATAAAAAATCTTAGTATTGTATATTCTTATTTGATTAAGCAAGATGGAATTTCCAAATATGAACATCAACCTACTCATACAAGAATTGTCACTGAAAATACTCAAAGAATTCTCCTTTAATCTTATGATTAAAAGTTATTCTATGTTTTTCAACTTAAATCAAATTTGATGTATTTGACGTTTTTTTAAAATTTCAATTCAATAATGTAAATGTGTGCCCCAAATTTTGTTCCAATGTTTGTTATCATGATTTTAATCTCCCTTTAGACCAAGGTAAAAAAAAACTTTTTGATATTTTACCTTTTTGTGATTGTTAGCTCATCCCCCCTTTTTTCATTTCTTTGTAGCTCCTGAAGATGGAATAAAGTATTCCAAAAGCTCGAGTGAAAGTACTAAAAAAGAGTTTTCTTGATTCACCACCTACTTAGTGTTGCTATCCCACGAAACATTATATTATTATTACTTTTCAACACCGAATTATCTCACAATATATATATATATATATATATATATATATATATATATATATATATATATATATATATATATATATCATATATATATTTATATATATATATATATATATATCAGACTGATTCAAAAAAATCGACATTTTTTGTTTTCACGAAACCCCCCCCCCCTAATTATCTTCAGGGTATCGAAAAGAGACCTCTATGAAAATATCAGCTTCAAATAATAACATTATAAGGTCGTTCATCAATTATTTCTATTTTCCCTACTAATAGCAGGGAAAAAATTTCTTTTTTCAATAAAAAATTCCTAGAGTAGAAACCAATAGACGGATTTCATTGTGTAATACATTTTCGTGTAGACAATCAGATACTCTACAAAAATGCCCCTCACGATATTTCGGTAAAACGGCCCCTTCAAAAGTGATGCTAATACTCAGGTATTTTTAAAAAAAAATTATTCAAAAAAATCGATTCTGTTTGTTTTCACGAAACTCTATTTATAGTTATCTTCAGGGTATCGAAAAAAGGCGTCTGTGAAGATATTAGCCTTGAATATTAATATCTAGAAGTCGCTCACCGATGACTTCTTTTTCCGCTGTTGATAGCAGAAAAAAAATTTTTTTTTCAATAAAAAAATTTTTCTTCACGAACCAATTGACGGATTCCATTGGGTGATACATTTTCGTGTAGGGAACTAGATGCTCTACGAAAATGTCTCATACGATATTTCGATAAAACTGCTTGTTCAAAAGTTAATCGAACTTTTTCTTCAAAAATACCTCTATATTAATACCTTATATTGAGGTATTTTGGAAAAAAAAATCAAATAAGTGGTTTTATCGAGATATCGTATTGAACATTTTCGTAGAGTATCTAGTTCCCTACACCAAAATGTATCATACAGTGGAATCCGTCTATTGGTCCGTGAACAAAAAATTTTTTATTGAAAAAAGCATTTTTTTCCTGCCATCAGCAGCGAAAATAGAAACTATCGATGAGCGACCTCTAAATATTAATATTCAAAGCTAATATTTTCACAGACGGTTTTTGTCTATGCCCTGAAGATGATTAGAAGGCGGGTTGCGTGAAAACAAGGAAAGTCGACTTTTAAATACTTTTTTTCTTCAAAAATACCTCAATATTAGCATCGAATCGAATTACTTTTGAAGCCGCCGTTTTATCGAAATATCGTAAGGGACATATTTGTAGAGTATCTGATTGGCTACACGATAGTGTATCACATAGAAAAATCCGCCTTTTCGTTTGTGTTCTAGGAATTTTTTATTGAAAAAAGAAATTTTTCCCCTGCTATTAGTAGGCAAAATAGAAATAATTGATGAGCGACCTCTAAATGTTATTATTTGGAGCTGATATTTTCGCAAAGGTCTTTTTTCGATACCCTGAAGATAATTAGGGGGGGGTTTCGTGAAAACAAAAAAAGTAGATTTTTTTGAATCAGTCTAATATATATATATATTATATATATATATATTAGACTGATTCAAAAAAATGGACTTTTTTTGTTTTCACGAAACCCCCCCCTAATTATCTTCAGGGTATCGAAAAAAGACCTCTGTGAAAATATCAGCTCCAAATAATAACATTTAGAGGTCGCTCATCAATTATTTCTATTTTGCCTACTAATAGCAGGGGAAAATTTTCTTTTTTCAATAAAAAATTCCTAGAACACAAACCAATAGACGGATTTCTTTGTGTGATACATTTTCGTGTAGGCAATCAGATACTCTACAAATATGTCCGTTACGATATTTCGATAAAACGCCCGCTTCAAAAGTTATTCGATTCTATGCTAATATTGAGGTATTTTTGAAGAAAAAAATTGTTCAAAAAAATCGACTTTACTTGTTTTCACGCAACCCGCCTTCTAATCATCTTCAGGGCATCGACAAAAGGCGTCTGTGAAAATATTACCTTTGAATATAAATATTTAGAGGTCCCTCATCGATGGTTTCTATTTTCGCTGCTAATGGCAGGGAAAAAAATTCTTTTTTCAATAAAAAATTTTTTGTTCACGAACCAATAGAGGGATTCCACTGTACGATACATTTTGGTGTAGGGAACTAGATACTCTACAAAAACGTTCCATACGATATCTCGATAAAACCAGTCTTTCAAAAGTAATTTGAACTTTTTTTTCCAAAATACCTCAAAATAAGGTATTAATATACAGGTATTTTTGAAGAAAAAGTTCGAATAACTTTTGAACGAGCAGTTTCATCGAAATATCGTATGAAACATTTTCGTAGAGCATCTAGTTCCCTACACGAAAATGTATCACAGAGTGGAATCCCTCAATTGGTTCGTGAAGAAAAAATTTTTTATTGAAAAAAGAAAATTTTTTCCTGCTATCAACAGCAGAAATAGAAATCATCGCTGAGCGACCTCTAAATATTAATATTCAAAGCTAATATCTTCACAGACGCCTTTTTTTGATACCCTGAAGATAATTAGAAATAGAGTTTCGTGAAAACGAACAGAATCGATTTTTTTGAATAATTTTTTTCTTCAAAATTACCTCAATAATAGCATCGAATCGAATAACTTTTGAAGGGACCGTTTTATCGAAATTTCGTAAGGGTCATTTTTGTAGAGTATCTGATTGTCTACACGAAAATGTATCACACAATGAAATCCGTCTATTGGTTTCTACTCTAGGAATTTTTTATTGAAAAAAGAAATTTTTTCCCTGCTATTAGTAGGGAAAATAGAAATAATTGATGAGCGACTTCTAAATATTATTATTTGAAGCTGATATTTTCATAGAGGTCTCTTTTCGATACCCTGAAGATAATTAGGGGGGGTTTCGTGAAAACAAAAAATTTCGATTTATTTGAAACAGTCTAATATATATATATATATATATATATATATATATATATAACGCTATTACTTTCTCTCTGCCTGCATCATTTTTACAATTCGACTCTTTATTCAAACTTACTTTTTTTCTGGCAGAATAAAGAGACTCTCGCAATCAGTCTCATTGATTGCTCTGCCACTGTAAATGTTGTTTTTAATATTGAAATAGTTGAAATGTCTCAACTTCTGAGTCTGAATTCATATGACCTCTCGTTTGAACTGCTGTAGATTATCTCTGTTTTTAGATGGATAATGTCACTCTGAGTTTATAAGTTGTTGATATTTGTATTTTCACTGTATTAGCTTCATGCGGGTGACTTATTCATTTTATGATTATGAATGATGTATGATAAATGTTTCTCTCTTTCAGTATCGTAATGAGTTCATTACAGTACTAAAAGTAGTGCTGTAATGAAACTCATTACAGCATTGTTTTCAGTTATATTTTTCGTTTTATGGTTGTCAGTACCGACCTCAGATCGAATCAAGTTTCGAATCAAATTAATTCAAATTCCGTGATCTGTAAAATTTCGTATGTCACACCAACTGCCAAGATAAAACACAAAAGTCACTAATCCAAATTTTCATTTGAATTTCGAGAGTATTTCACAAAACTTGACTGAAATAGAGAAAATATCGTCTAATACTCGTTGCAGAAGGAAATTCCAACACTCATGCTTTCGAAAACTCGCTCCTTCGTCGCTCCTTCGTGTTGGAATAGGAGCTCATTCTGCAACTTGTTTTAGAATATACTATTTTACAACTATCTCCAACTCAATTACCTGTTAACAGTCCACAAACAGTAATTTGCCATAATCTGAACATCCCCTTTTTGAACAACAATCGATCCAAAAATGAGAATAAAGCTTTTTGAACTGTATTCATTATGACAATCAATTTGGATCAGAGATTTCATTTCCTCTAATCCAATCTAATGACAAGTGATGGAATAAACAGAGACAACAAATGAGACGCACAACTCCTCACTAAATTTCATCCAAGGTTTTGCATCCTTGCCTCACTTCATTGAATCTATGCAGAGATGGCGCTAGGGCCGCTTTTTGAGCGTTAAGCGCGGGAATTTCAAATTATTCATTTCTGTTTTATTACTGCATTGGAATACATGGAATACATGTATTGGAGCGATTTCACGCAACCATGAACTGAAAGCTGAAATTTTTGCCATGTGGATTTTTGCCATAGGCAAAAATTTTCGCTATTTATATGGTTGTGTGAAAAAAAAAAACGAAAATACGACTAATAAATGATTGAGTCATTATAATTTTCATTAAAACAAAGTCAACTCACATATAAAACATTAACTAATACATTGACGGTTTAGTCCCATCACCATAAAAACTATAACTTCCCTGGCAGTGCTTTTTTTTCACTTTTTTTCTTACCAGAATCCTTAAAGCCAATAATTTTTCTCTAACCCTTATCATAGTATAGGTTTTTTTTATGTCCATTTCATCAAAGACCAATACGCAACAGCGATCGAAATCCTCTTTGATATTTTCATATTTGCGTTCAAAAATATTTCTATTTATGCCAGGATCCAACGGCATTTTTTTTGAGCAAGCTCAAAACCGTGTTGTTATTTGATTTAGGACTTTTCGTTAACAATAGGCATGTTTTCGTACAAACTTTGAACCTATGGGGTATCAGACAACTCGAAAACACTCCTCAAAGTCCTAGACTTTTCCCTACACATACGCTGTAGTCTTTTTTTTGCTGAATAATCTAAAAAATTCTCTAAAATAGCTAGAGGAATACATTCCAAAGTAAACTAGGATCTAGTTTGCTGCAATAAATATCTTTCCAAGCCACCAGAGAGAGTTCCCGTGAGAAAGCCACAATATATTTGTCATTTATTATTCTTTTCTTAACATATTTATCCCTTATTTCGTCGCCGTAATTCAAGGTCGAGATAAACTTCAATCTCGAATGATCTGAAATGTGGTATTCAACTACATTAGTACTACCGCTAAAGGAGGTAAACACATTCTCTAAACAAGAGCCAGACACCGATCGTGTTGACTCAAAATTTGTAATTTTCCATCGTGACTTCCTGTCAAACGGAAAAAACTTGAGACAAGCTTGAAACCTTCCAAAATGTAGGCTTTGAGTTCATCTCTGTACTTCTAATGCTCAGTTATTTCCACTATGTCTGCACGCTCTTCCAAACCCATTGAGTGCAGCTGATTCAGAGCAGTGAGAAGGCAGAAAGAACGTTTTGTAGTACAATATGTTTGCACTTTGTCATCGGTTGATTTTCTCTGGTCTTCTGAAAAAAAATGTATCAAAGGAAAATCCCTCCAAACTATGCCTTTCGGCCAAAAGGAATCGCTAAAGATGTCATCAAGTGTCTCCTTTGATGGAAGACTAATACTAAACGCGGAGTTCTGGCCAATTGTGTTCAGTTTCTTCACTATTATCTGATCACTTCCAGGTACATCTTTCGAATAAAATTTTATATCCTCCTTGGAAACTGATTTGCCTGCTATACTCCGAACATATATCCAGCGCCTTCGAATAGCACCTTGTATCGGCGTATTCTGACCAACTGATTTTTTACCATAGTGAACTTTATTTGCTGAGTTCGCAGAGTATTTTTGCTTTCCTTTTGTAACAACGTTAATCCATTCGTTATTCTTATCCTCTAAACCACCACCCGATCTCCCTGCTTTAGGAGCCACCATATGATGACTCTCCTTCAAGCTGAGCAGGGAAGATATTGCTTCTTCCCTGACCATCATCCTGTACGGAATCATCGACTCATTATTTTTACTTTGACCAACCATAGAATTTTTCACATCGGCAACGTCGGATTCCTTTCCTTCATGAGTCTTGGTTCGACTGTTGTTGTCATTTTATGTACGTTTGTTCAATAACTTTATTATGAGTTCTTTATCCTCAATGATCTTTTCTTGACCATTCAATGCCTGTTTCAGGTAGCTTACCTCCAACGTAGCGAGATCCATCTTATTTTTAAGCGATTTCGCACTATCAATTTCGAGGTTAGTGCTCGACTTTTCGATTGAATCTTGTGAGCAATCACAGAAACCCCTCAGAATATAGTCTCTGAGACTCTCAATCGCACATATCAACTAGTAGTTTTTTTTTTAAGACTGAGCATTCCGATCGTACTCATCCACTTTCGCCTTGTTGCCGACCTTCAAATATCGTTAATATCATTAGATTTAAAAAATAAGTTAACGCTTTAGTTGGCCAAAGTTGCTCTCTTCACAGAATAGATGTTATTTTTTTATTAAACTGAGGAAATAACTGTGGAAGCAAGAGAAGGCAACCATATTATTGACAGAATCTCTGGTGGCTTGAAAAACAGTAGGTACCTACATCTGCGCTCCGAGTCTGCTCTCAAAACTTTATGGGTATGGAGATTTTTCTTTTTATGGAATCTTATAAATCGTTCCGATAGATTTTATGGATCGTTTCACAGATCTTAACTTTCGGAAAGTCATCCAGGATTTCCTCGATTATGCTAATTTAAAGCGATGGCGCTTGCCCTTCTCGAGTAGTGGTTAGTTGTATTAATAAAATTGTGAAGAATTAGAATTATACGAAATGAAAGAGTGAGCATAAAACTTCAATAGCGAAATTCGATGAAACTGGTCCAAAACAGCTGATTGTGTTCGAATTATCTGGTGATATCCAAGCCAGAAGGTTTACTGTCAGCTTCCTCTAGACGTTTTCGAATGTTCAAAAGGTTTTCTTTCTTTTATAGAATAAATAATTTCTCGGTAAAAAAGAAAAAATTGCTCCTATGAAAGCGAATTTACCAAAAAGTTGTTAGAACTTGATAAAAGCTTCCATAGTGCGAGTATGTTGAATCATAAATTTGAAGGTAGTAATAAAAGACTCTTAGTTTATTAATCTTTGGCGATCGATTTCGGTCTTTAACTAATATCATCAGGCCAGCTGAAAGGTTCAATTTTTGATGAATTACAATCTATAATGTCCAAAACATTTTTAGGTTCAGTAAGAGAGTGCAATCTACTCACCGTACATAGGGGTATTTTTCTATTTTTGTGATGTTTATACATACGATCTCAAGGGCCGTTTTATTCACCTCCCCTGTGAGGTATGCGTGAACTACTTGCTCATCTAATTTACAGATAATCTGTAAGTGTTTTTGGGTATATTCATGCTCATTTATCCTTGCAGTAGCTACTGAAGAGACACAACAAGACACAAAATGTTTTCAAATGGTTATTAATATTCGATGACAAAGATAAGCTTATACAAAATGATCGGGTAAGAGGGAGAAGGCGACTATACATGACAATTTGTATCGGTCACCAGGTAAGCTGTTAGAAAACGCCGCAAGGCGCAAACGTTTGTATTTCATCCCCATGGTTATGTGTTCTCTCTTCTATGTCTGACCTAACCTACAACTTGAGCTACTGCCGACTGCCGTCAGAAACCTCCGAAGTTAAAGTTTACAAACAAAACAATGAGGTAGGATCCCTCTGGTAGACGTTTACAGCCATTTAACAACAACGTAACTTCCGGTAACACTACTATAGTATATCCAACGAGAAGCGATAGCGCTAGTAAACAACTAAATCAACGCCTAAAGGGTTAAGAATATTTTCATTGGTTGGGGTTTATTGCTTACTCCGTCTTCTCCAGATCTGTATTACGTCAATTAAGTGATTCATCCGAAATTCTCAGTTGCTTGCGTCGGCGTCGGTTGCGAGGTCGGTACATTAAACCCGGTCCTGATGAATTTGGTCAAGCCTTGTTGTTTTGGTGCGCTACCTCTTCTCGTTGGATAGTCTATAGACAGTTTACCGGTAAGTGAATAAATCGAGAATCGGTTGAATTGTATATTGTCCAAACTACTTACCATACCTCTAATATTAGTATGGGGTAATTAAATTTCATATGGAAAAAATGCAGTCTTTACGATAAGGGCACAAGGGGCCCTGTACACAGGGCCCCCATTCTCAGGGGGCCCCGAAGGACCGACTATTTTACTTACACGTTTACAGAATAGCACTTTGACCATGAACGTTGTAACAAAATTTTACTAATCTCTGATAAGTTGTCAATACCGCACGCAATAGTTTTGATCAACACGAAACGGCTGCTGAAAAAATCCATATATATATAAAAATGAAATAGAGAGTATCCGAAGATCCATTCGAACAATAATATTTCGAAGCGACGCAAAACTTTTTTTAAGAATCATCAGCGACTGCACAGTTGGGAGGCAGGGAAATGTTTTATGTGAATACTTTCATTCCCATAATACACATTTCAAAAAACTTTCAGCAGAATACCAGAATTTGATTGTCGATTTAGTTTTTTTTGTCAGTTGATAACAATCGAATCTGGTTGATTGACCAAAAAATACAAAGTATTTGCAGAATGTTATCATGAAAACATTAATGCAGATGAGCTCGAAACAGAATGTTTTCAGTTTTCATTGAAGCCGATATTTAAAAAACCAAAGCAAAGCAATTAGAGGATTCAACTCTCAAATCTCAATCTTGATAATCCTAAAAATGATAATAAATAACCTAATAAAATCAGATGAATTGGATGAAACATAGTCCAAATGCAGAAATAGCTACAAGAATATTTCTTTGCCTGATGGTTACCAATTGTAGCGGAGAGCGGCCATTTTCGCAGCTCAGAAAATAAAAAATGAATTGCGAACAACAATGGTACAAGAACTATTGAAATATTCGTCAAATGTGCATAGAAATGAGTGATATCTGATATCCTTCAAAAAATTGACTTTGAGCATAGAATTAAAGATTTTGCTCAACAGAAATCCCGAAAAAAACCGTTATCCCAATCGTAACAAAAAACCTTAAAATAAATGGTCATACTTATTAAAAAAAATTTTAAAAATATTATTGTAATTCGTTTTTTTTTACTCCCCTAAGGAGCTCCAAATTCTAGTATGCACAAGGGCCCCAGCCTAGTTAAAGACGGCCTTGTATGTAAAGGTGTATCGTGTAGCAGCAGAGGAAAGTAAGTTTTGGAAAAAGTTAAATTGAGTATATCATTTGTCTTATTTGTGTTCGGGAAAAATCTTTATTAGACTGTCATCTCGAAAATTGAAATGTGAAAATATTATTCTTTAAGATTTCTAATTGTACGAGTAATGATAACTTCTGGAAATTATGTCCTTTGTGTAGTATTTTTTAAATTGTCAAAGTTAGTATTATGTTTATTCTTCTAGATGGCATCCTAATATTGACGATATGTCGTCGAACGATAAACTCGGTGCTAACGATGTTCTATCTTCAGAAGCTATTAAATGCGATTTCTGTGGAAAACTTGTGGTGAAAAGTGGTGTAAAATGTAATTTATGCCCCAAAGTATTCCACCGTTGTTAGAGATAAAAAATGTTGTGAGGAGGAAATCGAACTCTCCGGTGAAATCTCAACACTTCGAACAATTTATTCCAGTAAAATGGACTTCCAGTGGCGTCATTTAGGACGCCGCATCTTCATAAGCCTGCAGTTTCCAGAACTGTTCTTTGTTCATCATATGGGTGAATATACGAAAATTGGGTAACTCAATATCATCAGCCATTATAAACAAAGTCTTATTATATTTATTAAAATTACAATTAATTTTCAAATATTGAAAACACCTTTATTTTGTCAACCAATTTCACTTCTTCATTTCGAATACAAGTTAATAAAAAAACAACATTAATACTCAAAACGTCAGTCCTCTTGCATATCACAATCCCGAAAACCATCAACAATCAAAAGACTATCTATTAAACGTTATCCTTGATATAAGAGAACTTACTAATTTACTACAATCTGTGATATACCTAGTATTATATGAGGTAAGTAAGCCAAATATTACCACCCTGAGGATTTTTTTATTTTTTGCATCAACAGTTTTAGCTGGTTCAACCTGTAACTAAAAGAAAGTATTATACTACATGTTTTCTACACCGACAAGTATACCGAATGTTTTTAATTTCAGTATAATTTTTTGTAGAAGGATTCTTGAAGAACATTGTGAAATAGCAATATTAGGAACATACGTCCCAGCTATTGTCATGTAGTGCCAATATTTGGATTTGGACCGTGGTTATGAACACTGTAATAATACAAAATGAATAACAAAGCTATAATTTCATTATGAAACTTTAATTTCAAATCAAATTTTCCTTCCGTGCTGCATAAGAAGCACAACCAATACTCAGTCACAAACAACGATTTCCTAGTTTCAGATTCTTGTTCCAATTTTTTTTTGTGTGATAAGATATTATCAATTTGATATTATCACATATTTATTTATAAGCATAAGTTTATTCACATAAATATGTCAAAAAACAATTATGTTCCAGATACTGCCGTGGCAATATTTGGTCCATATAGAGATGGCAATAATAGGCACCTGTAAATCCACTGGAGAACTGTGGATTTCAAGGAACACCTTTGTATTCAACATTAAAATCCTACAACAAAACATGTCCTTTGTGACTTTCCTTATGTAATGTTTTCCACAATTTATATTGACTTGTGAGTCTATACGTACCCGATAAATCATGAAGATTTTTAAAAAGAGCCATTCTCAGTCTGGCGATTCGGGCCAGACTGCGCACTTTTATATTGCGTTGGATTGGTTGATCTCAACATGTTGAATGTTGAATGATTTAGAATGGATAACGGCCGCCAGAGTACTGACGTAAGAATTTTGGAACGGATGGCAGTATTAGAAACATGGCAATATTTGGCTTAAGTACCTCACTACAACTTTCATAATGCAATGTTCTCCACTTACTTAAAAAAAATTAAGAAACTTTGTATTTGTTTCATTCGTCAATCAGTTGTGTGTTCTTTGAATTTGAAATTCGCCCCAAATATCACCGACTGAAGGTCAATTTATATTTCTAATGAAGTTAGTAAGACAGTCTGTCCAGTTTGACAGCTGCATTACTGCAGGGAAAGGGTATTGTAGAGGGATTCAAGGTATAATCTCTTCCAGAAATGCGTTTCCGAATCAGGATTATATAGGAGATTATACCTTGAACCCCTCTACATTTCCCTTTCCGACAATGATATCAACCTGAAAACAGATTTCGCGAGCATCTCAAATCGTTACATAAGTATCTTTCCACAATATAATAAGAAATAAAGAGGAAATAAATATAAATTTATGTACACACCTAATAATGTTAATTTTTTAGTATTGTTTGTTGCCTATATTATATTTGACCCTCCTTATTGAAACTTATTGTTACAAACAAGAAAAAGAAATACTAACATATTGATGTAACCTCGCCGTTCGTTTTCCTGGTTGGTGTATTTTTATGTAATTACTTGTTTTTAATCTTCGAAGAAGCCCAGAATATTAGGGCAAAATGTCAGTTTTATATTCTAGTAAAATTAAAGCTTTCGTAAGAGAAGTATTATTATTTGTGGTCAGAATGAACATAAATGAATTTTTTTGAACGTATCCCATGAAAAGGAAATTCCTTGTGTGTTTACCATTATAAAAATGTCAAAAGGTTGTTACGGAGACTGAGATAGTTAACCTTCATAGTATTATACTGTCATTGTTCTGAATTTTGTGATAATTGGTACTTTTGGGATGAATATTGTCCGATTTTTGTTTCTATTATTTGTATCAACAGCAATCAAGCAAATCAAGTAATCATACTTAAAAATATTAAGTAAAACTAAGTCAAACTAGTACAAGATTAGGGTTAACGTTACCTCAAATGTCAAACGGTTTAACTGAAAACTGAAATTTCATTTTCTCCCAGTATCAGAGCCGGATTAATCATGTGGGGGGCCCATAGGCAGTGCAATTTCCCTAGCAGATGCAATGCCCCTATTAGGCAATCGCCTAATCTCAATCCGTCTCTGCCCAATACCTATTTACAATTATTTCTAATTGTAACTAGGTGATTTTAATACTTGGAAGACATGTGCAGCATTTAAAATTGAAATTGATTTTTTTTGTTTACAGAGTTTCATGCAGTCACTTGTTACTAGGTGATTTTAATACTTGGAAGACATGTGCCATTATTGACACTAAGAGCTTTGTACTAATTTTCATTAAGTTTCATTGTAATTCGTGCAAAACTGTGTATTTTAGGAGTACCTTGTTACCCTCGTCATTTTCATGGCAATCGAATTCAGAACAAAATATTCATTAGATTAACCATAAAATGCACGGCAATTAGTAATAATTTGATTCGATAACTATAGTTAACAAAATATCCTCAAAGTTACTTAATTTTTTAGAATCACTCATATCTGAAAATTAAAATGAATTCGTTAGCAAGGTCTTATGTTAGAAATTGAAAACTATTGGATTTTTTCAACCTCCCAAGCAAACACTTTTTGTTTTCGACTTTCAAGTCTAGTTCTAACACAAAAGAACGCGAAGAACGCCCCTGATTTTATTTAGTTGCACGTATACCCATTACGTTAAGGCAATTCATCAATTATAGTTACAAAACCTTAGCAGAAAATGATGGTATGCTGTAGGGAACGCAGCAACGGCACTTTCACAATTTCTTGTAATTGAAGCTTCGAAAAGAAGCTGGAAAAGGGTTTTAGAAGAGCTTAATATGATTTACGTCGGCACAATTCTGGACTTAATGGGTAAAGTGCAATCGATGCGTTCCCTTGATGCTAGTTTGCGGGATGCCTTGGATCCAACTGTTATATACTTAAATGAATTAGTCCTTGAGGTTATTAAATTGTAGATAGCTAGTGTTCCATCCGATTCATCATCGTATCTCCAGTTGGCAGAAAATACAAAGGTTCTAATCGAAGTAATCTTCTAACAACTCCACTTCGGCTCTTGAGTATTTACGCTCAACTGTACAACTAAACAAAATTACTACTGGAGAAGTCCCATTTAAACGTAGATATGGGTGGGAGTCTAAGATTCGAACCTAAATCGACCTTCACCGAGCTGATAACAGAATAAAACCGATTTCATGATAAATTTCCTATATTACAAAATATATTGAAAATAAATAATCTTGAAAAATATTCTTGAATATTTTTGAAAAATAATTTTTCATGATATTTTGCAACATCAAGACAATAAGAAAACTTTATACTGGACTGAAAGTATGAAACATGTAGACTGTGGAGATATAGGGTTATCTATTATTTACCTGGACAAACTATTGGGTTGCCAGGTATAAACAGGCATGTCGATACCAGATACTTTCACGTGTGTAATAATAGAAAAAAAAAATATATCAGCAAGAACGCTGTTTTATCGTGAATACGTTGATATAGTGTTGTCTGCAAAAAATTTGGTCCCACTCTCCATTTCTGCATATTATTTTTTCCTCACCAATCCTGACATGAAATTTAATTTTCCGTCAAGTTTGAAATTGTTTTTTTGTTAATGAATATTTCTCCAATGTGCTCATCAATATTTGCGAATGCCCAATATTAAATTTTTACGTTCACCAATATTGACTTCTGTCGGGGAGCCTACAGCCTTGTTCTCAGAGCTTCCCACTGTCGTAGGGGACAATCCCCACTCCTTCCTACATATTCACATGACGTATGTGATCTCCGGTGTCTAAAAAGCTAATTATTGAACACGGAATTATCGATTGAATCTATTGCTTTAAATTTATATTACATATAATTTTGAAAATAAATTTCCAAGTTCTATAATTTTGAAGATGAACAGGACCAAAATGTCCAAAGTAAACAATGTCTTCGAACAGAAGCACGTGAATACAGGTAAAATGGTTCTGGGTAGAATCCTTTCTTTTCAATTTCTGAATTATCCCTGACGAAGGTGTATATTTAATATTCAGGCCTCGGCACACAAAGCCCAAAGTTACAATATATGTAAGAAAATCCTGAAAATCTTTCACTTGGCATATATTGTTTGAATCTTATAATATATGTTAGGTATTATAATTGAGTATAAATATATGTTATACAGGGTGGCCATTTGAAAACGAAACAGACGAGATTACAGACGAAATAAATTTTTTCGATAGAAATGCTCGGACAGGTCGATTTCTGTTTCGAGAGGGACAATTTAAGATGTAGGTTACGGACGCATAGCGCTTCAACCTTTGCTACTACAACCCTCACCCCCAATTTTTGAATAGGAAAGATGGGGTGAGTGATACCTCATTTGGAAGGTATTTTTATACTGATTTCAGCACAGTAATTGTTTTTTCATTTTATGCATTAGTTCTCGAAATACAGGGTGGCCATTTGAAAACGAAACAGACGAGATTACAGACGAAATAATTTTTTTCGATAGAAATGCTCGGACAGGTCGATTTCTGTTTCGAGGGGGACAACTTAAGATGTAGGTTACGGACGCATAGCACTTCAACCCTTGCTACTACAACCCTCACCCCCAATTTTTGAATAGGGAAGATGGGGTGAGTGACAGGCAATTTGGGATACCCTGTACATCAAATAATGTTGTCATGTTGTCCCATTGCCATGGTACTGCACCTTCCTAATTTTTAACTCATTCCATATGTCTCTTGCTGACCTGGTGAATATATTTGCAGCTGTTTTCCCTACCTACACTGATCAAATTGGAGGTTGTTCTTCAATTATCAAGTAGTAATGATTTATCTCGTAGCGATACCTTCCTACCTGATGAAAAAATTGTGAAGGCAAATAGCACCTTGCATAATTTTTTCTAAATTCTCCAGCTTAGCATTTATTGGACGAGAGCATCTTCCAGCGTGCCACCAACATTTCAAACGCATTTTCCGAGACTCTACTCGCTTTTGAATGTATAAAATTTTAGATAGTTTTATCTAGGCCTATATTCTCCCGTCCAGGATAAGGGCATATCAAACATCGGGGGGAACGCCTCATCCCCCACAATCACATGAGGTAATCTATGATTCCCCTCAGAAACTTCTTCAGGAGGTGGAATATTCAGAATACCTTTAATCAATGTTTTTCCGATTATTGAATTTCGGAACACTCCACCGTCATTTTTCCTCAGTTGCGCCTATATAATTATAATAAGAACTGCCTGAGTCACCTGAGTGAGGGGGCCTTAAATAGAATTATTTGAATTTAAATGTTACATTAATCAAAAGATATGCCACATATTCACCTGTATCGTTACATGTTTTCCATCAATAACACCTATGCTATTGAGATATTTCCAAATTTTTTTTGAAACCTTCTCCTACGCTTTTGATATCCTCTTCCTTTGGTAGTTTCAGCACCTCTGGTTGGAGAATATCCCATAGCACTTCTGGGGTAGATGAAATTATTTCACTGTCAGTAGACTTTCTTACTCTGAAGGCGAAAGAGAGGCTTGCTATACTTACTATAATCTGATGCAAGATAATAATAATAATAATAATAATAATAATAAAGGTCTTTATTCATTATAGTTTATATATACCAAACAGATCCTCTTACAATATTCAAGAAAGTATTGAAAAGGCGAGTTCCAGTACACCGTATTAAGTGTACTGTTCAATCTAACCTTATGATTCATTGATGAAATTAGATTAAAAAAAAAAACAATCATAAGTACAACATTACAATTAACAATGCAAATATTCTATTCATGTATCTACCCAGAAAAAAAAAATTGAAGAAAATTACCCTGCTCTAAAAAAAAACAGAAAAAAAACTAATGAAAATTGGAATATCACTCCACCAGAGTTGCCACTTGCTCATTCATAAGTTTGCTGAATATCATAGCTCGTAAACGTTTAATGTTACCAACAGATAAATTGTTAATGCATAACGTAACGTAGTATGAAAATGATCGTCTGAATAGCTCTGTTGTGAATACAGGCGGGTAAGTGTTCCCTTGAATCGAACATTTAAATTATGAACATCATATCGGAAGGTTATCTTGTTGTAGAGGTATGGAGGAGTTCGGTTAATAACTATTTTCATGAATAACAAAGAAGCATGAAGAGATCTTCTTCTCTCCATGTGGATCCAATTAACAATCCTAAGAGTATGACTAATTCTGTCAAACTTTCTAATGCCGAAGATCAGTCGCAGACAAGAGTTCTGAAGCTTCTGTACCCGCTTCACATCAGAATAGTTCAAGCATGGGCCATAAACACAATCGGCATAATTCATATGTGACAGAACCAACGACTCACATAGAAGGATTTTTACTTTTTTCCCCAACGTATCTCTATTTCTGTAGAGGATTCTCAGCATGCCGTAGGCCTTTTGTAAGCAGGCAGAAATGTGGTCAGTGAAGTGCAAGTCAACATCTAACCAAACCCCCAAATCCTTTACTCGGTCACATAGTCGAACAACATCCGATCCAATTCCAATAGTGATTTTCATTCAAAAATTCCATCCTATCTCTTTTCTTTCCAAGGAGAATGGCTACGGTCTTATCCTTATTGAGCTGCAGACAATGTTTGGAAGATATGTCATTAATAATGTCCAAGTCATAGTTCAGAGCAGAGATTGCCTGAGCTGACTCATTTAAATGAAAGGATATAGAGAGTTGACCATCATCCGCGTAGTAATGCATCTGGCAAGATAAAACAAACTTTACAAACTGCGATACGTACATGATAAAAAGAATCGGCCCTAAAATGGACCCCTGTGGTACTCCCCTACATATTTTCAAAAAAGATGATATCCTACCATCATAGCAAACCGCTTGGAACCGCTCAGAGAGATAAGATAACAAAAGCAGAACGGAACTGTCACTGAAACCAAGATGTATCAAAATACCCTCGAACAACTTGTGGTTGAGGCAGTCAAAAGCCTTGGAGTAATCCAATAGTGTGAGCACAGTTAATTTACCCTGATCAGTCGCCCTTACAATGTCAGCAGTGGTGCAGCTATAATTCTTTCTGAATCCTGATTGCATAGGTGGAATAATTTTATGCGAGTTCAAATGCGACCATATTTGCTTACTCATAATTTTTTCGAGGATTTTCGACAGAGTGGGTAAAATACTAATAGGTCGCAAGTTGTTCATGTTTTTCGGATTAGATACCTTAGGTACAGGAATTACAACGGCTTTCTTCCACTGATTTGGGAAGACTGAATTTTGTAAGCAGAAATTCATGATATGGGTGATATGAGGTAAAATATGGGGAACACAGTTGCAAGGTAAGTAGATTTATGCCATCATGACCAATTGCTCTACTCTTGATGGATCTGATAGATTCCAAGACTTCAACCTCATCAACCCCTGAAAATTTGAAACGACCAGGAGTAATGCAGTTATTCCGGTTAGCATAGAAGGATAAAAGATCGTTGTCAGGAGACAGGCAAGGTACTGAATTAAGAAAATACTGATTCACCTGATCAACGTCGCACAAAGTAGAGTCCAGATTCACACTCTTATTCTTAACTAAGCCAAGTCTTCTCAAATATGCCCAAGATGTTTTTAAATTATTGCATTGATTTATGTATTTATTATAATATGCTTTTTTCTCTCTCTTGATTGCAGCAGTAATAGCATTGCGGAGTTGTTTGTATGCTTTCCAATCAGCAATCACACCTGATGTCTTGAACTTAGACAAAGCTTTGTTTCTAGTCTTGATCATATCCCGTAGAGTATCTGTCAACCAGGGTGAATAATTTTTCGATATCCTTATGGTTCGGAACGGTGCATGCAAATCTAATAGGGTTATAATATTCGTGGACAGGAAATCAAACTTTTCATCAACTGTCAACTTGTCATAAATGTTATTCCAGGGAATGGACATAAGATCAGATTTAAATTGTTCATAGTTAAGATTTTTGAAGTCCTTTGTAGTTTTCAGAATTGAACCTGTCTTTTGATTTCTAAAATTAAGAATACAGTGAACAAGGTCATGATCACTAACCTGTGGTAGAGGCAGAACGCCAGAATCCCTTACCAACTCAGTATTAGATACGAGTATATAATCAATTAGCGTCGAAGATCTAGAAGTGGTTCTAGTAGCCTCATCAATTATTTGATATAGGCCAACACTTTCCAACACTTGAATTAACCCTTTGATTTCAGGAATAGTTTTATTTAAAAAAATCATCCAAGACACACTATATGATCAGCAGAATTAATCACCTCCGAAATTATGGACTCAAATTTGTCAAGGAAAAGTTTATAGTCATAAGAAGGTGGCCTATATACAACAGAAACTGCGACACTCATAGCCCCAAATCTCAAAATGATCGCCAGCTGCTCTAGCTCATTATCATGTCTGAATATTTTGAAAACTAAATTATTCTTAATATAAATCACGACCCCGCCACCTCGACTACCTCTGTCTACTCGTATAAATTTAAAACCCTCGATAGCAAGGGAAGCATCTGTAACTCGCTCGCTCAGCCAAGTTTCACTCAAACCGAGAATATCGAAATCATAGGTTATCAAAATATCTCTGATCTCTTCATAATGCAAAATTAATGACCGAACATTCACATGAGCAACCTTCAGCAAACCTTTTCCGTTATTATCCATATATTACATTTATCAGAAAAAGTATGACAACATAATGAATAAATAAAATATAAGAAGAAAAAAATTCATGCAATGTGAAATGAAAAATATGAACGTTTCAAAAGTGATACAGCTCAAGTAATATAAAAATTTAAAAAAAATAAAAATACAGAGGAGCAGAATTGAATGGAGTAAAGTAAACAATGAAGACTTTATATGATCAAAAAGAGTGAATGAATAAATAAAATATAAGAAGAAAAAAAATTCATGCAAAGTAAAATGAAAAATATGAACGCTTCAAAAGTGATACAGCTCAAGTAATATAAAAATAATAAAAAAATAAAAATACAGAGCAGCAGAATTGAATGGAATAAAGTAAACAATGAAGATTTTATATGATCAAAAAGAATGAAAAAGATAAAAAATGAGAAAAAAAAGAAAAAATTTTATAATCTTTAACAAAAAAAACCCTATACCAACCAATTCAGAAGGTGGGCAGATATACTATGAACAAGCAATGAATGAGACATTCAAGAACAGCTCCATACCACCGAAAATATATGAAATTCTTTAGTCTTACATGTTACCTAGATCATTCTCAGACGAAATTTTTCTCACTTGATTTTTTACCATAACAAATATGTTGCCTCTTGATGTCCAACAAGGAGAAGACCCAAATTTAGTACGCACTTTCTTATATAAACTTAATTTACTTGAAACTAATCTTTCACTGATCACCAAACCCGAATCCTTCAGATGACGTTTGTTGTTGTAAACAATATCACGTTTCCATCGGTGAACAAACTGAACCGTGATAGGAAGGGAATTCCCACGTTGATTACTTTTTCTTCCTGAGCGATAACAGACATGTAGGTCATCTGTTGATAACTTGTAGGTGGAGTTTTTGAGTATTTGACTGTTTACAATTTCACACACTTTCTCATTTAAGTTTTCACCCTCACACTCCTTAACCCCGTGAAAAAGCAGATGACTGTTGAATCTTTCCTGCCTTTCGTTATCCATTTGAGATTTTATTGTCTCAATGTGGTTTTTTAGAGAGTTTAACTTCTCTCTAATTTCATTTTCGAAACCACTTATCTTATCCATCACTTCAATCATATAATCAGGGGTAGAACCAGAAGAAGCTGGTCTTGAATTCTTCATCATGTTGGTAACCTCACGTCTCAGCTCACAAAGTCCCGATTGTAAAGTTTCTTCCATTTTGTCGACTCGGGCATTCAGCTGATCATGATCACTCCTTTGCAACCTTTTTCCTCCACTTGGCATTTTAAACCCCAGTAGAAGTCAACACAGATGATTAAAAACTATACTTAGGTTTAGTAGGTAATGGTTACAGCGAAAACTGAATATAAACTATTCGTGTGTACGGAGCAATCCCAGATGAGCTACATACACATCGAAGGCTGAACAATGAATATTTGTAATATTCTACAACAAATTATTGAGAACATTTGCATTCATTCGGAAGAAACTTAATACTTACATTATTATGTGGATTGAATTTGATTTCTTCCTATAAGTGTTTTTCCTGCACTAGGCTCATGTTTTCTTTCGAAAATGGATGAAGCCATAATCTAAAAGAGAATCAAAACATCAAAAGCAAAATTTAAAAAAAGTAATAATTTCTCACCTTCGTTTCCTTATCTTATTTTGTTCGTTCCCTTTTCTCGCCTTTCTCCACAAATATAAGGCCGTAATAGTGGAAAGAAACTCCATTCTGAAATCATAGATTAATTTTCAATAGGTATATGTATTTACGAAAATATATAATATTGACCTGAATAAAAGATGGAAAATGTACCGTTAATAATTAAAATACTGAAAGTAAATATCTATAATAATACGGTGAACACTGAACACGTGGAATATCTCTAGTGAAAACAACTGTTTCTTGCCGCTAACAGATTGGTTATGTTTTTATCTACTTGCGTTTGTGATATTTTGTGTCGCAGTAATCCAATGTGTAGTTGGATTATTTCAACTACAGAAGGGGCGTGTCGCGACAGATTTTGATTGGCTGAAATACTGTGGCCTGCGACACTATGAAGCTCTGAGAACCGGGCTTAAGGCGACATTTTAGCTAACAACGGCCCTGGTTTCAATGGCGCTGGTAAATTTTTTTTTCTAACTCATCTGGAAATTTTATGAAAAAAGTGCCTTATTTGCACTGTACTGGTCAAAAGTGTAGTAAATATCTCTTTCGACACTTGCAGAGTCCATCCTATGGAGAAGTACCCGTGGAAAGTTTCAATCCCTTCTGAATACTAAATCAAAATAGGTAAGCGTTGTGCATAATTGAATTTTGGATTTGGATAATTCACCAATTTTGTGCATCCTGTAATTTACGATTTACGAATTTGATAAGATTTTGAGCGCTATTTGTTGTTTATTTCCCAACAAATGTGTGCCTCAAACTTTTTGAATCGAATATTAAATCCGAAATTGTATAGACAAAACAGGATTTTTTTACAAGATTTTCTCAATATTTTCATGACTGAGTCATACTCAATTCAAAATTTTTTTCAATATAATCACTTGACGACTTGAGTTTTGGTTTGTTGTATTTTGTATTAATGTATTGTTTCCTAATCAACAGAGCAAGTTATCCGACTAATTTAATTAGATGCAGATCCAAAAATGAAGACATGATTCTTCGTATCAAATATATGAAGATTTCCTCACGAACCGAATGAGAAATGGGACTGATAACCTGGAAATGAAAATGGTGGATGCGCTTGTCTCGAATCAGTATAATTTTGTGTCCGTATGATTTTTGTCAAGATATTAGACAGAACCGTTTTTTTTTCTATTACTGCTTTAAATGACAAACAAATCAGATACTATAACAGAGTGAAAATTTTCTAACGAAAATGTATATCTACAGGCAGAGCCGGATTAACCTTAGGCAGATTAGGCGATTGCGAGCCCCGTGCCCCATTCCAGAGGAAAAATAAAATTCTGATGATGGTTGAAAAGGGGCCCAGAAAATTGCACTCCCTAGGATCCCTTGAGAGGGCTAATCCGGTTCTGAGGAGAAATCGGGCGAATTATTGAAACAGTAGCGCACCCAGGGAGACTGCAGCCCCCCACGAGATTCATTTTTGTTTTACAAAAATTGAGACTTTCGATCGTACGACAAATATGCATGTTGATGCAGCACCCCCCGCCCCACGCCCCCCCCCCCCGAAATGTAATCCTAAGCAAACTGCTGAGTTCACGAAGGTTATCTCTAAAGACCGAGTTATATGCATTCGCATATTTTAGACATATTCAGTGCTATTTGCATATTTTAGACATCTTTAGTGGTATTAGCATATTTTACCTAAGATCCACATTGTGATGCATATTATCGGTTCATATTCTCTTTCCTACGTTCCGTAATGCCATAAAAGTGAAGAAATCGTGAATCCAACCAAATTGTATAGTCGCAAAATATGAAGTACATATATTGAATAATATTCTCGGTAATTTTAATAATCCCAAACACCGGAAAGTAAAATGGGTACAGATTATACATAAAATAATAATAATTGTGGCTCGGATTCACGAATCACTTTTTTCGCATTTCGGAATGCAGGATCAGTAGCCAAGTGCTTCTTTGGTTTTGGCAGTCACGTAATGAAATTTAAAAAGAGACGGAAGATTTAATCCTTTAAAATTTTGAATAATACTTCATTGTTAACTTTTATAAAAACATTTAAAATCTTCATGGAATTTCAATAGTATTTTCTAAATAATTACTGATATGTTAATTTTGAAATGAAAACAATGAAAAACTACTCTTCTCCATTTTTTAAGCTCCTAAAATTCATCATCCAATATTGCATATTCTGTCAATTTTTATGTATATTTCGAACATTTTTTATGCATGCTATGAGATTTTCATGTTGCAATAATTCCGGTCTCTAGTATCACAAATGTTATAAATGATGAATATTATAATAGAGCTCCTTAAAGTTTGAAGGGCAAGGATCTAATAGTCCAGATCTGTATGAG
Source organism: Hippodamia convergens (assembly GCA_038502775.1). NCBI lineage: Eukaryota > Metazoa > Arthropoda > Insecta > Coleoptera > Coccinellidae > Hippodamia > Hippodamia convergens. The sequence continues at coordinate 36,055,711 of CM076610.1, forward strand.
GTAACTTATTTTCACATGGTTGATTTTTAAATATATTGTGTAGAATATTATATCTTAAATAGTATCATGAGTGTCATATACTTTCCATGGGCCAAAACTTTTGTCAGACGCTTAAAAGTTCTAAAAAAAAATGAATGAACTTATTTTCACATTTCTGAATTTTAAATATGTTATTGAGGTAACTATCAAATTATATTTCATTAGTTGGACAAATTGTGGTGACTAAACATCCCCTAAACACAAAAAATATTCAGCTGAATAATATTTGTGTTCAGGGAATGTTCAGTCACTACAATATGACTTTTTCTTGAAAATATATTATTGACGAAGATACAGTTCCAAAATTGAATTTTATTAACGATTTTTCTGTTCCTCGTTTTGCCTAGTTGATAATATTCCGGCGAAATTTTGTATTTGTTTGAATGGTCCCAACAATCCCAAATTTTTTGTGCTACACTGTAAGCAAATTTTGAACAAATATTTTCATTCTCTAGCTTTTTCATAAAAAGAAGGTAAAATTCTTTTGTTTCGAATAAAACGAATATTTCGCAAAAAATGCAAAATAGAATTGCTTGCATGCGATGAATACGAAATCTCTTTAACTCATTTTCAACCTTGAACTTAGTAATACGCACATAATATTAATAATACATTACAATTAATCAGTCATTCAGATCGATGGTTCAAATTGACGTCCTTCCTATTCACTTCATAAAACAAAAATCAAATGGAAACAATAGAGTGCTATGATATTTTCTGATTTGATTATGTGTAAAAAATTTCAAGAAAACACTTTTCCGTCAATATAATTCAAGCAGGCTCTTATTAAATTCCGTGGAATCTGTGATTAAAGATTAAAAATCTCTGTTTTCAAACATTGTTCATAGTAGAAACAAAAAGTTTCGAGAAAAAAACACTCCTCGAGTTTCGATATATAAACTCGGAAGTATGGGGGCGTACATTAATCACATGATTTTTTTTATCAACAGAAAACCCTGCAAAATTATATCTATATGTTATAATATGTTGGTTTCAGTAATCACTTTTGAAACTGTGCACGAGTCTCCATGGAATTATTAAAAATAACTTTTCTATTACTTGAAATTTTTATTATGCTATTTGATCACAGTGATATTGAACTATACGGCAATTATCTTTGCCGTATTTGCTAGTCATAGAAGAAAGTAATAGAATAAATTATTTTTATATACATTTTTTTTATTTCAATAAATTCACAGCCAAAAGAGAAAACAGATATCAGAAAATCTCACATGAGATTTGGAAAGGAAGGAGGGAGTTAAGAAAAATATTCCGAAACGCCCTCTGAAATTGTCAAATAAAAGACCATTGAAAAATATCAAGTACGCCATTTGAGAAAAAAATATATGTTTTTTAATTTCTCTGAAATTTGAAGTCTCTTGAGTACCTCAGAAAATAAAAGTAAGAAGGTTTGGAGAATAGTCAATCAAGAGACTGATAGAAGCTCGTATAAAGATTCTAAAATTGTTTTGCACGCGGATGGAGTTTCATATTCTGAACCTCTTAAAGTTGCAAATGCCTTTGCTTTGTATTTCTCAAACATCGCTGAAAGAACTGTGGAAGAAGCTAATGGAACTCCACAAATAAAGTTTTGTACTTCCTCGCCTTCACACAGTAGAACATTTTATTTTCAACCTGTTCATGGTCATGAAGTGCTTTGAACCATTAATTCTCTAAAAACTAAAAAAAGTACAGATTGATGAAATTGATTTCGGAAGATATAGCGAATCACTTTGCACATCTAATAAATGAGGCAGTCTGTTCAGGTATTCTTCCAAACATTCTAAAAAGAGCCACTGTATTACCTGTTTTCAAAAAAAATAATCCTAAAGATATTGTAAACTACCGGCCTATGCCTATATCAATATTGAGTGTGTTTTCTAAAGTCTTTGAGAGAATAGTTTGTGACCGAATGATGAAATATCTAGATAAATTCGATTTAATTACTGATAGTCAACACGTCTTCAGAACTGCTGTCCTGGACTTTGTGCATTCCATTCAGTTCTCTTTGGATTAGGGATTGTTTGTCGCTGGACTACTTTTTATTTATCCAGAGCATTAGATACCATTTCACCAGAGTTTTTGACGAATAAATTGTACAATCTCGGTTTCCGAGGAATATTCCTTGATTGGATAAATGGCGATGTAACAAAAAGGAAATTACAAGTAAGAATAAATTACATATGCTCTCAAGAGTACGAAACTAATCCCCAGGGATCGGTACTGGGTCCGATCCTTTTTATACTATTTATGAATGACCTTACATTCCATATAAAAAACAAAGATTGTAATATTTGTTGATGACACATCATTTTTGGTTACAGTAGAGTGTCTAAATGAACTTGGTGAACTGTGTCAACTGTTGTTAGAATCTTTTGCCGACTGGTGTAAAGGGAATCCAGTGGTTCTTAATTTGGGGAAAACGGTACTGATAAAATTCGGATTGAAGAAGGAAATCCTTTAACTCTCAACTATGGCTTTGACACCTTCATTTCCAAGGACTCAACGAAGTTTTTAGGTGTCTACATTGACAGTTTCTTGAGATGGTCTGATCATATTGCCTATATTAGTGGTAAACTTAGTTCCTCATTTTATTCAATCCGCCAAATAAAAAATAGTCTTCCACTATCAGCTCCTCTGAATGTCTATTATTCCTTAGTATATAGTCACCTTGCCTACAATATTATGGTTTGGGGTTGCTCTGTCGATTTTGTGAGGGTATTTATAGCCAAGAAGCGCATTCTGAGAATGATATTTGGGCTTGTTCCACGTTAATCCTGCAGGGCTGATTTTGTCAGGTTCGAAATATTGACTGCTCCATGTATCTGTATATACAAATGTCTTTTGTATGTGAAGAAAAATGAAAAAAACAACACTAAGCTTTCTAGTCACCATAACTATAACACTAGAAACACCAATACCTTACTCATACCGAAGCATAAAACAACTAAATATGAAACGTCTACTTAATACCAAAGTGTTATTCTATTCAATCATGTACCTGATTCAATGAAAATTTTGAAGTTATCTGAATTTTCTAAGAAAATTAAAAATATACACACAACCAAATGATAAAAGATCTCTGAGCCTGGGAATTGAAAATGGTATTCATTTCGATGATTACTATTTTGAATTCATCTATGTTTCACAAATGTTATTATGGTCTTAGTGAATATTAAACTATAGTATAAGTTGATTTTCTTTGTTTATCCTCCTGCCTGTTCATTTGTTAAATAATTTATTGACTTCTCTTATACACTGTATTTTGTGTCTGAATGGATCAATAAATATCATTTCATTTAATTTCATTTCACTGTAATTTCGATAGCTCTGATAAAATGTACTGAAGAAACTGCCCCGAATAATAATTTTATTTCGAGAACGTAGTCACAATAATGATGAAGTTATAGCGAATTATTTAAATTGGCCAAATTACAAAATCCTGGCAGCAATTTATATTTTTCGAGAGAAGCCCACGTGACATGTATCAATGGATGTAATTAATTTTTTTCATCTATTTTAATTTAGGAGATGTAGTACTGAATCATAGAAATCTGACCACCCTGTACAACTAATTGAAGAAACATATTTTTTTTTCTTAAAATTACCTGGTTTTCAGTGTCGCGGTCCTGATTTCTTAAATATCAAAAAGTGAAAGAGAATGCAAGCAGTGGTTTTTTAGCATCTGAACTGGAAAGAAAGAACTTCACTTGTATGGTTCGAAGGCGGACATTTTTTATGAAGATTTTGACTGTCAGAGCAGACTTGCAAAACGCAGTTTTTCCAAAATTGTGAATTTTCAGGAAAGGCAAAACACTGATGCTCAGAAACGGGTTGAGTTATCGTATTTGTACCATAAAACATCAAAAAAATTTAATTGTCATGCTATTTGCATGTCTCTAGTGGACAAACAACGTTTTGATAGACACTCAAACCGGTTTCTGGGTGAATTATTATGAAAATAACAAACAAAGCATGTTCTTATAAACATTGCATTTTATTTTACATACTTTCAGAGTGAAATTAATTTCCTCTATACCGTCACAAGAGCATTCTTCATTTTATTCAAGGACCGTTTCTCCATCTTCACAGTGCTCTGCAAAAATTCGAAGTAACCATTCAAACTCCAGATAGATATCGGCACTAGGGAGTTTTCAAAAACTTTATTTTGTTTTCCCTATTTTTTGATCCAAACCTAGTCAACTTTGTCGAATCTTACGAGATGGACTTAATGCATTTTGTATGTCTAAGTGGTTTCCACCAGACATTTAAGCAGGAAATAATGGGATTTGAATGACCAGGATTTTATGAAACGATAGTCCTCCAAATGAATAAGGCAGCACCATCTTTGGTTGAAAAAGTGAAATTTTGGACAAACTGCTTTTTGCAAGTCTGCTCCTCATATATTATGTGGAATACTGATGAGGTCCAATGTTATCTGTATCTCTATCAACGATAATTAACCAATATGCAATGAATATGAATTCCATTCTGAAAAAAAAATCGTGGACAACATCATAACGCCAATATCCGAAGTCTCAAACATGAATTTTTATATATTATGATCCATCATTTAGTCTAGCCATGTGGAAAACATCTCACAAAACAGAACTGAACTTGATTCCTTCTGACAAATTCAAGATAATGGCAAAAAAACATCAAAACTCTAAGACCCTTATTCAGGTGAAATAATTCCTAATAGACCACGGCCAATAATCCCGGAAGACTCTCTTAATGTCAATATATCCGGTCGTGAAAGCCTGAAACTATTTATTATTCACAAAATTCGAAAACAAGATTATCCCCCTGAATGAATATTACCGTTGATTGAAAAATTCAATCACGATATAACGTTGTATATACAATATGACTTCATGTATTGTGATGAATATTACATCTGACAAAAATCAACAAAGTCTAAAAACAGACATTCAATTGAAAAAAACGAGATAAGAACCAAAAAGGATACAAGTGCATGCACTAAAAGCTGGATTTCAGTTCCTCCTATTTTTAATAATTCTCCCGAAGGACTGAATTGTCAACACTTCCTATTCCTTTTCCACATTAAAGTGAAATGGAGATCAGTAAGAAGTGCAACAATTAAAACGCAGCATTCAACGCACAATTGGGTTATTCACACTAGGAAGCATGATCAATAATTCACTATGTTTGAATTCCCCGCTCTTTACATTCGTACTTTAGCTGCCGAGGATTCAACAAGATGTTTACGTGCGGTGTTGCTCCATCGTCAAATTTTTCCCTTCAACGCAGGAGTTTCACGTATCGAGAAGTCTATTGATAATAATTTTTTAATTCATGGAGTTATTATTTTGGTATCATCCTTTTCTACTTGTTTTATAGTGTCAAAACTATAATTTCTCAAGGATTATTAATGAATATCTCGAAAGAGATCATTTCTTTTGTCTATTCAAGTACCTATCGTGATGATGTAATGAACTTATTACAGAATTGTTTTCAGTTATATTTTTCGTTTTGTGATTGTCAATACTGACCTCCGATCCAATCAATTTTAAAATCCAATCAATTTAAATTATGTCATCTGTCAAATTTCTTAACAGTACACCAACTACCAAGATAGAATACGAAAATCACTAAGATGTACAATCGATATTTTTATTTGAATTTCGAGGGTATTTCACAAAACTTGACTGAAATAGAGGAAATATCGTCTAGAAATTCCAATACTCATGCGTTTGAATTTCGCATTCGTGTTGGAATAGATCCCACTCCGCAACTTGTTTTAGAATTAGAATATACTAGTTTCTAATTCTGTGACAAATCCCCCCCCCAATGTTGAACGAAGTTGGCAAATTTTCAAAGCAGTCGGCAAATTATCAAAGGAGTTGGAAAAATTTCAAAGCAGTTGGAAAAAAATTCAAAGTAGTTGGAAAAATTTCAAAGCAGTCGGAAAAAATTCCAAAGCAGTTGAAAATAGTTCCAAGCAGTTAAAATACATAGTTCCGAGAGAGTTATGAAATACGAAGGAATCGGAATTAGCAAAAATAAGTTTGTAATCAATACTTGACAATATATGTATAGCCGGCAATAAATGGTATTCAACCCAATATTTTCACCATCAAGTGTTTGAAGAGATGCGGCCTCAAGAAGTTGGTACCTATATAGTTGTAAATTTTTCAGTTACATCGAATGGACTGGGTCATAAAAAACCATCTGGTATCATAAATTTATGCTGTTTCCATCAGATAAGCAGAATCATCATTAGGTACGCTCTTCGTACATTGTGTTATAGTTTTGCGAATTAACAATATGTGTAAATAAATTTTAAAAAATGGACCGAAAAAAATTCAAAGTGAAGTTTGAGTTTTGTGGTGCCTCATAAGAAATTAGTACGAAATATTTCATGAACAGAAAATGCCGAAAGGACAACAAGTGTGAGAGAAAATTATGGGTAGCGACCGTAGAATATAGATTATCAGAAACGCAATTTGTAATATTTTTTTCAACTATAAAAACTGAAATTTGCTACGAAACACAAATCGAACACAACAAAAATCATTCGAAACACTAAATATATCCTCAATTCCAAACACTAATTGCAATAAACGCTGCAAAGAGTTCGAAATCGCAAACTCAAATTAGAAAGTTATGTTCAAAAATGTAGTATCCCATTGATGTATCCCATACACCTCTCATCTCAGTGACAAAATCTAATATTATTTCTCCAACCTCATGATAAAAGATCTCTGAGCCTGGGAATTGAAAATGGTATTCATTTCGATATTTCATCTATGTTTCAAAAATGTTTTCAGTGTAGCCTCCGTAAGGGCAAAGAATTTTTTTGTTTTCCGTTTTATTCTTTTTCTAAATTGTTTCTTCAATCATTTATTTAGGTCCAAACCGTTTCCCTACTAAATTGGGAATCTGTTCTTTCAAGAAGTATCTTGATTTATAATGTTTGCAACTTCGCCACACATTATCCGTTTTATTTCTTAGTTATGTTGCTTTTCTTTATTTCATGGAATCAGCGAGCAAAATCAAGGCTCATTTTTTATCAAACGAAATATATTTTCTGAAAATTTCGTTACTATTATTCTCTGAAATGGGCCCATGTTAGGGATGAGTAGTTTCAATATTATGAATCTCTTAAAAGTGGTTAGTTATTAACTTTGATTTTTCATCTACACAACATTCAATCATGCATATTTATTTATTTCATGGAATACGCTTTTTTTGTGAAAAATAACTTGTTTTATGATGCTTGAAATTTTGAGATACACCCAGGAATAAAACGTTCCAAGCCTACTTCAAGGTACTGCTTACAAAAAAACGATTCCATAAAATAAAGAAACTCACATAATTGAATATTTGATACTTTGATGTTATATTGTCATTAGAATGACAATTCTCCATGTTTGGTTTATCTATGGGAGATGATTGCCTTTCATTGGGGTCCCGTAGCGGTCTTCAAGCATCTGAAGTGCCGAAAAATCATCACCTGGAAGGTCGTATCTGGTTTGAAAAAACCCTCACGACCAGAGAGCAACAATTTGTGGATTTTGAATTTGAATATCGAAGGAATTTCGAAAGGAAAGTGTGATTAGGTCTCCAAATTAGCTGATGAACATGGTATCGAAGTGATTCTTCTGCAAGACGACAACAGAAAAAATCCTCGTGAAAGAGGACACTTGAAAGTTATGTATTAATTGATTTTTTACAAGTTTAGCTTGTTATGTTGAAAAATTGTCAGTTTTCGTAACTTTCAACAGATTAGGAAAGGGGAAATTGATGGAGTTTTTTTTTTTTTGTCATTTCTTTCAAATTTTGTGACATTTCTGTCATAAATATTCATAAACCTCCGAACATTATTTGGCCAAGAAATCTTAATGTTGATTATTTTTTAAAGTAGCAAATGCATTTGCAAAATGCTTTCGATTTATTCTGAATAATCGGTTTCTTTTTTGCTTTTGTCTTTTTTCATTTCAGATTGAGAATTACGAGTCGTTTTGGGAAGAATCTGTGTATCCGAGCCCATCGACGGATAACATGAAGATGATCACACTGATGTCTTTCAAGATTTTCCTGATATTTGATATTTTATGTTATTTTGTTTACGGGGAGGCAGGTTTTTTCGGCTGAGGTTTTTTCCCCTGGCTGTATAGTATCGTATGATACTAGTGTTGATAGTATCGTATGATTCTATAGTATCATACAAAGAATGTTATGATACCCCGTTCTTTTTTTTCCTCAGCTTAGGTACTTTTTGTTTCAACATTTATTGTATTATTTTAGCTCTCTTTTTCATAAGAATATATATATATATATATATATATATATATATATATCGTATTTAAACTGCTCATTTCCAATATTTACTCCTTTCAAAGAATGAAAAGAATAGACTTTTCAGAGAAAATATTTCCTCTGATGAAAATGAGCCTTGCCTTCGCTTCCAGATTCCATGAAATAAAGAAATGCTACAAAACTGAAGAAACAAACAAGTAGTGTTTCTCAAAGTTTCAAACAACATCAAGATGCTCTTCACGAACAAAATAGACTTCATAAAATTTACTTAATTGAATGTTCGGTAGATGGAAAAAAAATTAATTATTCCTCGCTCTGTTGAAAGTTATCATTTTGAATTTTTTACCGAAACAAATATTATAGCATATTAAGTTTTACGGTTTTCTGTTAATTCAATGTACAGTTGGAAAATTTTCGATGGATTTCCCCCCCCAAAAATTTTGCTTCGGCCCGTCCCTGACTATCTGATTGTGTGGAGAATCTTGTTTTTCTCATGGATCAGCAGTGGAGATTCATCCTACATTTCTTTAAATGTCCTGATTGTGTTAATCCTTGGTTCTATCCGATTTGAATTATTACGATGTTTAATACAGCCCCTGTTTGACTTCATGCGATAAGCAGCGTTATCAGAAACTTCAGAATTGCAGCAATTGTCCCATATTTTTAATCATAAAATTTGAAGGCACTCTATTCCACTAGTTTATTCTTACACTTTGCAACTACTATCTTCAAAATACTGGGAAAACACCATATCTATACAAAAAATATCACATTATTCCGATGTGTATAATCTCAATCGAGAGTTATCGAAACGCAAATATAGGCCTAACTTTATTAAAAGATCCTGTAATAAAAGATCCCTTAACCTTGGTCGTATACTTGAGTTATCGAAACGATTTATTTCTTCTCAACTTTATTTTGACGTATCCTTTATTTTGACAGTTGTGAGAAGGTGTTTAACCTAGAATATTCGGAGAACTGTCAAAATAAGAGATCTTTCATTTAAATACGGCTGTCCTTTATTTAAGTTAAATACAGGAATCCCGTATTTTATTACAGGCCACCTTGAAATCTTTTGCGAATGCGCATGAGTATATGTCAAAATAAGGGCAACTTTATTTAAGTTAGGCCTCTATATTTGCGTTTCGATAACTCTCTAATATTCGTTGCAAAGCAAAGTGTAGGTACCCTCACCTCTCTTATGCATTGAACTGAGCTGTTTCGTGGATCATTCGTTTACAATGAATATTTTAGTTCCGGACATAGTGAAATCTTCTAGCTTAAGTATTTTCACACGAAAACTATTCCACAAAATCATGAGTGCGCAGATTGGGATGGTGGCAGGTTGATCGTATTGTTTTTTTTTAAATTTATATGATTATATCGTATGGGTTCAAGGACTTTTCTTGTCATTTCTTCGCTTAGGTAAATCCACGTTACTTTTCTTGACTAAATAATTTAAATTTTTTTCATATTGAAACTCTTCTTCAAGATGCATCACAGATTAGATTTAACGGTGCACTGCATTGGTGCACTAAATTTCGGCAGTTTTCAATTTTTGCTCTTTTATGTTTGTATCAAATATATGTGTTTTATTTCCCTTTATTATATTATGACTTGAGCCTGGCGGCTTTGATATTTCTCTCCAAAAGAACATTAACTCACCCCTAACATTTTAGATATCCAGTAGGATTAAGATTCGTTGGAGCCTCCCGAGGTTTTCTGGCCCATGATGGTGGTCGAGCCCAGACAGCTCCAGGGCTTTTTGGTATAGTTCTTCCAGTCGCAGCCAACGGTGATTGGTCTTGGTCTCACGCTTTTCGGCATTGACAATATATTTGCCTCCGTTCTTGTTGCGATGAGCAGTACCACTTTCTGCATAATCTTGTAGATTGTAGATATTGACATCCAATTGAAGCTGCCCCAAATTTTCTGAATTGCCTTAAGAGCAGTAAGAAACCAGTAGAGGCTGCTGTGTTTATTTTAAGAAGAAACAGATTCAACAGTGTAATATATGGGATGGTTTCGTGTGTAGGACATTCATAAAGGCAGCTGTCATCGGCTACTGTGAAATTCTGATGATTTATTTCAAGCAGTTCCTCCTTGGTATTACTTCGTTTTGAACTGGAATGATGAACCTCTCTGTCTCGAGAGAGAGTTTTCCGGTAAATCAATGATAATAACAATGATAAAAGACTTTATTCATTCATACTATTAAGAAATATGTGAGGAAAAGGCGAAGTACAGCAAAGCTGATCTCAAACTTAACGTAAAATAAAAAAACGAAAACAACATATATTAGATGATCCGAAAAGAAAAGCGACACACAGAAAAAAATGAATAAAAATAACTGTAATTGCTGCCTTTGGCTGTAGATTTCACTAAACACAGAAAATCTCATGTTTCTGTGATACTTGAAAATACTGTTATTTCAGTAATTCGGTACTTTACCTGCCATTTTGGAGGAATATCCGACGCGTTCTGAAATAATGTTTAACTCAATATTCAAATTATCGTAGTGATAAGTCATTATGAATTTTCACTCCTCGAACAATAAATATTAATACATAATAATATTTTTTTAAATCAATGCCCATTGAAGCTCACTTTCATCAAAAGCATGTAGTGGCGAAATATAGAATATCCTCGAAATGAGACGAAGAGTGATTCAATTGTAGAAAAAGAAATCGTCTTTCGGCTCTCTAGGCGATCAGTCGTTCCAGACATATCGGCATTTGAGTGAAAAAGGATCATTTTGCATTCATAACAGGATATTTCGAAGACAAATATTTATATCTGAAAGTCATAAAAAGCGAATTAGAGTTGAATAAATATAATATAATAGGTTAATGTGACATTTGCATCGGTCAAGCTCGAGAAGATGCTTCCATGCGAGTAGAGAAAAGAAAATTCGAAAAATTTTTTCTCTGTGCCTTAACCGATGATTGCATGACTACCAGTACTCTGAAAAATTTTGAACCAATAAACTCAGAAACAAAAGTCTTCAAGCTTAAAAAGTAAGTTTTTTTATTATTTTCTTTAAGACGGGAACCAATCGTGTTTGGATTTTCAGAATTTACCTTGTTTTAGTTTTGATATCCTTCCTTATTAATTTACATTTTCAAATTCCAGCATCCAACCTTTAAGAATATCTTTTATCTCTGGTCCCTCTGGGTTGAAATTATCCAGCACAGAAATATTAGTATAATACCTATGCTAATAACCTTCGTTATAAAAACACTGCGATGCAACAAGAAAAAAACATGAAAGGGTTCGTGGCGTGGAGCCTCCACAAATATTTTTTTCACATCTCACATCAACATTCGGAACACTTACTAACTGAAATGCTTCAGTATCAGACCATTCTGGACTATAGTCGAGTTGAACCAGATCTCAAGATCTTCTGATTTACGTCAGTTCTATTTTATCTATCTTCAGTCGCGCATCTAATTGAATTTTCTCTAATTCTGTGTTCATTCTGCCATCACATCTTGTGGAACAAAATCATATGAGAATATTTCATTCTTGCACAGTTGTCATGGTAATATTCGTTGGTTACATGTTGGCAACCTGCCACGGATTTTTTTTATCTGTCATAGTTCTGCCAGTCAATATTTTTCAATGCAAAAATAACTAAACGGGATATCTGGAAATATTTCATCACTTTCGATAGCAAATAAACGAATGAGAGGAAATAACTTTCATAAGTTATTTCTGTACGAGTATCATTACTCGTACAGAAAGCACATTCTCGATCCCGTTAATTCAAAAATTCACCACTTAAAAGAATCAGGTATTTACGAAATATGCAAAACGAGGAAAAAAATTAAAATGAATTTAACGTTCCTTGTAGAAAAGAAGTTGAAATAATGAAATGTTCTAAGTCTGATAAATAATGAGTGAATTTACAAATTAATAATGAGCTTGTAAGCATAGGAAACCTGTAGCAATCCAAGCGAGTGATTACAGTAAAGTCAGTAAATCAAATTATTAACACAATGAACCGACTTCCAACTTCTTGTATTACTCACTAATCCGCCCACGCGGCAACACTGCACCGAATCTTGCCGGCGCGAACCGAAACATGAATGTGTAAATAAATCCCATTTTCCGTCAGCTGCTAGCTTTCACGTCGGTTGTACGACGTTTGCTTGCTTAGTACACTTTAGTTTCGATATTTTATTTGTTTATGTGTATTGCTACCTGTGTGTTGTGTCTAAACCGTCATTGATCAGTAGTCTGGCCCTTCCTCATCATTCACAACTAACCCAGGTAAATTTCTGAAATACAAGTCTATCACAGTAAGGTTACAGGACATTGAGGTTAAACGCCTCGCTTTGAAAGGCACGCCCAGAATGTTTTCTGTTTTTGTTTATAGACTACTCGACTTAAATGTAGGATACTAACGTACGGGATGTGTTGAATTTTGCATGCTGTACATACAATGTGTTTTCAATTGTTTTCGTGTTGTCAAACCCTCGTTCTCATGGCGTGGAACCACGGAAATAGCCGATCATTGCCCGCCCGATTCGGTCTACTATTATGATGTGTATGAAATCATAGGTTAATGTCATAATGTGATATCGTAGAAGTTCCGCGTATAATTACTGTTTACCTACCTCAATATTTATACCTCATATAATACTCATCCTTTATATATTTAATTAGGAATCTGCTGGTAATTAACTATAAAATCAATATTGAAATAGTAATCAATATGAACTGCAATATTACATACCTAGGTAGTACTTACATAGTTCTGATTATAATTTGTAATTTTAATACCTTGGACAACATGACTAGTTTTTCGTTTCATTCAGAATTTTGAAATTTTTGATTTATGTTTCATTAGTTGTTCTTCCGAATGATTCGACTTCTTAATTACTTGTTGATCTATTAACCAGACGATGATTCTGGATTCATAGATGAGAACTATTAATGCAATAGTGCAATAGATGCTATATATTGATAATATACAGGGTGATTTTTTTAAGTGTTTCATTAGGACTTTTCGATGAAGTAATTGTACCTAATACAAATTCAAGATTTTGTATTTTTGTTGTTGACGAATGTCAACTTCGGTATTTCAAATGAAATACCCTGTATATTTTACCATATTCGAATTCTTCATTCAATTCTACTCTAATTTGATATATATGATATGCGCAACAACTTCTAGCGATTTTTGAGTTATAGCCTAATTTTCAAATTTTTTATCAGAAAGATTGTCACAAATTAGTCTTTATATCTTCGAAATCCCTCATTGTGAAATGTTGTCTTTGCAACAGTGGAATAAAGTACAATATGATGATACTGCTTGTGGTAAATCTTATGTGGAAATTGTATACAGGGTGTCAAAGTGAGCCTTATTGAAATTCTGAAATCTAATTTTTTTTCAATGGTAATCATATAATTTTGTATTTCATGCCTTTAATATCAGAGGTTTGGCCGTTATTGAATGAAATTCGAATTTCACGACCAGAGCCAGGTTTCGGTCAGTCAAATTCATTGTTATTCTCATAGTCTTAGTAGGCTATGTTAGGAATTTCCATTCTTACCTTTTTATGATGATCAAATAAACAAACAAAAATCTCACTTTAAAACTGTCTCATTAATTTTCTTTATAACAAAAAACCCAGAACAGAAATGTGATAAATAAATTTTCGAAATTTTCGCTCTCTTCCTCCAAACATTTATTAATTCTTCTACGAACTCCATCTACTGTATTTGCAGGGTTGGCCGATATATATCGAGTGATATATATCATGATATATATCTGATATTTATTGACTCGATATATATCATGATATATATCATTCACTTTTTTGACGAAATAAATACCGCAGAAAAAAATCCTTGATAATTTGGTTAAAATTGAAACGTGACAACAGTGCGTTCTGTGGTTAGATCTCCCGTCTCGGGGATTCTTTTTTGTTATATTAATTGAAGTTATTTATTTTATTTTTTTTTAGAAAAAATATTCTGTTTTTTGTCTTGTTTCTTCTGTTTTGTTACTTGTTTCAATTGAAATTTTATGGATAATGGTCTTTCAATAAATATGTATGTTCAATGAACGGTTTTTTGCAGTTGAGCTAAAGAACAAAATTTTTGATATATATCAGATATATATCGGATATACAGGGTGTTTCCTAAACATGCGGCAAAAATTCAGGGAGCTGTTACTTGGACTATTCTAAGAATATTTTGTCCTTTGATGTTTTTGGAAAAACCTCTTTGTTTCGAAGATACAGGGCGAACAGCATTTTTCATATTTTTAAAATTGATAATAGTATAAATAAAAATGCGTACCGCACTGTGTTTACTAAGTAGGTACAATTTATTTTTAAATGTGTTTGACAACTATAAAAAACGGCCATCTAAAATCATTAGTTTATACCACTCCAGTAGAAAATGTGGAAGACTTGCGAAATCGGATCATTGCTGGGTGTAACTTAATAAGAAATGATCCTGGTGTTTTTGAAAGGGTTCGGCAGTCAATGAGGAGAAGATTGGATGCTTGTATGCTGGCTGGAGGTGGTCATTTTCAACAGTTTTTGTAGGTTAAGTTAAATTTTCATGTAATTTTTCATAATAAAATGTTATTATCTAAAATTTTGTTTGCCCTGTATCTTCGAAACAAAGAGGTTTTTCAAAAATCATCAAAGGACAAAATATTCTTAGAATAGTCCAAGGAACAGCCCGCATGTTAAGGAAACACCCTGTATATCCGATATTATGATATTTTGATATTTATATAAATATCATGATATTTGCCAACCCTGTGTATTCGTTCAGGTTATAAATTTTCGCAGTGCAACCAGCACCCTAAAGCCTTGGTTTCCTCGAAAGTGGTACCGATAAGGCTTCGTACACATTAAGCCTCGTTCTCAGAGCTTCGTCGTGTCGCTGGCGACGATCCCCACTCCTTCCTTGTTTCATGAGATCGTAGCAGAAATCCAATGTGTAGTTGAAATATTTCAACTACAAACGGGGCGTGTCGCGACAGATTTTGACAACCAGAAATGAAAAGGTAGGGGTCGGGAAGTTTTGTTTACATGCTCTGATTGGCTGAACAACTGTCGCCAGCGAAACGACGAAGCTCTGAGAACAGGGCTTTAGGCGTTTGGCGTTGCGTTTAACGCGCGTTGGCAGCGTACACACTGCAGCGTTAGTTCGGCGTTAGATCAGCGTTATATTTTATTAATTAAGGCGAGCATACCGTATTAGTTCAGTAAATACTTCAAAAATGAACGCTGAGGTGATTCGGTGTGTGTGGTTCATCTACGGTTGATATAAAAGGCAATGCCAAAGACAAAAAAAATTTGGATTCACCCAATATCACGCGATAGACTAACGCATGGAAGGTTTCAAATACTGTATCCAAAATTACGGCAACATTGATCGAAGTTTTTCAATTATGTCAGAATGTCTGTCACATAATTTGATGATCCACTCAATATGATCAAAGTGGATAGTAAGTCAATCACCTTCATAGAGACAATATCTCCAGAAGAAAAACGTGTTGTCACTTTGAAGTTCGTACTTTTGAATGGAAAAATAAGGAATATCAGTTCCCCCTAAGATTTTTTTTTCATCTGCAACTTTTCCATGAATATTGAAAATTTCAACTATCTCTTCCCAATTCCTCTTTTTCACTATTTTATTTTTATATTCGGGACTCGTCATGTCACACCAAGCTAGTCTCTTTTGAACCTCATCAATAAATAAGTCAGTATCGAAATTCCATTTTCATTTTCAAATTAGATACAATCGTCATGAAAACGCACGTTGAAGTGTGTACGACTGCATAAGAAGACATGTATCTCGAAACGCCCACCTGACGCATATTCAAATCGCGCTTCAAAAAATATCTTGAAACGCACGTTTTCCGGGCGTTGGATACAAACGATCGTTTTGCATGTGTACGGGTACATAAGAGCACTTGTTTTTCGAAACGCGCGCTAGCAAGAAGCGTGTTTCGAAACACCTAATGAGTACCCGGTCGAATATCCTCAAACGCACGTTTTACGAGCGTTGGATCAAAAACGCGCGTTTGCATGTGTACGGATACATTGGAGCACTTGTATTTTGAAACGCGCGTTTGGCTAACGCGCGTTTCCTAACGCCTAATGTGTACATGATCTAAATTTCGACTGCAATAAAGCGACAAATGACGTCATAAAAAACAGTACCATGCAGAACATCGGCAGTGGTTTTTAAGGATGCGTTGATTGTCACCGCAACTCAACATATGTTATGTATGCATGCTACAGTTTTCTATGACGTCATTTGCAGGGTTATTGCTTTCGAAATTCATCGGTACCGCTTTCGAGGAAACCAAGGCTTGTGATATTTCAGTTTTTCATGTTGTTGAACTTCATAAAGGCATTTCATTGACTGGTAGGCTACAGATGATACATCTGTACATTTCCTTAACCCAACATTACCTACTGTCATTTTGACAATTTCATGTTTGTTGAAATTTCAAATTTTTTGCTATAATTTCATAAAAAACAACAAATATTCTGCAGTCAGTTTATGAGTTTGACAAATTATTTTAGATTATAATTCCATGCTAAGTCAGGCTTAAATTTTAGGTTAGGTTTAAGCATCGAAACGTCACTTACATTCTTAAGAGAGGTTGGTGCAACCAACCCTAAATGAATTGACACATACTTACTATTGCCTACTCAAAAGTTATCTTTATAAATCTATTATCAGACTGAGTATTACCGAATTGATAATGGCTGTAATTCATCAACCTCTCGCCTAACTACCTCTCGCCTCGCCTATTACTATAAGGGAACGTGAAGGAGTTTATCGTCGGTACTGCGAGTTTTTCAACAATTCGGCAGGTATTTCTGCCAGTATTAATCGCGTTTTGCAAGTTATTCAGGTAACAATTATTTAGTTTTTCGAGGTGTATTCAGTAGTCATAACCCAAAGACATAGATAATCGAAACAATTTTATAGCAGATTTCGAAAGCTTGTTGCTTGGAAACAGACCAACAAGTTTGGGAAAGTTTTCATGAAATTTTTGAGCATTTATCAATGTCCGGGGGTTATTCGGATAGAACATTTTTTTCTATTTATAATATTTTTCTTGTAACAGCTTACTTCTTCAATTACACATGGTTTTCACAGTGCTTTCTTTGAACTCTGACCCATCTTTTTTCCTCATATGCACAGCCCAAACCTTCAAAATTAACGGTGTGTGCACATTTGAATTGGTTTCAACTTTAGGTTTTTTTTTATTTTTTCACGCGATTTTATTCATTCAAATGCAACAGATTGTGACAACATACAAGCTTTGCTTAGGTCTTTCACAGTCTTGTTATTTTTTCGTTCATATTTCATCTGATTATAAGTTACAGTGATGAAAGATGATTATTATTATTATTATTATTAATTCTTCCGCCGTCCGATTTCCATCTAATTCATTTTTTCTATCTTCACAAAAATCCATGAATGATTTCCATACAAACTTCTTGCTGTAAGTGGTGTTTTTTGGTATGTTTGATTCAATAATTTCGTTAACATTTTCGTCAGTATCACACCCAAATCGTGACTTTTCGAAATATTAAATATACGAAACTTCAAAATCGAAATAAATCAACATGTGTCCATAGCAACGTTGAAAATACCCCATTGTCTGATATCAGTGTAATGTTGACATGATTGAGTGAAATTGTTCATATGATACAAAATGAGGAAATTTAATTGGTTATTGGAATTGTCAAAAAATTTTCTGATGAATGAATGAGTCTCAAAATTTCAGTTTTCACATAGAACTGTCCGATGAATTTTCGAGAAAAAAGAATGCAAGACACGTCATTACAGTCAGTAGTGAGCATTGGATGGAAACCTATTTCATAGTATTATAACTTCAAAGATAAATTATACGACGTTATTTTTTCTAAAATAAAAGAAAATGAATAAATCCGTTTGTACATCTTTTTTGAACTGAATTTTAATCAAAATCAACATTTGGTATATTATTCAATGAATCAAGAAATGGATTAATAAATTCAATTATTAAAAAATACAAATATTAAATGATTTATGTATTTTATAGCAATTCACACTTCAAATGATTCACAATTTGTCAACAAATATGTTCTATTTGTTTGAACAACTTGGCTATGAAGTTGCGAAGAGTTATGTCAGCTTTATACTTTTTGTTCCTCAATACTCAGAAAAAATAACACAGGGCGAGAATTTGGCTGAATTTTCGATAGTCATCAAGAATGCATAGATTGCTGGAGGGTCTTCATAGAGAACGAACTTATCTTGGATGAAATCTTAATTATTTAATGGATGATATCTCTACATTGGAGTCACTCGAAAGCTTGCAAGATTTCATGTTGAAGCATTCTACGCTATTTTTATTATCAATCCTGAATTTCCAATTCCCTTGCTTGATCTACAGCGAAATAGTGTGGGTGTGTATATTTTAGTCATCATCTCATATCCTATATCAAATTGGTGTAGAGTTGAACGAAGAATTGAAATATCACAAAATATACGAGGTGTTACATTTGAAATAACGAAGATAACTTTCGTTTCCGGTAAAACCGGAAGTAGATTCTGCTTGAAAATATTTTACAATTCAAGGTCACGTACTCTAAAACAAAAATACAAAATCTTGAATTTCTAATACAATTGCTTCCCCGAAAAGTTCTAATGAAACACTTAAAAAAATCACCCTGTATATGTATATTGGAAAGAAAACGCAGGAAAAACAATGTTGCGTCTTGTAGTATTCGAGGTAGCATTCTATTATGTTCAGAAAATATCCTTTTATGCCAAATATTTTAAACTCGATTTTAAATTATCGATTCTGAGTAGGTACATGTAGTTCGAAAGTTGACGGATGACTATTGGGGCGAAAGAAATGCCTGGTATTATTCTTTTCTCTCTACTGTAAACAAGTTAAGTGATCTTCTATATAAGGCAAGATGGGAAATAGTTATTATGTTTTTTCTTTATGCTACTAGGTTTTCATTTTGGTTTTGTCTATTCTGGATGGATACATAAACTCATTTCTGAAATTCAGGCATAAAAAATAATCACCTTCCAGAGAATTCAATCAAGTGAAAATATTATAACCTGATTACCTATCCATGAGATAAAACTCTCGTTCAAAGTGAAATTTTTATTATTATAGAATAGTTATTTATTATACGAGTGCAGAAGGCACTGATCTCGGCACTGATATCCTTCTACGGGTTTAAAATTCACAAACAAGCCACAAAGTGGCGAGTTTTTGAATGATTATAAGCCTTCTGTAAAAATACCGTTAAGTGATATTTGCATTGAAAAATATTGATTGGTAGAAATGTTTTCTCTGTCAAGAATGTGACATGATAAAAAAATCCGTGGCGGGTGGCCACTATGTAATAAAAAAAAATTATCATGAGAACTGCGCTAGAGTGAACTATTCTCGCACAATTTGTTCTACAAGATGTGGCAGAATGAACAGATTTGACACAGAATAAAAGAAATATAATTACTCTACTAATCGCTACCACTACCTTATCCATTAAGTCTTACTGTTGGATTCTTGTTGATGATTCAAATATCTTGTGGAGAATCGGTTCAGTCATCTTGAATCTTACTTCTAATTAAGGGGGAAGGTTGCGTCCCTAATATCGCTCCTCTCCTCTCCTATGCCTATAGATGATAGATGATAGATACTGAAAGTGTTTTTCAAAAAAAGAACAAATCGAAAAATTATTTGTCTTTACGGAGACGACACCGAAAACATTTTTGGAACATAGATAAATTCAAAAAAGTAATTATCAGAATGAAAACCATTTCCAATTCCTAAGCTCACAGATCTTATTATATATATTATTTCTGATTTTGCCACTGAGATAAGATATATACCGATTTCAGCCTTACTTGGCATCATCAATATTCCATTTTTTTTTATTGACGCTACTAGATGTCGCCACTTGTAATATTTGACACAGAAGGCCTAAACTATTTGCTTCAAAAATAGGAGTTTTTTATGAAGATTTTGTCCCTGAGCGATATGGGATCTCATGATGCCGAATAAGGTTGAAACCGGTAAATCTTTTCTCCCGGTGACAATTGAAAAATACCTACTATATCACTTTCAGACTTTGCTGGAACATTGGAATCTTAGGTTTTTTCACTCTGTCACGTAGATCAATCATTACGCGCTCTCAACCACAGTGAAGAGGATAAATCATTGATGAACGTCTGCGGATCCCCATTGTTATAATGCCTCAACAGCCTTCCCATTCAAAGGAGGGTAATGAATTTTTTCCTACGAACCGGCATCATTTTAATACTTCATAATCGTTTAATACCGCTAGGAAGAGCATATCGAACATTTTTATCGGCGTGATCGTCGAATTCTGCCATCGTGCCATCACAATAGAACCTCACCTTCGTGATACCTGGATGAACGCACCATTGGAGCCCCTACTAATCGACTGGATGTCTCTATGCTGTCATTCGAACATTCCCAATCAATGTACCTATGTATAGACATTTGTATTCGAAGTAGGTATATTGTTC
Source organism: Hippodamia convergens (assembly GCA_038502775.1). Classification (NCBI taxonomy): domain Eukaryota; kingdom Metazoa; phylum Arthropoda; class Insecta; order Coleoptera; family Coccinellidae; genus Hippodamia; species Hippodamia convergens. Next base: position 36,076,582 of record CM076610.1, read on the forward strand.
CAAAAAAGTCAGGGATATTTTGGAAATTTTTGGACTGTTTCCATATTTTCTCAAACCAATTCCTACTTGTTTACTCACTTATCGCAAGGGCGTCGCTAGAAATGTTTTCTGGGGGGGGGGGTATAAAAATTAAGGATATAATATATTGTCATAATAGTATGTAATGATTGTATGACTTTCGTTTAAAAGTCGGTATTTTTCCTGAAAGGGGGGTAATTACCCCCATAACCCCCCCGTTTCGATGCCAATGACCTATATATACCATCTTACAGGTTCGGGTGAAAATTCCATATTTTCAATACAAAATAAGTTCTCCTCGAAGATTGAAAAATTAAAGTTCAGTAAGGATTATGGCCTCCTCGAACATCAACCACGTCTGACAGTGATTTTGCATTTTTTTGATTGCATTGTTTAAGTAGCCAGTTCTTCTCCAGAGTTGCTGTAAAAGCCGTATGAGTTCTTGGAGTAGTTTATGGACATTCTACTATTCTTAGGTATGCAGTTAATGTGTTGATATTTGAACTGATATCAGGAAGTTATAGAACAATATTGACACTTTTGAACAATACTTTAATCAAAGTCAATTGGGCAAGTTCTCTGTAGTCTTCTCTTGGTAAAGGGGTTTTCTGCTAGTTGGTCTATTGGACTGTTTTGATGGTAAGTTTTTTTATTTCATCATCGATAATAGTATATTCTAAAACAAGTTGCAGAATGAGCTCCTATTCCAACACGAATGCGAAATTTGAAAACGAGCGACGAAGGAGCGAGTTCTCGAAAGCATAAGTGTTGGAATTGCCTTCTGCAACGAGTATTAGACGATATTTTCTCTATTTCAGTCAAGTTTCGTGAAATATTCTCGAAATTCAAATGAAAATTCAGATTAGTGACTTTTGTATTATAGCTTGGCAGTTGGTGTGACTTACGAAATTTGACAGATCACGGAATTAGAATTGATTTGATTCGAAAATTGATTGGATCGCTGGCCAGTACTGACAACTACAAAACGAAAAATACAACTGAAAACAATGCTGTAATGAGTTTCATTACGATACCGAAATAGAGAAATGCTAATATTAACTTATCATGGTTGATATAGTTGGATATCTACCAAGGCGCATCTGTTATCAAGCGAAGTATCTTGGACTGGATTTTTGTGATATTCGTATATTTGATTTCTTAGCACATATCCAGAATTGTATTTCTTATGTCCATATCTGTTCAAGCATCGCCTTATAGATATAGATGTCAGTCTGAAGGGATATTTGCATTTTTTTCTTATTTGTTTGATCTTCACGTTTTCTTGGTTAAGTTGTGTGGTTTCCAAGTGACGCGTTGGTCCAAATGAATGCCAAGATATTTTGCTTCATTTTCAAGACAGATACTTCTTTTAGAGACGCTTTTTACTACACTAAATTATGAGTCCTTAGTCACAGATCAGATGCGCACGCATAATTACTGCAAGATCTTATTATGCTCGCGCATCTGATTTGTGACTCAGTACTCAATTTAGTTCCGAATTTAGTGTAGTGGCAAACGGCTCTTATTGCTGAATGTGACTTTCACTTACTTCATTTCGTTGATACTGAGTTGCCATCATTGTCTAAACCAGTGGTTCTTAACCGGTGGTCCGCGGACCACTGGTGGTCCCTGGAAGTACCCGAAGTTGTCCGCGAAGCCATGAGGGGACAGAGCGCTGAGCATGCTTCTCCGAAGTAGCAAGGGTCGAGGTATGGGAGTAGGGTAAAACCCGGATAGATGCCCCACTTTTTGAAATTGCCTCATATTTTCGAAAATATCGATTTTATCGGAATGATTTTTATGAAAGTAGCTAGCCTTGTTATTTGAGTTGCAATACTGTGGGTTTTTTTTCTCCCAGCATTAGCAGATTTCACAGAATTTTGATTTTTGTGGAACATTATTTCTGGGGATAGATGCCTACAGGTATGTATAGTTGCCCCACTATAAAAATAGATAGATGCCTTCAGTCCGGGATAGATGCCCATCATATTGTGTGATCCAATTACAAAGTCAAATTCAATGAAATCTCTTATCGTTATGTCTGTTATAATCGTAATATAACTTAAATCAGCCTACTTAATGACATTTCTAAAGCATTTATTAAAGGAAAATATAAATTCTTTATATCATAAAATATCTGGTAGGTATCAACAAATAGGTATACGAATTTTTCATTGTTGTTATAAATTATTAAATACCTAGTAGGTTTCAACAGATATAGAAATACTCTTTTTAAAACAAAACAACACAACGAAGAGGGGATCAGTCAGATAGTGCTTTAAGTTTTCCACATCTTGAGCAGTAGTTCCGAAAAAGTGTACAGGTTTCATGAAGCCAGTTGTGATACCTTATACACTGAATCCAGTCGGATTGAGACTTTGTATTTTAATTCATATTTTCATATTTCAGTGGCATAACGCCTTCGTAATGTTCTGTCTCATCGGAAGCTGCTTCGAGTTCTGTGGTCGAAGAGCAAACTTGACCTTGTACTCCTTCTTTCCTCTCATACTTCCGCGGCATGGTTTTGCTACAATCAGTAAAGAGTTCAGATCGGTACAAAAACTATAACAGAACACTAAAAATATCTAAAAGAATTAATACTCAGACTATACAAGGGTATGGGTTGTATAGAGATATATATGGCCCTAAGGGCCAGATAGAGGTACAGATAGATGCCCATGCATTTTTTTCACACATTAAAAACAAAAAAGTAACTGGTCATACTTAGATGCACACAGATGGAGAGTCTTTTCGGATAATATTTTCGTTCCGCGACTTTAAACGATGTGATTGGTCTCACTTAACGAACTAAATAACCAGCTTTTTATGTTTTAGTCCTTCGACATACATTCGATTTTTGTTTTTCCTTATTGTTTCTTATTCTTCTGCTCATCATAATCGATTCGATACGTCGAGGTTACCAAATGTTCAGTGCTAGTTGAATTTATCACTGAATAAAACTTGTAACATCTTCACTACATTTTAGGAATCTCTAATTATGAAAGTACAATAATTTGATCATAATTTACAAAATTCAAAATTCTAGAAAACTATAACGATTCTTAATCATAACATTTCAAATTTATGTTTCAACTTATAATTTTGAGGATGACTTTTCAATGAGGTATCGGAAATACCACGATTGGAATAATTACTATTACAATCACGTTTGAATTATGAAAGGAGGAAATGATGGCAAACGAAAAAACCATCGCATTCATCGCTTGAATTGAGATAAGGCTCAGCAAAGTCGAAAGCCAATTTTTTCTGATTTTGATGCACTGAACAAAATTATTATTCACACAACGTATGCTGAAACTAAAGGAGAAATACAAAATCACATTTGCAACGATTTGAATAACTTGATGCATTGATTCGATCGCTATTGTCCTGACTTTTGAGGAACGATGAAATGTAATATGACTATATCCTCTGTAACTCTCTGCAACTGAGCTTCCTGGACACAGCCAAGTCTGGTGACTGGTGCATTAAGTGGCCACCGCAATCAGATGAGACTAAAACTATATTAAAATTAAGCACCGAAATCGTTGGATGCCAGTGCCAACATGCGGTTGGCTTTAAGTTGTACTGAACCAAAAAATTCAGTCATTTCTGAATAATATGCAGTCATAAAAAAATTGCAAAAATAAAATATTGTTGGCTCTGGATGATTTAAGCGTGTTTCAGCCAAAATTTATAGCTATAAACACGTTTCATTCATTTGAAAAAAAATTTCATTTACGTAAAATATTACATAAATGAAATTTTTTTTCATCTGGTAATAATCGTTCCTTCTTTGGCAGTCTCTTCGAGATTAACCCGTCAAGCTCAGTCTTCACACCCCTTCGTGGTCACCTTGGAGACCTGCAGAACATCACTTTTCAAAGACTCGTTCATCCAACGAACAGCGAGGCTTTGGAACTCATTGCCTAGGGAGGTGTTCCCCGAGGCATACAACCTCCAGAAATTTAAGAAGAACACCAACTCCTACCTTCTTTCCCTTGGTTCCCACGATGTTCTCTGAACATTACAGGATATCCCTTTTCGTGGGAACCAGAACATAAAAAAAAAAAACCAGATATTATCTCCGATAGTTTGTGGTCCCTCACAAGGCAACAATTTTGTCAAATGGTCCATGATCACGAAAAGGTCGAAAACCTCTGGTCTAAACTCAATCAAATGTTCCTGGAGGCTGTATCAGTATTTTAAGAACATCTGCAAATGAAGCTCATATGTTATTAGGACTCTGGAATATCAGATAAATAGATCAGGTGGAGTAGTGGACCCAATACACTTCTTTGTGGAACTCCTGCTTTTATTTTAGTTGAGTTTGATGTACCAACTATAATATACGGCGAAGTATTGATCCGTAGGATAGTATTTCAGCATTTGATAATACGGAGTTTCTTCAATTTGTATAAAAGTCCCTTGTGCCATACTTTATCGAAAGCTTAACATGAATAATTTCCGAATGATGAAAGCACCTGTTATTTGTTTCAAGTTGCTATGGCGAGACGATGGGGATAAAGGAGGAAGAACTTTTGCCAGACTGTCCAAATGATCTCTCTACTGCTTACAAAATTCTCTTGTCCAATGTAATGGAAAATAGTAAAATCAGAATGACCTCGACAACGTAGCAAAGTTCTGCCAACAGAAAATTGAGAAATTGCTTGGCTCCTATACGATCCGGACAAATTTCAGGTGGCACCATTGCTGACTGTGACATTTATACTGTTTCTTATATAACCATAATAGAAGACACAATATTTGTTATGAATCAAGTTACGTATATGAACGTCATTCATACCTTTCACCACGGTCTTATTCAGTTTCAGGCTTTCCTCCTGTGGGTAAAGTCGTCGGCGCCAATGTTCCGATCAACGTCGCTTTTGTGCTTTTTTTCTGTAGAAAATTCGGTATTTCCAAAAAGCCTCGTTACTCATTCTTGTCGTCAGCAACCTCCCTCATCATTTCATCTGATGTGGGTAATACTCGGGATAATATCAACAACAAAAGCTTTGGTTCTATTCAGGAACGATAACCGATCGCTTGGCTAGGTATCACGATGGCAAAACCCATATAGGCAGCATAGCACGTTGCACTACTAACGTCCGAATTGAACTCACTATTTGCTCGGCTTCCCGGGACAAAATGGAAACGAACCTTTAATGTACTTTATCTCGTCGTGGACCTCGCATAATGCTTCCACTGTGTTCGCTGAGCGCACATTCAGGAAAAAAACATTTTTTGTATGGGTTTATATAGAATACACGTTTTCTCAGTTGAAAAAGGAGCCCGATAGTTTGGACTGATGCGGATTGTGAACTGAGGCTTTTCTATGCAGCTATAAACTTATAGTAAAGGTGACCTTACACATTTTTAAAATCAAATTGATTATACGGTTGATAACTCACATTCTATTTCGAAATTATTCGTCATTCAAACTGTGAAACCAACATATAAATCGAAGTGTCCATAATTGCAAATAATTTTTTACTTAGCAGTTGAGCTAGATATAAAAGAGTTTTCATGTTTCGAAATTATTCAATCTATTTGTTTCAGGTTTCGGAACGTCATATTGGAATTGATAGTAAATCAAAATTGTAGAATATAATAATAATAATAATAATATCGTCTTTATTGAAAATGCTTATAAACATTCTACAGGTGTTGGGAACCCAACTGAAGCGAAGTTTAGTCTAAGACTACTCTCACACTTAACTTCAGAGAGGCTGGTATCAATCTGAGCCGTAAATCGTGCGCCGAGGGTATTTTCATCAACCTGCACACAAAGCATCCCAAATGCAATTTACCCCTATTATCCATGCGCAGCCAATTCAATTCGTGTATTCTAAGAAATTCCTCTGTCAAATTTCTGGAGTCCATAAATGAATCTAACACACCAATTTTGTATACTCTGAATCCGATTCCTGGAAAAATTATTAATACATGAACCATACAAAACATCACAGTAATTGAATCTCGACAAAATCAATGTTTCACAAAGCATTCTCCTGATCTCGACTGTCAAGTATCTTCGTGCAGCATATTGATTTATGCTTGAAAAAAGCGTAATCTGCGATACATGATCTGAAAAACTCAACTCTCTATCTACTATAAGACCCAGATTTCTAGCACCGTCACATGTCTTCAGCCTTACACCTTCGACACATATATTCAAATTATCTCTGACACTCTCATAATCTCTCCTTCCTGTGAAAACCATCATTTTGCTTTTATCTGGGTTAATTTTGAGATTGTGTGATCGTGCAACATTCCTTAAAATTTCCAAGTCCGAGTTTATTCTATCAGAAGCGAGAAGTATATCTTTCGGGAGGAACCCAAACAACAATTGCACATCATCAGCAAATAGTTCTACCCTGCAGAATTTCAACTTAGAAAACACATCAGACGTGTAGATGATGAACAATAAAGGACCAAGAATGGATCCTTGTGGAACGCCAGATGGAATTACAGTTTTACTAGATAGTTTATCACCTACTCTTATACTTTATGTACTTTGTGTCAAAAATGAAGAAACCAAAGCGAGCGCAGAGGAAGAGAAACCATAATATCCTAGCTTTGCTCACAACAACTACTGAAATCTAGCAGAACAAGCACCTCAATGAATCCCCGGTCAAGATCACTGAAAATAGCATCAGTCACCGAACGTGCTACAACCGCCGTGCTACAACCTTTTCGAAAACCAGATTGATAGGGTGGCAACAAATTCTCTGTTTCAAAGTAACAGCGGACCTGTTCGAAAAGAACCTTTTCCAGCACCTTCGATAGAAGAGGTAAAATACTAATTATGCGCATTTCGGACAGAGACTTTGGTTCTTGAACCTTCGGCAATGGAACTTCTACAGAATTCTTCCAGGGGATCGCGAATACACCCTTAAGCATGCAACTATTCACGAGATGCAACACGAACTGATCAATAAACAGCCTACAAAAATTGAGCCTTTTAATATTTATAGAGTCGGCTCCCATTGGCTTGGCCCTGATTCCATTCAGCAAATCGGTTACCATTGCTTGCTCAACAATGCGGAACTCAAAAGGCAATGACTGGTGTAACCTATTATCATTATAGTAGGAGGTTCTCTCCATACACCATGCATCATTCGTTTCAGCATTAAATTGGGCAAAGTACTCATTAATTACCTCTGGGTCAGACAATTCATCAGATAATCACTGTCTGAATCTGCCAGATATCCCAATATTTCTCAAAGCCATCCATGCCTGTTTATTACCTTCTAATGTAGCCTCGCGAATAAGCAACCTTTTAGCTTTACGAATCTCAAAGAGTACCCCGTTTCTCAAGTTCTTATATTCTTCCCACATATCATCGTTCCGGTATTCCTTGAACTTGTTCAAAGCGAAATTGCGTCATCATACTTCTTATGAAATCAGTTAGCCAAGGTGCCTTCGGACGGGAAACTCTTCTAGCCACAACAGGTGCATGCCTATCGAACACGCTCAGCAGAAAGCTGTTGAAAATTTCCACTTTCCTATCTACTCTCTTCATATAGAAAGTCATTCCACCTCTCACCCCGAAGCTCTTCGAGAAATAGGTCATTATCAAACTCGGAGAAATCCCTGTATTTTATAACCTTAGAAACTTTCTTTTTTGTACCAGGTGTATCTCACAAAATGTGAGGCAATGATCACTTATGTGGTCCACGTTAACGACACCTGAAGATTTGATCATCGCTTTGGGGCAATTAACAAAAATAGGATCCAGCAGGGAATCACCACGAGATGTTAGCCTAGTAGGTTCTCCTATTACTTGATCAAGACCAAACGAGAAGAAACAATCAATCACCGGGCTCTTACCACTTCCCAGATCCTCATTAACATCTCCCAAACAAAATAAACAATCCGCCAATGGACTTACCAAACTCAACATACTATTCATGTCGTCAGTAAAAGAACTCAACTTAGATGGTCTCTTCTTTTTATCAGGTGGGCGATAAATGATTCTGATAATGATTACATTTCCACCAATATTGACTTTTATCCACAATTACTCAACAGGGCTCATTGTCTCCATCTCAAAATGAATTAACTCACATTTCAAATAATCCCTGACATACACACAAACTCCTCCACCTCTCTCGCTCCTGTCGCTGCGATATAACCTGAAACCGTGCACCGACACATAGTCAGATGACATCCCATCGACAAACCAGGTCTTAGTCATCCCCACAACATCGTATTGATACTTATGTACAATATCCCTGAACTCACACATCTTAGGTTGTAAGGATCTCGCATTCAAATGAGACAGTTTCATGTTGAGTTATTCGAAATGAAAAACAGTAAAAGTAAAGAAAAAAAAATTGAAATCAGTACAAAAAGCAAGCAGCGACACTAGTAAAGAGGAGAGTCTGAATAGAGATCAAATGAACAAGATCGAAATAATAACTTGAATAATAAGAAATGAAAAACAAAAAAAAAAACAAAGAAAATCATGCAGCAATATAAAATTTACAAAAAATTGAACAGTAACAGTAAGTCACCATAAACTATTTGATCCTCTTCCTCGTTGTTCTGATTGAGGAACTCTCACCACTGGAGGAGATATGTCTCTCCTTCTTTTGTTGATCAATATCCTTCGTCTTCAGCAGGATCTCTTCGATCCTACCATACCCAGAAGACGACTGCTTGAACTGCGATAATGGATTCGGTAAATTCAGGGAACTGTTCGATTGCACACACTCTACACTTTCACCTTCCGCCGCACCAACATCCCGCACCTCCTTCACTAACTTAACCAACATATCTGACCTCTTCTTGACTGACTCCTCCTCGCCCAAAGAAACACCGATTTCGTTTCCACGCACATTCACCAGCGGCTCGAGCGCAGACAACTCCTCAGGACCATACCTAGTACCATTTACATAAAGAAAGCCTTTTTTCACATAGGCCTTGCTTTTTTCTGGCCTCCCTGAGATGACTCCTCAGAATTTTCTATCTCTGTCACACAGGTCTTCTCATATATAAATTTTAGTTCCACGTAGCTTAGATCGATTCCTGAGGACTAAGGCCTTCACAAGAAACGAAGTGAACTCTACCTTGATGAGAGCTATCCTCGAGCTACCAATGCTGTATATGTTGTTGATGCTCAACTCTGAGAGGTTTAGGTTTGAATTTTCGTTGAGTCCAGCGATCGTAGATTCCACAACATTCTTCAAGTCGACTTCCAGTCCAACTATGATTATATTATTCTTTCTCGCTGACCTCTCTGCTTTCAAAATCTCATATTCCACACCATCCAAACGAGCCTCAACTGACTGTAGTCGGTTCCAAACAGCCTTCTTATCGCCTTTAATTTCAGCCTCTATTCTCTCCAAATCCTTCCTCAAGGTAGCAGTCTGCTTGAATTGAATGTTCACGAACTCCTCTCCTCCTGGCATTCATTTCTTGAAGTGTATGAGGACCTTTAGAGAACTGCAGACCCGCAGCCTATGTTACAAACTTCCGATAATTTCATCAACTCCCCAGATAATGAATATGAACACCACCTCCGTCAAATGCTTAAAATATTATGAGATGAAAATTCTTACTTCAAAATTTTCATATTAGAATGTCCCTGACATATAATTCGAACCAATTCTCAACAATTTTCACCGTTTGAAATCAACGCACTGCACTAATATTCCAAAAAACTACGGGGCAGTATAAATACGTGTTTTCCTTGACAGATCTATCTGATTCAATAGGAAGTTACCATTCGATTTAAAATAAAAAAAATGGCTGCAGTAATTAAACATTGCAGCCATTTGAGATGTGATTTACCAATTAGTTTTGTTTTAGAATCATGGTTTATATCTTAATTCGCATATATTTGAAATTGAATACAATGGCATTCTGAGTGCTTAGAATATGACTTGAACTTGAAGATAGTATTCATCGAAATGAATACCATTTTTGATTCATAGGCTCACAGACCTTTCATCGCGCGGGGCTGGAGAAATGAAATCAAATTTTGTCATTGAGATTCACCGGTTTCAGCCTCGTATCCCATATACTTCAGAGATAAAATCTTCAATTTATCCATGTTTCAAAAATGTTCTATTTGAAATGGTTTTCATGATCATAGTTACTATTTCTAACTTATCTATGTATCAAAAATCTTCTATTAAAAATGTTCTATTCGATATGTTTATTGTTTATTGTTTACTATTTTGAATTCACTTATGTTTCAAAAATGTTCTAGGTATGGTCTACTTATAGGCAAAGAATAGTTTGTTTTCCCCATATTCGTATAAAAGAACTAAGAACATTGTTTTCGTTCAAATGATTAAAATATTTTACTGATATATAGAATATTACTGATATATAGAATATTCAGATACAACAATTTTATTTTATTTTTTTAACGGGGAGACAGGTTTTTTCGGCTGAGGTTTTTTCCCCTGGCTCTATAGTATCGTATGACACTGGTGATGAAAGTATCGTATGATACTATAGTATCATACGAAGAATGTTGTGGTACCCCGTTCCTTTTTTTACCTCAGCTTAGGTTCTTTTTGTTTCAACATTTACTGTATTATTTTAGCTCTCTTATTCAAAAGAATATATATATATATATATATATATATATATATATATATATATATATATATATATACTGATATATTATATTGATAACATTATTATATTGATATCGTTCTCTGTATGGAGCGTAAACATATACCATATATTTCTCGGAACAAAATTGACTGTGAAACTATATCCATAATGTTGTCATGTTCCATGGATAATTTCGTGTTCTCGTCAATTCATCGGATACAACACCATAAGCCATCACCATTAGATATACAATTTCTTGTATCGAATATAATCAAGATGGGAGTTCATTTATTCTTATTATTCATTCTTAATTTACTATATTCTCATAACCAGTTTGTTTATTTAATATACTATATTAATTTTTTTGAGACCTTAAATCTCCATATTCTCCAAGAAATAGATTCGACGTAAAAATGGGGGAGGCGCCGGTCTTTAATATACTCACTCATCTATTGGTCTTGCTCGGGAGTATATGAACATATTCACCAAATCATTTGATTGTTACTTGTTTTCCATAAGTGCAATATAATCCGAGATAACATCGTTTCATGTAGAGGATGTAAATACATAAACAGCTGCGAAATATAATTCGAGAGGTAATTCCATGTCATGAAATATATAATTAGATCTTGTTTCCTGAGCTGCCTGCTGAAAATGTTCAAGAAGGAAATATTTCCCCAAATATGAAAAATCTCACTAAAATCAAAGATTATAGAGTATAAAGATGGGAAACGAAACGACTACAGTGATGTCAGCGACATCTGTTTTTCAAAAGTAATCGGTCTATGGTTAAAATATTTAATTAGGGTCCATTTGGCACAGATTATATAGAGATCAAAGATTATAGAGTATAAAGATGGGAAACGAAGCGACTACAGTGATGTCAGCGACATCTGTTTTTCAAAAGTAATCGATCTATGGTTAAAATATTTAATTAGGGTCCATTTGGCATAGATTATATGGAGATTATTAGTAGGCTGTTGTCAATTTTGAAAGAAATACTCTTGTCTTGTCTTGTTCATTGCTTTTTATTTTCAGTGTTGTCAAATGGATAGAGGTTTCGGGGTAAAAATATATTGTTCTGGATAATTTGTTTGCGAACCGACTTTTCTTCGGTCTCATTCATTAGATCAAAAAGTTCCACTCATAGAGGCAATGGTGGTCAGAAGAACGACTTATAGAGGTGGTGGTTCTCTTGACGACCCTTCCAGCAGTTTGACTCATCTACTAGACCCTCTAGACTCATTGAGGTTAAAATACACTGGGTAAGATATGAATGAATCGGGTCCAGAACAACTGTTTGACTTATCGATGTTCGATTTATCGATAGTTCACTCACAATAAGTTCTTGAAATTGTTATGATAATTCTCTAATATGTGAACAAATTTTTGAAATGTACTCAATTTCATAATTATTGTATTGCAGTTGATTTTACACAATCATTTCAAATAAAAATATAAAGAATCCAGAAGCGTATTTCATTTGATTCAAAGCAATATGCAGAAGTAAAGATCATCCTGATCAAAAAGCGGAGCCTTCCTTTTTTTGTCGATCAGGATATTTTTTTAAAAGCTCGACAAAGTATTCAATTAAATGAAAATTTATGAGAAATGTGTTTCGAATTTCGCGCCTATTGAAATAGTTTTCTGTACTGAATAATGTTTGCAGCGTCATCTATGTGTCACAAGTAAGAAACTAGCCAAAAATCGTAGTCGGATTTTAGTACCACAGATACAAGGGCGTTTCCTATCTTTCTAACTCTATAATCTTTGATAGAGATTATTAGTAGGCTGTTGTCAATTTTGAAAGAAATACTTGAATAAATATTTTTGCTGTATGATGATTATCTTTTCTCGCGTATTTTCCACTGAAATAACTCGAAATCTACAAGAGTAGCACCTAGCTCACTCCATAATCTTGGTTTGTGTGTTTTTCTGTTATAAATTTTGTGTTGAAAACTGGCCGACATTCGAAATGCATGGTGATTAATTGCAGAAATAATAATCTTGAATGTGCATTCTTTTCATAACCAAAAAGAATGGAAATGTAAGTTTTGAAACTCGTATCATGTAACTGTCTTGCTCATTGCTTTTTATTTTCAGTGTTGTCAAAAATATATTGTTCTGGATAATTTGTTTGGGAACCGAATTTTCTTCGGTCTCATTGATTAGATCAGAAAGTTCCACTCATAGAGGCAATGGTGGTCAGAACTTATAGAGGTGGTGGTTCTCTTGACGACCCTTCCAGCAGTTCGACTCATCTACTAGACCCTCTAGACTCATTGAGGTGAAAATACACTGGGTAAGATATGTATGAATCGGGTCCAAAACAACTATTTGACTTATCGATGTTCGATTTATCGAAAGTTCACTGTATGAATAAACTCTTGAAATTGTTATAATAATTCTCTAATATGTGAACAAATTTTTGAAATGTTCTCAATTTCATAATTATTGTATTGTAGTTGATTTTACACAATCATTTCAAATAAAAATATAAAGAATCCAGAAGCGTATTTCATTCGATTCAAAACAATATGTAGATGGAAAAAATCATCCTTATCAAAAAACGGAGCTCTGCTTTTGTTTTGTCGATCAGGATGTTTCTTTAAAAGCTCGACAAGGAATACTCAATTTAATGGAAATTTATGGGAAGTATAATTCGGATTAATTAAAATAGTTTTCTGTACTGAATTATGTTTTCAGCGCCATCTAGGTGTCACAAGTAAGAAACTAGCCAAAAATCGCAGTCGGATTTTAGTACCACAGATTTAAGGGCGTTTCCCATCTTTCTAACTCTATAATCTCTGACTAAAATGAAATCATACTCAAAATAATTTTTTTCTGTGACGTACTCAATTGATAGAAGTGGGTATATGTCATCTGGACATTTTTATTGAGAACTGCTAGAATTACAAAAACAATTATACACTGAAAATGAAATGATAAAATAAGTTGAAGTGGCTGGAGTAACCAGTAATTCTTTTATGAATTCCATGCTATCTGAAACGATTTTCTATAAATCTGAATTCTGACCTTCATATATAGGTCTCTTCAGCTCGAAGCATCATCAGCCTATTAAAATGTTATGATATAGATAGAGCACGACTTAAAATTATACAATATTATAATACACCGTGTGTGTCAGAGTGTAAGAAGAGATTAATGGCGGGAAACAGATTCGCCTATGATGAAAGCTTTAGGAAAAAACCAAATCTCGTAGACCGCAGTTATTCGTATACTGATAGAATATTCGAATGGGATCTTCCAATTAGGAAAAAAGTATATAATATATAAATATAATTTTTTATACGACAATTCGTCCTTGTAATTGCTGTAATATCGTCGTACGAATATTTATTTGTTATGAAAGTATTCTGATAGGAACCGTTTTGTTGTGAGAACTAAAATTATATTCTTGACTATTCTCACAATGATATAATAGGACACTTATGAAACCTTACCGCAAGTTTTTCTATAATCGTTCACAGGACAATTTTTATACGGCATTTTGGTCCATGACATCTAGTTGTCGATTAAATGTCGTAAAATGTATTTTGCAACAGTTATATTTCTGCAATAGGACTCTCCTATATGTGTAGGTTGGAAATTCTTCATATGACTTATTCTGAATGTGAAATATCGTTGTTTGTTTCAAGTCAGAATTTGTCAACATGCCGCACCAAATAAATTCATGGTAAAAGTAAAACATGGCGGAGCTTTTCGGCCGGAAGTGTCTAACTCTTACAAGAAAATATTATGATTAGTAGAAGAAAAAAGAACTAATTGTGAGAGCGTTGCAGCCTTTGAATTTTAACAACCTATAAGACAAGCAGTTTTCAGGAAAGGCTATGGTACCACCGATCATCTGCGAACCCTACGCATTTTAATTAAAAAAACGACAAAACATAATGTTCCAATTCATCTGGCCTTCATAGATTTCAACAAGGCATTTGACTCCGTTGAAACACGTAGTATCTTTGAAGTCGTGGACAATGCTAGAATCGATTGTAGATACACAGCCGTTTTCAGATATATTTATGACAAATGACAATGCAGAAATGTATTTTCGAATTCACGACACTCTAAGAACGAATACTATTAAGATCAAACGGGGAGTGAGGCAAGGCGACTCCATCTCGCCGAAATTATTTACTCTGGTCCTAGAGGATGTGTTCAAGAAGTTGCGATGGGTTTGAAAGGGAATCAAGATTGAATATTAGTTTCTCAATCATCTGTATCTGATGAAAACAATGCTTGTAAATAGGAATCAAGGACCAAGTGGCTTATAGAGCTAGATAATAATGAAGAAATCGACAACTTTTCAGTTTGAAACTCCTGAACAGTGAGGTTATACGACTTGGTTGGCAGTTGCCCTAATATAAGAGAGTTTCCTTCGCAACACAATATGACCAACTGGTCGTATTAAGGTCGTATAGGAGATCTGATTCTCCATTATGGTGTTGCGAATGTTTCATAATAAAACGAATTAGTTCTTTTAATGTGTTCCACAAGGTGACTAAATATTATTCAAAAATCAAGCAGATCAATTGTGTATTCTTATTCAAATATATTATGGCGTAATATATTCAGTAGATACTTGCTCACAATTCTTAACACACAGTAACACTCTCATTTGTATGATGCAACTTCATTTTTATAAGAGAGAGAGAGAGAGAGAGACAGAGAGAGAGAGAGAAAGAAAAGTTTATTCATGGCTATCGACCTGAGGTCCTTTAGCCCTTCATTTTTAAATACCATGAGATAATTCAGTAGTTCATCGGTATCCATTATTATCGAAAAAATCCGACATTTCATTTACACGTAATATATCAATTTTCGGTTTGGAATTTTAAAATCAAAATACATATTCCGAAAATGGTCCTCAGTATCGAACTTTATCAAACGTATCTTCTTATTGTAAAATTAAGTGATGTTCAAGTGGACTAAATTCTGCTAATATTGAAAAAGCTTTGTTCAATACTACTTGGTAGCAACCGTGTAACTAGCGCCCTCTATGACAGTTAGATATTACAACAAATTTATTGGATTTATCAGTTTCTGAAATATATTCGTATAATATTTCTCCTAATATTCGTACAATAAAATTTCATCGTCATGTTTCCAGTAGTGTCGGCAAAATCGTAAAACATGTGTATTGAATCTTTTTTCGTCAACGCCCTCTATCTAGAAAACTGATGGTGTTACGAACATTTTTTACTAAACTAACCCCAATCATTTTTCAGTCTTCTTTCTTTCCTGGAGAAGAGGTAACCTTTTTCGAAACATCCCATATATGTTTGGACAAAATTATTCATTCCTTTATACAGATTTTATTCAGTTATATAAATGAGACTTTATGCCTAATTACGGCGTGGTTTTTTCGAAATTATCATAAATTTTTTCTGTAAATATCAAATTTATTGAATAATCGACAATTATTTATAATAAATACTGAATTCCTCACAGAAAACCTATTGTAACTTTTTTCAGTGATCATAATATTACCTTGATTCTTGAAAGCTTGGTAATGATTGTATTATTCCAGGATCCACCTTCCATTTTTGCACTTGATAACTATCAAGCTAATCTTCCGTTAGCAGCTTCTACTTGATGAGACGCCCAACAATATTCTGTACAAACCTCGCCATTATGGTAGCCCCGGCCTGTTGGTAGTATTTCTGATGAATAAGGTGAAGAATAAAATGCTGAATACTGAGGTGTAACACTAGAGCAGAAAAGTAAATTTCTTCCAGAGGGCTATCGACGGAAGTATTCATCAGAATCTATACCAATTTCCCGAGTGAAAACGATCGAAATGCAATAATTTTTCATGAGTTGCCTGGTTAAACTGTGCCCATTCACAACTCCATCCGGATTACGCGAAAATTACTTTCAGTTTACCCCATTAATATTCAAGAAAACAAACTTGATTCAGAGCGTACAGGGAAGGATCCCATTTGCATCTCAAATGTATTCCCCAAAATGCTCGTACCTTGCTCGGCGTTGATAATATGTAAAATTGAAAACAGCCCGGGATAAAGTACGTGGCGCGTATACATGTTTTCCGGAATGCCAAAAATAAATTAGGGAACCATAAATACAGAAGACTTACGAAACTTCATTGCGTGCTACCAAAATTAATTTTAGACGAATTTTAATCTATTTTTACCCGGAGGCGATATCCGTGTATGTGAGGCCAGGCGTGAAACGTCTGAATAGATTGGAGTCTTGCATTTCGTCTCGGTCATAGTTTTTGTAATATTTCGCTCACGGCGTTCAGCTAGTTGAACTTTACCTTGAATTATTCGCTTCAATTTCTACTCTTTGTCAGAAGTTCGAGACCTGCTAAGGAGGTTCACCCAAAATTCTGTGAAAACACTACTGAATGAAAATGAACTAAAACATGACATTGTTCGTATCACCTCTCGCGCACTTTGGTGGATTGCTTTCGATAACAACTGTCATTTGAAATTATTGACAATAAAATTTTGAGAGCCGGATTTGAGGTGAGGGATTTTAGAGCGTTTCAAATATATAGAGGTTCAAGTAAAACTGGTACTTTAAATCTCGTCAAATTCAAAGTGACTGTTTATATCATCTCGTTTCATCCTCAAAAGAGGAAATACAAAATTACAATGAAATATATCGGATGTCGTCTTTTGCAATATTAAAAATTTTTCTACCGTGTTCATACATTGTGTTCACAAAAATATTTGAAAATCGTCCGACTTCCCCCATTTTACGGTTCACAGCTCCATTTAGAATAACCCTGCGAAATCTCAACAGAATACAGGCTGTACTTTTGACAAAAATGTCAGCGTCCACCTTTTGGGAAACCCTGTGCTCGTATTACTAGATTCTGCAATTCTAGGATAATGTCGGTCTGTGTTAGGAAAATTCATCAATATTCAACCGTAACGGAGATATAAACCTCTTGCCAAACGAACATGTCGATGTGAGATTCCGCAAGATTAATAGTGTACCCTTTGGGCCAAGGGTAAATCTGAGTTGCAATTTATCAAATAGTCATATATGTATTATCATACTATCAGAATTGTTACCTACGTATATTCAAGAGCCAAACGTAGTCATTTGAAGAATTCGGTTCAATTTGATATTATTGACATAAACTTTCCATCAGTCCAGGTATACGTGTCTATTTCATAGAATTGGACTAAATACTTCCCCACGAATACACATGAATAAGAAAAGTATCAAAGAATCAATATTACGGTTTTATATCTGCGAATTAGTTATATCTTGACCCAAATTATAGAGCAGTTTTGCTCGTTGTCACCATACGTATGGCTGATAATATATCAGCACCCCAGAGATAAAGTGTGTTAAGTCACAAAATCAAAATCATTCAGAAGAGAGATTTTTAAGTTCGATTATTGTTTCAAAGAATGTTTCTGCCATTATTTGGCGAATTGATGTACCTACGAAGTTAAAAATGTGTTTCACCAGCTAGAATTTACTAATGTGAATCCAATATTGTAAATAACTCGTGTCTGAGAAAATGTGACTTAACACACTCTACCTCTGAGGTGCTGATATAAAGAGCTGAAAATTAATTGAAAACATCTGCAGTTTGCATTTTTTCATTACTTTCATTCCAATTCGATGAATCAATAACATGTCTATTTATGAAAGTTCCAATAATATGTTTTTTAACACATAATTAATTTGAAGTGCTCACCCCTAATGTTTTGGGTTTCATTGCACGAATATGCCATTTGATACATCAAATTATGGACAAAGACATTATTCTTAGAGAGCGGACAACCATACTCGTATTGCACTTATGCCAACTCCGCACTTAGCTGAGTGGGTATTCATTAACAGAACCTATTTTCACTCAACATACTAAATCACGAAAAATAATAAGTAAGGCTTGCTGGCGTTAGCAGCTCACTAAGTTCGAATGTGGTACGAATATGTTGTTTTCAACATTCTGGCCGTATATGAAGTGTCCCGAAAGGAATGCAACTTGTGTATTTACTGTCATTCGTGAAGTGAAAAGTTGGAAACAGCAAAATGGAATGTCATTCGACAGTTGAAGCTCACACTATACAACAAAGAGTAAATTAATATTGTACCTGTACAATGGTGTAAACATAATAAAAGTTTGGTGGCTGTATTAGTTTTTAAAAAAATGTCTCCAACTGTGGGGAGATCAATTGAAAAATTTCAACAACGCTTCCGACATCGTTTATTCGCTAAACTTCTGACTTCGTGCTCGAAAAATTCCATGAATACAACTACTGTAGTGTAGCCTGAAGTTAATAAGAGTTAAGAGAGTTCTTGTATTGGATTATTGACATCAACAAATAGATGCTTATTTCTCTAGCAAAATTATCTTAAGAGATGAAGCACGTTTTCACCTTTGAGCATTTGTTGATCGCCCACATGGCGCCAGGCGGTTTGGAAACCCATGTGATTGTCGAAAAACAAGTTGAAAATGGAACAAAATTGACCCACACATGAAAAAATTTTGCAATAGCGAGAAACGAGAGAAATAAAATTCGAACAAGGAAATAGAACAGCAAAAACACATTAGTCATCTACGATTAATCAGAAAGTGCAAAACTTCCCTACTTTTTTAATTCATTGGACTCTCCTTTATTCTTTAATGGATGAAGTGTCTATTTCTGCAACTTTCTGAACTTTGTTTTCTCTACAAAGTCTCCGGAACAAAAATAAATTTGAATTTTTTTTTCAAATGGTAGAAGAATTGTGCACTATAATTTGTCAGGGGCCTTTCCCTCTCAAAAATTGTTGCCTTGAAACGAAAAAAAAAAATTACACTTCGAACATTCAAATGTTGTAACTTTTCGGAGTCTATATCGAACTCCTTCATGAAATTAATTCTTAAATTACTGAAAATCTTCAGAATCGTGTGAATTGATTCATTTATCAAAGTTTCAAAGTCCGAAAGGGGTTTTTAGAAAAATTGTACGAGACAATATGAATATATTGATGAAGGAATGGAAGTCATTTTCTAAGTTATAAATGTGTGAATGGTAGTCAAGTATATACCCAATCTATTTATACAGGTTGGGCTTTCGAAAACGAAACAGACGAGATATATGTGATAATAGAGGTATATATAATTAATTATGCATTATGTCCCAACAGATCAAAATAATATTCCGCCTACCGATGAAACTCAGTTGTTTAAAAAATTATGACTGATGCTGATTTCTATCCATTACTCATTGAGAAATTCACTTGTTTTGATATGTCGAAGATATTTCTCCCTATAGATATATTTCCGATTCTAACAGTTTTATTAGATAACGGTCATTTTTCAAATACAAAAAGCTATTATCATAATTGGATATGGAATTAAAAACAATGGAGATAGTACCGTGAATAACCACACGAACACTCACTCCACTTGAACTCAATTAAAACGTTAACTAGTAAGCCCGCTGGTGGCGCTGGTCTATATTATAGAGGGTTAGTCAAAAATGTGTACCGAACTTTCTGGGGTTTATAGTTCTTTGAAAAATAAGTATAGTTTGACAAATAAACCCATGGCCCAAAATGCATATTAAAGGAGATAGGTAATATATCCTTCCAAAGTAAATGAAATGAAAAAATTTCTGTCACCAGATTGAAATTTCGTTCATAAATGTAGGTATGTTGTTAATATACATTTTCTATTTCTCTTCTATGTCTGATATTGGTATAAGGGGGGCAAGTCATATTTTTTTTAGGACAACTACCTTCATTGCATTCGTTTCCGTGAAAATAAAAGGATCATTCGATGAGTTAAGAAAATTACTTGGGAAAGGAACTCCTATACAATTACAAAAAATTTAACCGTTATCGAGATGTTTGAGAGTTTGTAGTCACATAATGTCAGAAGATTTATTCACCGCGAAATTTATCGATAACGATATTTAAGTAGGACAGGAATATTTAAGACCTTTGATCAAAAATGTAAGAGTGTAATAACCACGTACATTTATACACGAAATTTTAATCTGATCGCATTCATTCTTTCGAAATTATGCGGTGAATTTTTTTTAAATTTCATCAACTTTGGAAGGATAGGTATATCTCTCTAAGTATGCATTCAACTATACTCATTTTTCAATGTCCTATCATCTCCAGAAAGCTCGATACCTACATATTTTTGACCCACCATGTATGTAGACTTCAATAAAAGGTAGATTCACTTCAACATATTGCCATATCATCAATGAGACAGAAAATTATGCGATCACTACTTTTGTATTGAGTTTTTCTCCATTCATAGTTAGGTGGCAGTTCGGAAAATTATTTTTCATCTGTTGTTTGTACAATATATCATCAGTTTCGTTGCATGCTTCAGCCGAAAACCAGAAACGTTTGTACTCGATACTTTTTATTTCATCCAAGGTGATGAAGGAACGTGTGACTTGGTATGATTTTTCATTTCCAATTCTTGCAAGAATATATCACCATGAAAACCATTCCATTCGCAATTTTGAAGAGAATTTTCATAAGAAAGCCATTAATATCCTATAAAACATTCATAAATTTCCAAAGTAAAATATCTCAATTCCTATCTTGATCGTTTTGTTTGCTATTTAATCCTATCATTTTTTATTCATAAGAAATTCATATCCTCTCTGTAACAACAGGGGGCGTAGCTCAGATGGTAGAGCGCTCGCTTAGCATGCGAGAGGTACCGGGATCGATGCCCGGCGCCTCCAATTTGTTTTATCGTTTTTTTCCTAATTTCTTAATTCATCAACACGAAAATGTGAAATTATCGAATTCCATCCATTGATGAGCCAGCGAAAAATATTAAAGCATTCTTTTTTCGAAAGATCCCCTCCATGTCTATATCTAGACAGCTCTGATCTCTCGAAAATTATTCACTTCATCCACTATGAGGATAAATGACAGGAATTTGGCTTAACATAAGTTTTTGGTTTTGAAAAAGTGTCGAAAAGTAGAACAAACTATTTGTTTCTACTCGAATCTTTATTGTTAAAAATAGTACTAGGTATTAGGTATAATGTATGACTACGAATATTTCGACTTAATTTTTTAGACTTTCAGGAATGTCGGGCATTTGAAAAATAATTTACCGAGGCATGGGATGCGATAATAAATCCTGTGATAACGAAACCTTTGAAAAAGAGTTTCTTATTCTTGCCATACGATATTGTATTTATACAATGCTACTACGTACAAAAGTTCGGATTATAGATATCATCTTACAAAATGTTCGGACCACAGAGGCGTTCGGATCATTAAGGCCACGGATTATCCAACCCGTACTCTTCTAGGTATGCTTAAATTCACATTTTTGTTTCCTCGGGATATTGCACATACTATTTTTCTGATTTGATTTCCACCGTATTCTCTCCTTGTCATACTCACTGCGAAGTTCCAATTAGTATTTTTCGAATTATTGAGATTGCAATCAGCCCTCGATATCTTCGCGGAATGCTGATACACGAAATCAACAAGATAATTTCACGAATGTACTCAGGAAATTCATATTGCAGGCTACCTCTTTCAGAAATTGTCGTGTTCAAGATAGGGAGAAATGGGAATAATGATTACGTTCATCGAGCTGAATGATTTCGTGTTAAAATCCCAACTGTGGGCTCTCAATAATGTCGAATATGAAGTGGTAATATCGATTGACTATTTTTTTATTAGCAGGATGGAAAAGCGAACCGGTTTGAACTTTTTTCACGTGCGATATTTCAATGCGTAACCAATTCCTGGATTAGCATGGAACGCCCTGGAATTCATCAGGTGATGAATGCGAAATCGAGAGCGACGCAATCCAGATCAAAATTCCCGTTTGTTTGCCAGTGTTTCGGCTACCTTCACACATAAATAATAATAGACCCCTCTTTCCGACGTAAATGGCCCGTATATGAACTCATTCAATTGACAGCGCACATTTGTTTTTAACAGTTGGTGGGATTCATATGGATGTCCGTTATATTCTCCACGTTCATCACCGATAGAAATCCAATTATTTCATAACTCAGTTTTTTGAGAATCGATAAGTATTGCGTTCCTAGCGGATTTGCCTGATTTTCTACCCACTTTTCCGTTTCAAGGTCGTCTGCCGCATTCGATATATCATCCTCAATTTGGTTCGGAAGATCCTATTGATTTTCGGCAACTAACCCAATACATAAGTTGAAATATCCTCAATACTACACTAGTGCGCTGAGATAAATCTCTCCAAGAGAGGAGATAGGACAAAATTATTCTTTTGTTTCAATATGTATTGTATTATTTCAGCTCTCTGAATCGGAGCAATATATGTATACACATATCATTCTGATTCTTATATCAGACTAGATATATCACCATTGGAAATTTATGAAATTTGGAATGAATTTTCTCTATTTTAATGATTGAAGTGTAAGAAGACGGAAGAAGCGGATATTTTCACGAATACAGATATATCCGAGACGACAGGGAATACTTCTTCATTCCCTCTTGTTCTGAGTAATAAATAGGTAATGAACGATTTTCTCGTTGCAGTTCATTAAAGTTCGATATCAATGTTGAATTAACAGGTTACTTTGATCGTTTCTGATTAGAATTGCAGTTTCGTAAAAACATCACATGAAGTTCAGGTGTTGAGTTCACCATTCTTGCATATAATGTCCTTATGATTCGTTCAAATGGAAATTACCAATTAGGTCGCTTTACGGAGTTTTACTACCCATAAAACTGACAAAATCAGTATGCCCTCCCGTTCAATTTCCACATTAGCACCTGCACCTACCGAATTTCGGTGAATTACAATGAACACTGCATCATGCATTTCAATGCAGAAATAGCAATCATGAGCGTCGAACAGCAGACGTAAATCATGTCGATATGCAGAGCCGGATCGAAATGGGTTGTCCTGTTTGGCGCCATGCGGAACAGCTTCGGATTAAATTGTTTCTGATATTTTCTTTTAAAAGTCTCTTAGGATTGTGAATATCCACTAGAATAAACAAAAAAGATTTTCGTCGCCCTTACACTCAAGATTATTCTGAGGAAATCGTCGATTCATTTCATTTCTGAAATTATTTTCAGAGTATCGAAATTTTCAAGGTATGCTTGACTGAATCTAATCGATTGAAGTATATTGCAATTTTATAACATTTTGGATTCTATATAAGATTTCTCCATCAGAAAAATAAGTAATATTAGTGAAAATATCCAAAACCTTGAATATTTTTTATTGATGAATTGAAAATTGTAGATTTCTTAGAGACCCTTTCATTATTGAAAAAAGTTTCTAATTGATTTTGTTTCAGAGACCGAGATCAACCTTAAGCATCTGAAAAAATTTTTCTGAATGAATTGGTTCTATTCTTCAACATATTTTTTTTCTAAATAAAAACACGAAGAGTTGTATTACGCTGAAGCGGTGAAATTATCAGAATTTTCCTCAACGCGGAATCATCAATAATGACTTTACCCTAAAATTGTTTGAATGAATTCAGGGTTCCTCAGGAAAGCGGTAGGCACCAAACATAAGTTTCGTCTCATGGAACCCCTGTATTTCACTGCAGATTTAGAAAGCATGGTGAATATATGACTAAGCCTATTTCACATCTCACGTGCTCAAAATTTTTCATTTCTCTGATATTTCTCTCTTTCGTAAAATTGAAGGTCTCGGAAGAAACTAGATATATAAATGAATTTATTGGAATGCGACTTATGCTTCGAAATTTAGAATAAAAGAAATGAATACTGTATCTATCTATCATAATAATTCAAGACTCTACAGGGTATCAAAAATGAGATAAAGCATTTTCCACATATTGAAACTATTATTTCGTTCTTATTCCATAAGACACACTTCTTTTTTATTGGAAAGCAAATTTCATTGGTTTTGTAAAGTTGTTCAGATAACGTCAATGTTCATTATCCGCAGTGCCGTAGGTTTGGTTGTTTTTCTTCACTCTATACAACTAAGCATACAAATGTTTTTGAGGAGGTCACACCGAGAAACATTTTTGAAACATAGATGAATTAAAAAAAGTAATCATCTTAAAGAAAAACATTCTCAATTCCTAGGCTCACAGATCTTGTATCATGTAAAGGCAAATCATTTTTGTTTTTCGATTTATTCTTTTTCTTAAAAATAGTTGGCTTCACAGTCACGAAAAGAATTGGGTGTTTCCATCATTCGGAGAAATGCGTAGCGTTTCGTGATGAATATCAGCCTGAGATTCATTGAATAAATTGCGTTGAGTAAAAAACTTTTTCTGAACTTTGCAGTCCAATGATGAGGGACGGTCAACGCATGAGGATATCTAATATTTAGACTGTGAACGCTATGTCTACACCATTTCCAAGTGTAATTCAGAAATCGTCAAGTGTATTTTAGATAAGTCACTTGAATTTCATATTAAGCTGGGTATCATAAAGAGTAGAGGGCCCAAAATGGAGCCCTGTGCCACACCAGAAAGTATGGCTCTAACGCGCGAAGCAACAACGTCCACCCTTACCTCTTGACCTCTGTTAGAGAGAAATGATTTGACAAGGGACACCGAAGCTCTGTCAAATCCGTAATGGGATGTGCGTAGTTTTTTATCATCAATCACATGTGATTGGAGATATGAAGATACCCTGAGTGGTATGGCATACTTATAATGCCAAATAAGGCTGAAACTGGTATATCTCTCCTTTAAGTAACAAAATCTAGAAATTGAAATTGGTATACTTTTCCATGATTACTATTTTGTTTTTATTAATGTTTCAACAATTTATGCATACAGTCTCGAAAGTTCGACTAATTTTTTCCAATAGAACATGCATTGTTTTTTTGTCTCATTGATTTTCATATAAAGACGGTTCGTTTGGTCTATTTGGGATGTTTGCGAAATATGTGGCTGAATAAGAAATGCGGATGGTTTTTGTGGAATTGTTAACAGTTTTGGTATTTCTACACTAATGAACACATTTTCTGGAGATAAGATCGCCAGTTCAAAAATTTGAAGTAATGGAGTATATGTTATGTCTCTTCACGAACTAAAAATAGTAACATTCACAATGGACTTTACGCGCGGAGAATTAAGGCCGTTGTAAATAAGCGATGTATCCGCCGATGCAGTCTATGGATAGAGCATTGAAACAGTTCGTGAGTATCATACGCCATGGCTATCTAACGACATTTCGGTGGATAGGTCGATAATTGAAAACTGGCGTTATTTACTATAGTCTACTGTTTTTGAGAATTGCTCAGTAAGTTGTGTGAAGGATATTTTCATCATATCCATTCCGAGTGGCACACGTTTTTTTTTCAAATGACATTCATTTTTGGAAATACATACCAATATTCAATATTCTCGAGAACGAAGGAGGATAAGAAGGGAACTTCAGATGATATTTAATAAATACCATGTACTGAACGTTGAGAACATCAATAGGGCCAACATCACAGTTAATAAAAAATATAAAGAGAGAGCAAGAGAGTGAAATGAGTAATCACCCAGGATTTTTCTCAATGGCTAGACGAAGCTCTGAAAAAATCTCAAGATTAATTTTAAGGGAGGTACATCAGCGAACTAGTATTCCATGAAATGTCTCACATAAACTAGAAAAAAATTCAATGAACGTGAAGATAAATTAAAATTTATCAACATCCTTACATATTTGATCTCACAAGCATGGAAAAAGCATAGACAAGCATACACAAGACCAGTAGACGAAATAAACCAAACAAAATACACCATTACTTGAAAATTACGACTTAAAATGGACTTATGACAGGTATTATAGTATTTTTATCATGCAAAAGAGGTAATCAAGAAATCGAGGAAGAATTTCAGAAATCGGTTATACAGGGTGGGCCATCCATAACTTTCCAACCCGAATTTTGAGCTTTGGGATGGAATAAGAGAATACGCTCGGACAGGTCAAATTTTGTTGAAAGGGGACAAATGAGGGTGTTCAAATGAGTTTGATGTTTGATATCACTACCCCTCTAGCCGCAATCCCTAACAGCTGTCATTTTTGAATAGGGAAAAGGAGACGAGCAGCACCTTGTTGGAAAGGCAATTCAATTTCGAGCAACAAGGTGCTCGATCCCTTTTTCCTATTAAAAAATGAAGGCTGTTAGGGGTTGCTACTAAAGGGGTAGTGATATCAAACTCATTTGAACACCCTTATTTGGCCCCCTTTCAATTTGACCTTATATATATATATATATATATATATATAATGAAAATAGAAATGATTTCGCCGTTCTTTCAATAATTTAATCATATATATATATATATATATATATATATATATATATATATATATATATTACCAGTATAACCCATAGTAGTAGATAAGGCAATGGAATGGCTTTGAAAATTTAAACACTTTTAATGCCCACTTTCCTGAAAAATATTGCAGCATCATCTGAACCGTTAGAGTCGGCGATAAAAGAATACATAGTGGATATTGCGTTGTTTGACTCAACCATTTATGAACATATTCGGCGAAAGATTATACATATATGTGAAAGTAAACAGCAGTTCAAGTTATTATATTTGTAGATGTAATGAGAAGGTATCAATGTTTGCTTCAGAAAATCAAACAAAGATGATATCATTTAATATGGCTGAGAGAGATTTCAATTATTTTTATGATGGGTAAATGGCGAATTTAGTAATTCTCGTGTTTTGAGCTCCGAATACAATTTGATTGACTTCTAGGAAAGATTTCAAATTTCAACACGATTAATTTTGGGGTCGGAAATGATTCGAAAGATAACTTTTCATTTTTTCTTTCGAACTTGAAACAAATTAGGGTACGAGAAATATATAATATTTATAAAAGTTTATTGCATAGGCAAAAGTCAGCCATTAGAGGGACAGAATATCTTTTCCATTTATAGATAATATAATAACATTTCCCGAGCTGTCATTCGTTTCGGGTATCCTGGAAAGTGTATACGCCATCTCAGGAATCAACGCTATTGGATCATTCACACAAAAAATTCAAAAATGTTTCACTGATATTTCTCGTAGATGCAGCAATATTGAACCGCAATTTAATCTGGAAATTGCTTCTAGTTACTAAGCAAAGTTTTGGCGAACTGCGAACAAACATAATTGAGGTACAACTACGTCTTCATGAACGAATCAATGAAAAGTTTATTCAATCGGACAGTGGAATCATAAATCTATTACATCTGTCGGATATTTCTACGACTTTCGGTGGGTGATTGCCTGATGTACTTAGATATACAGGGTGGCCATTTGAAAACGAAACAGACGAGATTACAGACGAAATAAATTTTTTCGATAGAAATGCTCAGACAGGTCGATTTCTGTTTCGAGGGGGACAACTTAAGATGTAGATTACGGACGCATAGCGCTCCAACCCTTGCTACTAAAACCCTCACCCCCAATTTTTGAATAGGGAAGATGGGGTGAGTGATACCTCATTTGAAAGGTATTTTTATACTGATTTCAGCACAGTAATTGTTTTTTCATTTTATGTATTAGTTCTCGAAATACAGGGTGGCCATTTGAACACTCACTCAATTGATTTCAACTAATTGGTCAATACAAGCTGAAGGACTTCGATGTGAGGCGACTTATGAAAATAAAATACAGTGTTATTTTATTTTATTCATGAAAAGTGATCTAGAGGTTGGAGAGGTGTGTACAGTCATCGAACACATACGAGTGAAATACGTCAGGGTAGGATAAACGTATGATGTGAGAAAAGAAAAGAGAAGATTTGTTTTATTATACGACTTGAAAAAAAATAGGTGGTTCTCAATTAGACTCTAATATTTTTTATGTTTGTTACCTCAGAACTGGGTGAACCGAATTTGATTCTGTTTTAATTCGAAACCACATAAATTAAATTTGAATCAAGAATGTGCGGGACAAATGGGGAAATAATTCAATATCACGCCAAACGAATTCCATGTTTTTATTGGCAGGTATATAGTTCAAGGGTAGTTTGATGAGTGTTTGGTTAGGTTCTGATCTTGGGATTCATGACGAAGAAACGGAATATTCTTATAAGAATATTCGGATGTTTGAGTTACCTGATGTAATGTCCTTGTGGTTAGTAGTTGTCGCAGTTGAATATAGTGTGATCGAAATGGAATTATGACACCGGGTGGCCATAAATATCAGATTGGTCGAAAAATTATGCGACAACAATAAAGGGTAAAAAGGCGATCTATCCCATGTTTGGCAAATGCCTTCAATAACATGATAATGTTATAGTTGACGTGCATGATCAGATATATCTCATTCCAATGAAAAATCCTTCATGAAGTTGAAGAATGTGAAATAGTGTTTGTTCTCTGAGCTGATGAAATATATTAAATGTAAATATTATTGTTTCCTTCGAACGGCCTGTCTCAAATGAGCAGTATGTAGACATATTCGGATAAATTTTTTCAGGATTAACTTAAAATAATAGAACATTTTCACGACATTTATAATAGAACATTTTTCACGAAAAATGAACGGGATGAGAAAATTTTCTAAGCAAATTAACATGCTCTAGCAAGTTCTCAAATACCTACTTCTCAAAGTACTCCTGAGTGAATGAAGATTAAAAATATTGGTCTTCTCATAAGTGAATCAAAATATTACAAACACAATTATTTTAATTTTCAAATTCTTTGTCATGCTATCTTTCGTTGTAGGGGTGCATCATAGGAAAATCAATTTTCTTCAGTTCTGAGACAGGTGAAAATGAAAATTCTCTGCGTGTATGTACAGGTGGCACACTGGGGAATTTCGAAAACTTAGAAAAATTGAAAAATGTAATCATAGAAAAATATACCCCTTTCAATTTATAGGCTCACAGAACGTTCATCTGGCGGGATGGAAAGTTGAATCAGATCAGATGTCACTGAGAGATAAGGCAGTTCTGGCCATATTATAGCTTCGCTAATATCCCGTATCGTTCAGAGAAAACAGATAATAAAAAAATACCTCTATAGCAGGGACCTTTTGAATATCATAATAGCTATGTTCGCGGGTCAAGTTCCGAACCATTTCAGAACTCTACTCAAGACACAGTGTAGAACAGCTTTCCAAACTGTGTCAAGCGCAGATCGACTTACACCGATAACGAATCGGTTCCAAGAGTTCCGGGGTTGAATCAAGAACTGGTAGTTCCAAATTGATTCTTACCTGAGTTAATTTTGTTTTTGTGTCTTCATAATTAATCGTCAAATGGGGGAGATCTTCAAGAAATATCATGAGTTGCTGAAGTTCCCAAGAATATATCATGAGGTGTTCCAGTCAAGATGCAGACAGGAGTTTTTGTGCAACCGCGTTTTCGATGTGTGGAACTCTCTTCCCGCTGAAGTGGTTTGTTCTCCGTCGGTCAACATTTTCAAGAACCGATTGGACAGATATTTACGGGGGTGATGTGTGTGCGTGGGAAGAAATGGGTGAAAATTGTTTGTTTGGGGTAAGATGAACTTTGTTCTCAGTTTGGTCTGTTTGGGATTTTTTGGGTATACTTGTATACAGGTCTTATATTTTGGTATCACACTATTTGTTTGGTTTTACTCTGTATTTTGAAAGTTTATAGGCTGTTTGCTCCTTTCTTATTCTAATAAATAATAATAATATTTTGAAGAGGTGCTCCTTGACTTTAACAATGCACAATTATTCAAAATTTTCGACTGACTAACATAACTAAGGAATCGCATCATGAAAATGAACACACAGCCCTTTTTAATTCCAAGAACGTTCGGAAATATAGCGCAGTTTATTAATTCTGGACTTGGTAACGAACCGGTTCGGAACTGGACCCGCGAATAAAGTTCGCATTGCGTACATCCTCTCCACTCTTTCATATGTAAATGACAAATTTCTTGCCTTACACCATGCGAACTGGGAGGTTAGACCTTCTCATTTGATGCTACTAGATGTCGCCATTGGTATCGAATCACCAAAAGTCCCTTACTAGTAGGTATAAATATTGTAGTTTTTCATCAGGATGTCTCTGAGCGATATGGGATACTGATGAGGCTATATTGAGCCGAAACCGATATATCACTTCTCTTAGTGAAAACTTCTGATTCATCTTCTCGGTCCGCCGGAAGAAGGTCCTGTCAACTTATACATACATTGAAGATTTTATTCATTTCGAAGTTTACTATTTTCGATTTATCTGTAATTAAATAATGTTTTTTTTTTTAATTAAGATGCGTATATTTCTTAATGATCCAAAAAATGTCGATACGATCGAGTTGAAACTTGGTAGCTGGGTGTTAATAAAACATCAATTCGAATATATATTATGCAGAATCTCAACAGGATCTCATCACACAAAAAATCTGAGAACTTCTCTTCAGAATGTTTGGTCTCTCGGATAATATTGACTGTGTTATGGCGAAAAGCTCATACGATTCGTTGCTAATATCGAAAGGGAAAAAAATCGCTCTGTTATTTCGTCTTCACAGAAAAAATTTTGAAAATTACAAAAATTACAATTCATTTAGAAAACTTGATATGATTCATGAAATTCGAGCATCTTGCATAATGATGATGTTACAAGACATACCCTGAGTTGCAGGAACGTCCATTAAATTCAATGCTGCCTCAATTCTCCAGAATTAAGACGGCATTAAATTTTAATGGACGTTCCTGCAACTCAGTGTTGGGGAGCTAATTGTGGGAAGAAAATTTTTAAACATCACAAACCTATTTCACTTATTCTCTTCATTCGGCACTTTTTGGATTCCACTTAAAGAATAATAGTAATAGAGATATTTATTGATATAAACCATTTCAAGAAATGATTACATGAAACAGGGTGGGATTCAGCTCACACAATCATGGACAGTATGATGCATAATATGTACAGGGTGTCCCACCGGGAGTGCCCATTAAAAGTTTATGGAGAAATTATAATTCGATCAATTTCCAATTTTGTGTGGGGAACACCCTGTATATTATTAATTTTTTTGGATAGATCTTCGAATGCCACATTCATTCCTTTTAGCCATCCAAAGCCGTTCTCGAGTTATTCACTGTTTTTTGAAAAAAATTACAGATTCAGGCTTGTAGAACACTGAGAATTCAATAAAAGCGCAACGCAAATCTGAGATCTGTTTTTTGAAATGAGTTACCGAAAAGAAAGACAATAACGTTTTGATGTACTGGGAAGTAAAATGAGAGTGTCGAAGTAGGAATTCAAAACAAGCCGAAGAAAAGCCAAGAAGTTTCATTAGTTTTCTCATAAGTTCTGCATTACAATTTGAGCTCTCAATATGTATGTCATATTTCCTGAAAAATAACTCGTTATTTTCATTATGAGCAGTATTTTCATTATGAGCAGTAAAAAAACTAGTGTTCGTGTACTTTGTGCAATGAACTAATTTTCCAGAGATGTCAACAACAGAAACATAGAAAAATATTTTGAATAAAGTCATAGATTTGTATGAAAGGGTGGACTTAGATCATGTTATATTATGCTCGTAGCAGTTATTTCTGAATATCTCGAAAATGGTATATTTAAGATATATGGAGCCCTTAAAAGTGTCCACTTATTTTCACCCCAAAAATTGAAATGTGAGTGAAAAAAAATACGGTTTCCATTTGAAAAAATCGAATTTTCTGCTCTTTTTGCATTCCAACATTGACACTCTCATTTTACCTCCCAGTATAACAAAACATTATTTTCTCTACAGATTGACGTCGAATATCTTTTCGGTAACCCATTTCAAAAAAACAGATCTCAGATTGTCCGTTTCGCTTTTATTGAAGCCTCAATTGGTAATTTTTTTTACAAAACAGTGAATAACTCGAAATCTGCTCCAGATGTGGATAGGGAATGACACATGAAATGAATGTGGAATTTGAATATCCATCCGAAAAAGTTATAATATACAGGGTGTTCCAATTGAAATAAGAAAGTTGATGATCATTTCCGAAGAAAGTGAAAGTTATTGATATTTAAGAATGTATCATAAATGAAGATCAACTTGGCTTACATTTTCACACAAAATTGGCAATTGATCTAATTGTTATTTCTCCATAAATTTCTAATGGGCACTCCCGGTGGGAAACCCTGTATATTGAAACACTGTGGTTTTAATACCAAAATTTTGCTTCTATTCTCCGATGTAACTCTCTTTAATTTGGTTTGATTATAAAAGTTAAACAGAGCAAAGTCGAGTCTAATCAAAGAAAAAAGCCCATCCAGAAATCTCTGAGAGCATCCTCAACTCAAAAAATCAGAAAACCACTGATTACCTGCTCCCTACTAGATCATCAACTCAGTCATACACTGGATCATTGGGGAAATTATTCGATATATACAAGGTGTCCCATATTCGAGTTCATCTATTTTACGTTTCTGGAGAACTGTACCTATTTGAAATCTGAATATTGTTGCGGTTATGATATTGTTCGACGTTCCCTACTAAGCTGAAATATTTTCTAAGCGTAAGAATTTTCAGGGGAATGAAAATTTATTTCTAGAAAAGTATTCAATTCTAAATCTGTTTTCGTTTGAATCGTTGCCGTTACCCTAAAAGTTTTTAAGATATCGAAAAGTAACCAAAAAAGAAAGGAAAGGCACTCAGGATCACGCTGGTTATTCATAATATCTCAGCTGAACCGTTTCACCATTTGTTAAAAGCTATAGCTCAAAAAGACTGTATCAATTGATTACTTTTAGTTTGCAGGAGAGACAAATTCGGGCAATTTCTCCTTCACGACCAAAAGAAAAGAAACCTTTCACGTTTCACGGTCTGATGAAAATAAGCTTCAACATAGCAAGGCACTGATACCTTGTGATTGAATGCCGTGGATTCTTGAAAAGCCCTTCTCTTCTACAACTGCAATTCAATCTGAAATATAACTATATAACGTTTTGAAATTTATTGGGCGTTTCAGGCACATTATTCACAGCGTCCACAACGAGAAGTCTGTTGAGTAATGTTTTTAGAAACTGCGATATCTCCACGAAAAAAATACTAGATTTTGAGATTCTCAAAAATGCATTCTGTTCAACAGCGAAATTCTACGACACATTGTTTTTTTTTCTTAACTTGAACATTGTTTCCACAAGCACATCGAACCCAAACATAATATAAAGCGATTAATGACTATGGATGGCTTATCGCCTTGAAATTAAAATTCAATGTTTTCCATTTTCGTGACTACGGAACACCATTCTTGAAGTGGAAGAACGTAGGAATATTGTGCACCTCCCGAATTTTGGAAAATTCGTCACACGATGTTTGAAATATTGTGTCAAAAATTGTATTCAGAATTTACCTAAGTCTCTTGTCTTTCGAATTAGAATATATTTTTTTAAAATTGCGTTCGATTCTGAGGATTTACAGGATTCTAATTCGTTTGCACGCAGGACTATAATTATAAATTTCTGATTCTTGATATGTATAGCTAAGAATTACTTGAGAAACCTTTTATCCATTAAATCGATGCATTAAAAATGACGAGAGCACTTCCTTCCAATATTTCCAATAAAAATTCAGCATGATAGAGAAATCTAGATTTCGAAGTCAAATCTAATCGGTTCACCTAATAACATTATCCGGAGTATGCGAAATGCCCATCTAATAATTCAGTGTTACTTGCTATTTGAGCCGCATCTTGAACGACAAATTGGGTGTAAACCTCAATGACTCATAAATAACCTTTCTGAACCGTTTAATTTTCCCATGAGCTTGATATGGAGGTTCCCTAGAGCCATAAAGTTCCGAAAGTACCCCCACATTAAACAGAGCTCCCAGCCTCCTCATCCTGCATTATTGATATTGCAAGAAGATATGATTCAGTAGTACAAACCTGCTGTTAAAGTGTTTGATCAATACGAAAGGTGGGCGGAAACTAAAGTCTCGATCTTGGCCCAGCAAGAGTAACATTATTTCAAGGGAAATATATTTCCGCAAGTGTTCCGCAATTACTGTAAAAATTCCTAGTACGAATTACTCATTATGTACAGTCTTGACAACACATTATGTTTCATCTTGATAATAAATATGATGTGAGTTATAACATAACAGTTTTTTTCTGGATTGAACACGTTCGGTAATTTTTGTTACTATTGGTATTGTGTCCCTACAATTATTTGTTTTCTCGATGAGAATTTTATGAATCATTTCATGATCTTCAAAAATCAGGCGAATTTTTCATTTCTCTCTCGAATTTTTCAAACTTTTCAATTCTTCTTTTAGTCTAGGTATTTTTGGAACAGTATTTGAGCTAGTTATGCGCAACTTCTATTGAAAATGAAGAACCAAAACTCGCGTCAATTTCCTACAATCAATATAACATTAATTATTATCGGTAATCAGCATTAACAGGTTCATTATTATGAATGGAAATTCTCTTTTTTGCCCGCTTGTCGTATTTCATTCTTATTCCTTTGTGACCCTCGTTCTTCGCAGATAATCTGGGAGTCCTTAAAATATCTTGATTGATTAGAAAAATCTCTTTCGTTTCTACTGTTCTTCAGGAATAATCATCCTTCATTTGAGTCTTCATCGATTAGTCAACATTCGAATAATGCCTGAACAATGCTTAGTCACCAGGATTTCCCATGAGAAAACGAAGGAAGTGATATACTTTTATTGGTCGTCTTCCAGAACAGAATAAAAATGAATGATTATTCTAGTCGATACGGAATGGTAGTATCGGCGGATCTCCATGGAATAGCGAATTCTCTGGAAAACATCACATATGATTTCGCCGATAACTATCTTCCGAAATGAGGCTTTCGCTCTCCAGTTCATCCATTAATTGCAATCAAAAACCGTATGACTAGCCACAATTTGCTGAGCAAGTATGAAGAAGACCGTGAAAAGGACCTCGACTTCGTAGTCTTCCTAGTTCTGTCTCTAGGAATCGCGGGATTTTGTATTGTTAGTCTAAGAACTAGAATTTTACTTTGAAAATTTTCAATCAGAATGAAAATTAGTTTACAAGGTGCCTCTAAATGATGGCGAGGGGCTTCCAAGATATATAGCCATTAGAATTCGTTAAAAAGTTGCCGTTTTAAAAGTTGTTATTTTCAATAACGAATAAATCATAATTAGAATTCTGGTGATGAGTTTTCATTCATACTTTTAGAATGACTTTTTGAATTAGTATCATACGAAAAAATATTTGTCCTTAGGTAGGTACAAGCCTTGTTTGAACCTTGGTACGAAAGTAGCATTTTACTCATCTTAAACGAACTCAGAAAATTTATTAAGTAGGTATTATTCATTTCAGTTATGAACATAAGGTTATTTAGTATAAGATGTTTTAAATCCTGAGTTTCAGATAATTAATGAATATCTATTGAAATATAATGTAACAAGGACCTCCCTCAGGGTTGATACTTTTCTCAGAATAAATCGAAACTTACAAACGGTGTTGGCCATTTTATGGAACACTTTCGATGAAATGAAATAAAAATTAGGAAGCCTCGCTTTTGAGCTTTAATGATAAGTATCGCTTATAATGATTTTATGAGATCGGTGCTTATTGTGAAGATATTCATACACCAAGAGTTTTTTTGAAAAAAATTGAGAATTGTCAACTCGTAACGCCTTCAAAAGACTGCATCTTGGGAGGGACAGAGACCCTGTATGATTTCAAGTGTCTGAGGGCTGGTATTATAATAATGATAACACTTTATTGCCAAGAAACAATTAGAAAAAAATTTTTTAATAATATAAGAAAGGCCCCTGCGTAAAAATTTCTTGTTTCAGGAAAATGCAGAGACCTCCGAGAAAATATTTCAATAGATATCTGAACAACATGGTACTTAGTTACTAGAGTTCATAGTTAATAAATATTTCTTGAGACCGCTCTTCAATGACGAGAAACTACCACTCCAAGCAATTGCGGGAGGAATACGATTCCAGAGCTGGGTGAACCTCAAAGAAAAATTGTTGTTTATGAATTTAGGTCTTTCTTGTTGCGGGTGGTAAAAAGTTTTTTAAAAGCCGTAGCTGATGCATAGTACGATAGAATTTTTCATTAGTACGGCAACCTGGGCATTCCAAGAAAGAGTTTCATCGATTATCAATCAAACCAAGATTTTTAACGTTTTGCGAATATGAAATGAAGTTGCCATTTATAACGGCTTCAGGTCTACAGGGATTGATCTTAGCATGCGTACGTGTGATAATTACGATTGATCGTGTTTTCGCAGGATTAAATAGAAGACCTAAGCTAGAGGCCGCCTCAGACTAAATCCCGAAGTCGCTAAGTCCCGAAGTTTTCTACAGTTGTGTGTACGTACAATTGTAGATCATCGGCAAACAGGTGGTCTCGCAGGTGGTACTTGCAATGTATTCTTCATAAGAGAAGAAGTTAATTGAAAGAGATTATTTGGATAATATAGATCGTACTGAAAATAATATATCAGCAAACCCCCGAAATTGTTGGACATATGTATCGGAGAGTAGAAGGGACGGACAGATTCCTAGTTCGATGACCCATGGACATGATGTTTATGATAGCCGACAAGATGTTGTTACACGTTCGGTGAATATTCCGCAGGTGTCTTTGACGATCCAAATAAACGGATTATTTACAGGAAGAAAGAAATGATAGATTGTTTTGATCAAATTGATATTGAGTAGGTATATCCACCGGATGTAATACTGAAAAAGATGGGTAAACTGAACGTTGATAAGGGGCCGGATCCGGATTTAATCCCACCTATATTCATCGAGTCTTGCGCAAATTCTCTTGATTTACCATTTCAGATAATCTTCAATCAGTCTATTGGGACATTATTTGGGCTATTTCCATTATCTATATTGTTGGTATTTACCGACGTTTCGGCAAGCATTCGCCTGCCGTCATCGGGGTGTAGTTGATCCTGAGACCAACAATATAAGACCGCCTCGGTGGCCTAGCGGGTTGGTAGCCTGCTTTGCACACGGATTTACTGGGTTCAATTCCCAATTCAAGGGTGTTTGTGTTTGTCCAAAAATTGAATTTTCGAGATAATAATTATATATATGCTGGCCAATGACGTACTGTCAAAGCCATTACAGGGGCACAACCCTAGAATTCACACACACACCAACAATATAGATAATGGAAATAGCCCAAATAATGTCCCAACAAATATTCCATTATCAAGAATATCTCGTTCACAATTCAATCAGTCTGTTCTAACAGAAATATTTCCCAGTAAATGGAAGGTTGCTAAAATCAACCGACTCATAAAGGTGGAAAAAAACAAATTATATCCAATTATCGCCCGGTATCTATAATAAGTCACTTCGGGAAATTACTCGAATCGATAGTTACAGATATTTTATTTGTATCGCTTAAAATGAGACTTAGTGAGATTCAACACGGGTTTTTCAAAGGTAGATCGGTCATGACAAATTTGGTGCCATAAGTGGATTTTATTTCGAAAAAATTAGATCAGGGTGTTCAGGTGAATGCAGTCTATACGGACTTCGCGAAGGCCTTTGATAGGGTTCACCATGGGACTCTATTGAGTAGGTATATTATCAAATTTGTGAGTTTTCAAAAGGCTGTTTTTGTGGATTGTGTCATATCTGTCTGATATATGTCAGTATGTTGTTATGGACGGTGTTTAATCCACGGCCCGTAGTGTGACTTCAGGAGTTGTTCAGGGATCGCACTTGGTTCCGGTTCTTTCCAATGCTTTTCTAAAGTAAAATTCGAAATTAATGCTGATGATCTAAAGAAGTATAGATCTATCAGAAGCTTGAGTGATGCGATTGAATTTTAACAGGATCTTGACAGATGCTGGGTTTTATTTTGAGGATATCCAGACTATTCAAGAGTAGGGACCTTATATTGCAGCTTTATACGTAGCAATTTAGAAAATGTAAACCGATCTTGAATCCTTTCTAACCTTTCTTTTACAAATACATTGACAAGTTAGAAAGAGTTCAAAGAAAGTTCACCAGAGTATTGCAATATATGCGGGTGAGCCGTCCCTATATTTCTAGAGTCAAATTGTATAACATGATAAGCCTGGAAAATAGAAGAGTTATTTACGATCAAATATTCCTTTATAGATTTGTCAATAATTATTATAATTTTCCGTTAATAGAGTGCGTACGTTTCAAAACGCGATTTTTTTGGTGGTCGCAGTAAAGACTTATTTTTTGTGCCCCAGGCAAGAACATCTTTGTACTGTAACTCGATCTTTTTGAGGATAAGTCGTTTTTGTAATTGGCATATAAACAGTTTTGAACTTTTTGGATTGTCATTAGCTGAATTTAAAAATAAATTGTTGATGTAAATATCTCAAGATGATGAGAAATAGTTCAGTTCTAGTATTTTAATATCACCTGGTTGGTACTTGTATTTGTTCTTATATTGTTGTTTTTTTATCACATATTTATCACGATGTAAAGAAATGATGTTTTTCTTTGAATTGTTGTGAATCCCCATAATTGGGCTCGTCCTGTCGGTATTTCTAGAAAAAGAGACATAAATGGAGTGAAGTAGACCCAAAACGCTGCCCTGCGGAACCCCAACTCCGCTCTGTCTATCCCTCAGATAAGATTCGAAAAGCAGCCGAGACCTGGACGAGAATCCCAGCTCCCGAATTTTACCAATCAATAGATCAAAGACCACAGTATCAAAAGCTCTGCTGAAATCTAAAAGTACTAACACAGAAGTTTGCTGTCCATTGCTTCACTAATATCGCTTGTTATTTTAGTGTTAAACGTGTCAACAGAGAATTGAGACTCAACTCCAGCTTGAAGACCGATTTTTTTTATGACAAAAGTGTCCTTGTATAAGTTCTGAGCAGTAGTCGCAGTTCGGTACTATGCTTAAAGCTAAAAATTCGACACATTTTTTTTTTCAGTTTGCGCCAGCTCATTTATTCCTATTTCTCTCACTTCTTGAAAATACCAAACTGATAACAGTTTATTCTGAAACAAGTTGAAGAATGAGCTACCATGGGTGTTGTAATTGCCTTCTGCAACGAGTATTAGACCATATTTCCTCTTTTTCCTTCAAGTTCTGTGAAATACCCACTAAATAAAAATATAAACTCAGATTCTATATCTCAGTGACTTTTGTATTGTTTCGTGGCAGTTGGTGTTATTGTTACGAAATTTCACAGATTTCTGAATTTGAATTAGTTTGTGTTGAAAATTTATAGGATCGGAAGTCAGAGTTGACAACCACAAAACGAAAAAAATGTAATGAGTTCATTACAATGATGTAATGAAAACAATGATGTAATGGGTTCATTACAGCACTGCTCTTAGTACCGTAATGAACTCTCATTGCGAAACTGAAATATACAAACAACATCAAACAGTATAATGTGTAGTTTATTGGTAGTGATGATCTTTAACGAAAAATGGCATCAAATCGCTTTTACTATCCACATAGTTAATCAAAATGATTTCTTGTGGGTGGAACTGTTTTTGGCGAACCATTTTTTTACAGAGTTAACGAGCTTCTTCATGTTGGTTTTTTCATATGGAACAAAAAGCAGATATCAGATGAAATATCTGAGTACCTGTTGTTACCGTATTTCATTGAACTCAAACTTTCTGATCCAGAGAAACATGTTCAGTTCTCAAATGTCTTTCCGATCTGAGTTGCACCTCTTAACGTCAAATCGATCCATTCTGTCCGTTTGTTCTGATGTCGTCTTGTTGCGAAAGTTGTTCGTTCCTATGTTGAACTTTGGATACAATCGAATTCGACGAAAACTAATATGATGGGCTATCTCTTTCATTTCTGTCCTTCTAGTTGCGAAATTGAATTCACTTCTGTTTATTTCGTCGGCTTGTATGATACGGCGGGGTTATTCGCCTACTAGAGAAAATGAAAGTTGAAAAAGGGACAGCTTTCATCTCCGGATTTATTCAGGAAACTTCCCATAAGAAAGTCTCTTATTAAAGTTATCGACCACCAGTCAATGTTTGGCCAGCCTCATTTTGAGAAAAGTACACTTATCACAGAAAGTTTTATTATAAAAACTTTTCAACTGCTTGTTTTCGTGTGCAATATCAGCAATTGGACAATTTCACATTGTTGAATTATCTTTATCATTGTTCACGAGGTTGAATTCGAATTTCAATCTTATTTTATACGATTCTAGCTGACTCGTCCCAACGTCGAGATATTCAGCGCTGAATGAATATGACCTTACCAAACCTAACTGAACCTTAACCAATCCAGTTGTACTCACCTGATACAACCTTTTTCTTTGTCTCTGAGGAAGGGGACACCTTAACGCAATGGGCCTTAAGTTGTTGAACAATTTGAGTGCTCACTGAAACACCCTCTTTTTTCCCCACGTATCTTCGCAACCTAGAAAACTCTGCTAAACTCATACGTTAGGTGCGTAACTCGGTTTATTTTGATTGAATGATTCTTCCGTGAATATCGCTCCTTTTTATGGAGGAGGAGAAAAAAAGCTCAATAGCCCACCTGCCGGCACTGGCCACTCCCCGAAGGTGCCAGCGAGTGTTGGACTTCAACCAACTGAAAAAACTCTACTCAGCTGCTTAGTTTTTACCCCAAGGACACAGATTCCATCCTGGAAACTTCTTTAGGCTGCTGGAACATAAATTACTATGGTATTCTTAAGAATATCATTCAGCAGCTTGCTCACTTCCTCCTCCGGGAAAACTGGGATGTGGGTGCAGAGCTTGCTTGTCGCGAGTAAAAGTAATCTAGTATACTTTTTTCATTGTAAGAAGGGACCTTTTACTGTTTGACTCCCCGTTCTGTATGTCCCCACTTCTTGGCTACGAAACTACGGTCGTGGATAGAATCGCAGTGATGTATTGATGTAGAGAGCCAATGCCTTTTGCTTTTTTGAAAATGGAGCTATTAAAGTTCGGTATCCAAATATCACTCATTGGGTCATCCCACCCGAAGACTCAAGGTTTCCAATAAAGTCCTAGTATTCTGGATACAGTCCCTACTTCTCGCTTGGGTCCAGCCCCTGGACTGTTTCAGTTTCGGGGGGAAGCAAGGTCAGTCATATTTATTCCTGTTCGTTCTAGTAGTGCTAGCTTACAAGTGGTGCTAACTGTATTCTTCGAGTCTGCACCACGCCGTTTTCTCATTTGCTCATTACTCGCAGCAAAATCTTGCTAGCTCGATCCCTGGCGATTATTAGGGCCTCCTGGCCTAGGGTCGCCCAGTCACGAGCCCTGGAATTCTACTAAAACACACAAAACCTATGATTTCACATTTGTTTCTAACTTTATAATAATAATAACAGCTCTTTAATTCAAAATCAATTAGTAGTACAAAAGAAATAACAAAAGAAACGGAACAGTGTCATGAAGAAAACAAAATTAACTCCTCAGCCCCAAAATATATTCGTCTTAGAATTTGGTAGGTGGAAAAACATAATATTTTTTTTTGTCTGCATTCAGGACCATGTGTTTTCCAGCGAACCATTTCTCCGCAGTTTCTAGAACTCCCTCAACCAAGGTTTTCAGATCTGGCCAGAGTGACTACACTACTAGAAGATTGGTTTCATCCACATAATTCACATTTATTATGCGATCGTCTTGCCATGTGACCTGAACACGAAAATCATTCAAATAAATGATGAAAAATAGAGGTCCTGCTATATTTCCCTGTGTAACTCCAAGTTGCAGTTTTTCTTCATTTGATCTCTCTCTGTTACCGTCCTTCCATATCTCCACTAATTGTGGTCTATTTTCGAAATAGGTCTTCACCCAATCCAATGCTGATCCCCTGATTCCATAACATTCAAATTTCTGGAAAAGTCTTTCGACCTCAAGACAATCATAGGCCTTCGAGAGATCAAGAAATATTCCAAGTGACAAATTTTCATCTTCAAATGCATCTATGATCTTTTTTAATAACTGGTAAATGGCAGTTTGTATAGATTTCCTCTTTAAGTACCCATGTTGATTATTGGAAAATATTTTGTTTTCAATTAGAAATTTCATTATTTGCTGCAATATGCCTTCTCAAAAACTTTCGATGTAGAGGGCAAAATACTAATGGGTCTGTAGTTCTCAAATTCATTTTCATTTCCTCTTCTATGAATTGGTCTTACCACGGCTGTCATCAACTTTTCTGAAAATACACCCCTTTTAATTGAGTTGTTAAGAACAATCTGAAGTGGTTCCAAAATTTCCTCCATTGTTTGTTTTATTATGCTGTTGAAAATTCCATCAATTCCACAGGTGTGCTTATTTTTCAACTTTCTTATTATGCTTTCAAGTTCTTTCAAACTTATAGGTTTCAAATAAATGGATTTATTCATTTCCTCAATCACGTTTAAAACACTTATGGT
The DNA here is from genome assembly GCA_038502775.1 of Hippodamia convergens. Lineage (NCBI taxonomy): Eukaryota > Metazoa > Arthropoda > Insecta > Coleoptera > Coccinellidae > Hippodamia > Hippodamia convergens. Next base: position 36,119,413 of record CM076610.1, read on the forward strand.
AGATGAGTTTCCTGTAGTCATATTAACATTGACAGTGTTTATTCAACCTATTGGAAACATCATTCAGGTTATCTTTCATAGGGAAATCACGTTCTCTTTGTTGATTTTTTAGAGAGTTTACAACTGACCAAGTTGCCTTGATTTTGTTGTCAGATTATTCTTTTACATTTTGGAGAAAGTTTTTCTTGCGTTCAATGAGCAATTCATCGTATTTGCGTTTAAATTTATTATATCCTCTGTCTCTTCAGACACATGGTATTCTCCACCATTTCGTTACATGTTAAAAGCATAACTTTGTCTTAACCGTCTCAATTTCTATGTTATCTAGCTGAGGAATAAAATTCTAACATAAAATCATTTCATGTCATGTCCCAGAATTTTAACAATTCATTCTTTGGTTTCTTAAAAAAAAATATCTGTAGAAGTGAATATGAATATATATTTGAAGAATAAAGAATACATAAAGGAATGAGTGCAACATCCTACTTGTGTTGATACTAGTAACAAATTAATATTGTTTTCTATTTCAGTCTGGTTCCTATTTTTTAATCTGAAATATCTCATACTCCTATAGCTTTTATACTCTTGTAATTTTAATCTGTGTTCATTTCATTTTGTGACCATCTTGTTCACATCATTGAATTTCTCGAATTTTACCGAAACCTTATCAAATATGAAGGGTAAATAAAGTCAAGTCCACTTGGCTGCATTTTCAGATACTTGAAATCATTCAATAAAAGTCAGGAATATTTATTAGAAAGTCGGACTAGTACGAGGATTGTCCTTCATACCTACTTTACGATCACAGGCCAAAAACATATAGTAATAATAGAATATCGTTTTAATGTTTTTCATAATATTCCTCTCGAAGATCCATGCACTTATTGTGAATTTGATGACGTTTAGAGGCAGATATCGCGTAGTCCACCTATTGTACATGATATGTAACATTTATTGTGAAATGGTTGTGCTGTTCAGATGTCTTAAAACGTTTTTTGCTGGTATGAAAATAAGTGATTAGTACCTATACTACACGATCAATAATCACATCGATCGATGTTTCAGGCGATCGCATGGTCGTGGTGAAGAATGGTCCGTTTTTCGAGGTTCGTTTCCTCATTTCTTGGAAGACAGCTGGCAAACACGGTTGCGACATTCCAGTTTTTCCGAAAAAAACAGGCGATTTAATTAATTCACCATTTCATCGATAAACACTGGTCTTTGATGAAGCAGCAAAAAATTCAATTGAGTTCACCAGTGCACTGTTGCTCAATTAAACACGTCAAATGTTTGAAAAAATAATCACATGAAAATGTGCACGATTTGAATGGATTTTCTGACCGAGATGAATCTTTTAGTTTACTCGAAACAACACAACTACCGCGCATATGTCAAAATAAAAAGTTCTGAGTGCGCATAATGTCAAAAATGTCAAACTTTACGATGGAGCTGTCAGTTGCCAGATCCCAAAAATGGGGTTGTCTCACCCCAAAATATAAAAGGCGTCCTTAGATTGATTGCTCGAATACTCATGTGAAGGTCTCCAATCTTTTTGTCAAGCGGTAGGATGCATTCCTGAGTGAGTATCCACTTCTGCTGTCTCTGAAAGTCTAATTAGACGAATTCTTCGTATTAAATTAGGTTATCCTTGATGAAAACAATAACTTTTCAGACAACCTTCTGATTCTTCTTGATTCTTATGGTGATTTCTGATATTGATTATCCTTATCGGGCTCAGTCTGCCGCCACAATATTATGAATAGGTACTTTGCACCTTCGGGAATGGAGTTGACTTGGCAATTATCGCCTCTCATCTGAATTAACATACAAGTAACATTTATTCAAAGCACGTTCTCATGTTCTTTGCAGAGTTTCCTCTGGAAAACTGACTGATTTACATAGTATTCAATGTGTTAGATGATAACTATTGAGCATGACCTTGCATTACCGAATTCATCTTGTTTCCAGGTTAAGTCGAAAAACTTCAGCATAATTCGAATATCCAATCTATAGGAGTTTTGATATTCATGAAGCTTGGAATCAACGAATCAGTTTCGATTTGAATAGGTACAGAATATGTTTTCGGTTCTTCTCTGGCGGGCAGTTTTGTACGATTCATTTTTTTTTAGATTCTAATTCGGTATATGATATGTTCGGGAAGCACATCTTTACAAACTTCATACTATCCCAGCTAGCAAACCTTACTTTCTCGGTTAGTAAAAGTCACTCTTTTACCTAGCAAATGTCATTTTCTGGACAAGCATGTGTAACTTTTTCTACCTGCACAATGACAAATCATTTCTATCATTCGCCACACCTTTAGTCGCTCACCAGTAGCAACGGACTGACAGGTTTCTTGAAAGTAATTTGAAATGATATTATGATGCCAACCAATGCAAGTAATAAATACTATCAAAAATTATTCATTGATGTGATTGGTTGCGAGTACAATAGTTTACAACCTCGGGAAAAATCATTCAAGCCACGCACCTTGGCAGCTCGCTCGGCAGTAATATATCACTTCTCCGCTCGGTATATCGTCGCCCAAAAAGAGCTTATTATAATTGCTATTATTATTTCAATTTTCTTCTGAAACTCAAAGAATCTTGAAAAAACCTAGATCTTAATTTCTACACCACCTACCAGATCCAATTGTATTTCCAAACTTTCCGTAAATAATATCGGGAAGAACGGACGAAATAGCCCTAAGGATCATTTTTCCATATATACCATAAGTTTTATATGAGTGATTGGTGACGTATTGCTGCTTATTTGTCGTTTTTTTACAGTCAAATTACATAAAATATTTTTAAATTGTGTTATTCCGATAGATCAATACTGATGTGAAGATTCATAACTGAAGAGTGGAAATTCAAAAGGGTCTAAGTGCCACTTTCACGAAATTTTAGATTTCATTTGTTATGGGGTCTATGTGCCAAGGCCAATAGCCTATGGAACGGTCAATGTGCTATCCGCTTCCGGCAGTCATCATTTCTGATGGAAAAAACTGCGCATGTTCTAAGTGCCATCATCTGTTTCACGTTAAAAGGGTCTAAGTGCCAAATTATCAATATTGTAAGTATACAAAATGGACACACAAGCCGATAATATTGCAGTGAAAAGGCGGCAAAAAGGGACCGAGAGTGTCAAAAAAGAAAAAAAAATATGCAGAGTTGTTGGTTTGCAACATACAGATTATAAAAATATCCACCTGAACAAGAGCAAATTCAATACGAAATCAGCAGACTCACTTTATGCTCCTGTTGCAGGTGGCATGTTCTAGTGAATATTTCTGCAATTAGAACATTATCATCATTTTTCTTCGCAGAATCCAACGCAATCATAAAAAAATTGGGTTCTAATTTGAAAAATGAAAGTTATGAGCCAATCTTGATCCCTATTTTTGAACCAACATTCGAAACACCCTGTGACGGGTTATTCAAAATTTTGTAAATGTACAATATTTCCACTGTCTTCGCCTTCAAAAACGTGAAAACGGTTTGTGCCTACGATATCTAGGTTAGGAATAACAAATATAATACCGAATACTCTCATCTCCCTTTTTTCTTCAGTTTTTTCTCGATATTTTGAAAAGTATTTTGACGAATGCAACGATTTGAGTACGAATGTATTCAGAATTGCAGACTCTATCAAATTCGAAAACAAAAAAAACAGAAAAAAAAATATTTGAAATTTTTTTTTCTCCCTGTACAACTGAAAGTGGTCAGGCTCCAAGAATATTTTAGATCGGTACACCCTGTATATGTAGTTTTATTTCATTCTGTATTTTGTACCGAATAACAGTTTTAAATTTTTTTTCAAACTTTTTTCATAAGTTCTAGACATGTTTTATGTAATATCTCAGTTCGAATTTTTAGGCACTTAGACCCTTTTGAATTTCCACTCTTCAACTATGAATCGGTCGTGAAAGAGTAACAATCATCCTTATTCACATGCTCACAAGCGCAATTTATAATAAGTAGGATTAGTAGTTTGGTAGGACAAGTAGCATCGGTATACAATTGCTGTGTGAATTCAAAATTTGATTTTTATATGAATGGAACCCAAGGTGAAACCAGAAGGTTCTTTGTTTTATGTATATATGCCATTTATCTGAAAATTGGTGCCATTTATAAAGTGACGTTGTAAATGCCATTTTTCTGAAAATTTGTGCAATTTATTAAGTGGCACTAATTTTCAGATCGTTTCGGATGGGTTCATCAACTTCACTTTTATTGAGTATATTTCAATGGCTTCTATTGGGTAAACTTTTAATGAACAATGGGCTGATAATTTTTTGGTTTGAATTAATTTTTGACTTTGCTTACACAAATTCGAATCATCAAATAATAATCTCTTCTGTAACAAATAGTATCTCTACGTTCAGATTTGTTCCAAATATATGTATCTCTTTATGGATGCATTTCCAAAAAATCTAATAATACTGAAGCCTATTTTCGTGGTAAAAAATCATAATGTTAACGTAACGAATAAACTAGACATAGTAAAAGAAAAATAGTAGACGTGAATCCTGGAAAAATGTTTTGATTATAGCAAAGCTAGACCAGAAGAACATAGGAATGAAAATAGGAAAGAGTGGAAACTTATGTCAATCGATAGCAATTCTTCATATGTTTTGAAATCATTTCAGAGACTTTCACTATGAAAATATTTCTGCATTTGGGAAAAAAAGCTGTACCTACCCTCGTAAAACGTACAAAAAAAGCATGTATGCAGAAAATGCCTCATCGATGAACTGTGTTGAAGAATTCGGTACTCACTAGATTTTAATGTATTATTCATTTTTTGCATACTGCTTTATTTTCTATTTCAATTTTGTCTCAGGCTGCAATGATATTTAAAATGAAATCATTCACCTTATTTATCGATTTATTGTTCCTTTTTCCTTAAAATACGATGCTGAATGAACTACACTTTCAAGCTTTTATCATTATTCGATTTATATGTTACGGGTAAAGTCAGCTTGACGAGTAAATTTAGTTTTACCCGGGTAAACTGCGAAATAAACTTTGATAAAAAACAGTTTCGTTTTTTTTCATTAATATTCGTAGAATGAGTTTTAAAAGAAATAAATTTTTCAAACCTTCATGATATTGTTCTTCTTGTCACACTGGACTTTAACCAAGTGAAACGCGGTTCACCCGGATGAAGCGCGAAACATGTCCGATATCAGTTATATTTCGGACTTCACCCACGTTTCGTTGCGCGGTGAACCTAGGTTAACTCTGCAATCTAACTTCACCCGTAACATATACATATTATGTATACATATATGTATATACATATATGTATTTAATCCATAGCCTGAGAAGCAAGTGAAATCAAGATTTGATTTCACTTGCTTCTCAGGCTATGGATTAAATACCCCCCTTATTGTTTTTATTTTTCAATAATGTATGACTGTTTAAGTAATAATAATGTATTTCAGCTAGCCTGATGATGGCTAGTAAGCCGAAATCGATCGCCGAGAGCATAGAAGAATAAAAACTTCTGAATATTAGTGTGTTTTCCTTTACCGATCTAAGTTATTGATTGCACTAATGGAAGAGTTCGTTAATAAAATATTATGTATATTTCTTTCGAAAATTCTTTTATTATCTGCTTCATACGCAAAATTATTCCATATATACATATGGTGAAATTATTCCTTATGGACCACGGCCAATAAGCCCGGAAGACTCTTTCAATACCCTAAAAACATCAATATTTTCAGGAGAAGAAATGCAAAAATTTGACATTAAAATATAGAGTTTTCCATTTGAGTTTGTGCTCAATCTCAAAAACAGAATTCCCTACAGTGCACATTTTTCGTTTTCTCCCGGTATTTCGTGAACAAAACTAGTTGGTATATTTATGCTTGTAAATCTAAAAGTTTTATGAAAAAGTGAGAGAGGATTGCGAAAACCGCATGTCTCTATTTTCAATAATAGCTGAGATACAGTGCAGTCTCAACCAATTTGGGACACAGTGTATATAGTGATATCCAATAATATTACAATCATGAATATTTTTATGTTCCATTAGGCCTTGAACCTATTTCAACCTGCTCTTAGTTTTCATCAGATGTGGATAATCACTAATTGGTTCTGTTTTGTACATTTCCTTGGTATGAAATTTCGTTTTTTTTTCCAAATCACATTCCACATCAGTGTATGAAATCATCTTAAGATAGACATCCCAAAGCAGAAAGAAAAACAGCATAGACAAAACTAAACAATAAATTTCAACTTCACATTCAGTAGAATTGTCAAGACAAGATATTTTGTCTTTTTTATTTTGTAGTAATTACAACCTTGTACAGTACAGTAGCAGGCCTAAAATATGCTTGCACATTCTAGGCAATGTTGCTTTTCATGTATATTCAATCTTGTCAACCTTCACACCATCAATTATAAGATATCGCTTCCTGAATCTGATGGAGTTGTCCCTGCAGAATTTCAATGTTTAGGCTATCCTCTTTGATATTTTTTTTCCACATATAATCAAATTATTGCATTGCAACACTTGCTCGCCCTCCACACATCAACAATGTGGTGTTGCATGTAAATATGTATTGGAAAATTTCCAATAGTTTGAGGAACATTTCGCCAAATGATCTTAACAACATTCAGAATTGAATAGTGCTCAGCTCAATCTTTTATCTAAAATATAACAAAAACGACAATTTTACCCACACCTGGACTTACAATAGATCCTCAATTAAGGAAACAACTTCGATTATGAATAGTAAATAAAAATTTAAACTAGAAAAAATCTCATAAATACAAATAGAAAGCTAATCAAAACACGAAATAACGTTTCGGGAAAAGCTGAATCGGCGAATGCAGCGCCACCATTGATAATTATTTTGCTCTGTATTTCTAAAATTTGTGTTTTCCTCTTCCTTCTAAAAATACTGAATAGTATACATAGAGATGAAATAAATTTTATTTGAACAGTGATGGTCCTTCCTACTTTTTATGTCCGTTGAATACAAATTCACCTCAGCCCAAGTTACCCCACGCTGAAAAAAGGAATAGAGTTGTCAGCGACATCAATATTCATTTCCATTATGCGTCACGACTTGGGGGACTCTCAAAGTTATTAACTCGTTTCGAATTCTCTGGGAATTCGAAATACCGCAGAAGCTAACCTGTCGGAAATGTGGTGCAATTCATGAAGGCTGAAATAATTCATTATATCGTGCAGAATAGAAGACTGCATAATAATATTGAACCTTATTGTGCTACGAGAGAACATGGGTTATGGCGATTCAGCAACTAGAAAAGTTGTAAGAGTTCGAGATTGAATAGAAGAAAAAACCGAGGATGAAACTAAGTGAGCAGAAGATTTACAGATTCATGAATATTGAGTGTTTCCTAACGATTTGTGGCTCAGATTTGTAAAATCTGTATTTTTCTTACGGGAAATTATATGTTACGTTGCGTGTTCCAGGGTCGCCAAACGATCGAATTCGTTTGTTTGCCTCGAAGATTGACTATCGAGTGGAATTGAGATAAAAAGAGTTTTTGTACATGAAAATAATTTACCTGTTATAAAATGCGTTTCAATTTTGTCCTCAATTAGCACAAATCCACATTTTTATTCAACTCATCTTTAACATTCAAATCACCATATAGTGACAGTGTACATCTACTAGCACACTATCTAATTGTAAAATTTTAGTACAGTGTGGTTAGATTTCGATGATTTAGTACTACATATCCTTATTTGACATGATATTTTTCGATAGATTCTTCTTAGACACTTTCAAAAATATCTATAATGACCTACTTTCGATGTCATTATATATCGAAAATTTCGAAAAAATACTTTTCGGTCAACATCATTCAAGCAGGCTTCTGTGGAAACTGTGATTGAAGATTAAAAATTTCTGTTTTCATATACTGCTCCATTTTCTGGTTAAGTAGAGAAATTATAGTATGAACAAAATGTATATCATAGAATTGAAATATATCTCTCCCTCAGCCTTCCACCATCCACTCCTGGATGTAAGCCTCTTCCATAGTTTTCCATCTCTGTCTGTCCCTGGCTTGTTGTTCCCAGTTTCTACCCGCTATTTTTCTAATGTCATCTACCCATCTACGTTGTGGTCTCCCTCGGCTTCTCTTCGTTTCGCGTGGTCTCCATTGTAGCGTTCGCACTGTCCACCTCTCTGGGTTCTGTCTTGCTATATGGCCTGCCCATCTCCACTTAAATATATATGAAATATAAATATGATTACATATATATTTTTACAAGTTTCTGAGAAAAGTCTATTGAAAAATATAATACACTATGGTTTCCAGTTGAAAAAAAAATTAATTGCTCTTAAATTTGAAGCGGTTCTGAAATTCCGACAGCACCGGTAAAGAGTACAAAAAAAAACTGCACTGAAAATGTTTTTATTTCGGGAGAGTAGTCACAATACTGAGGAAGTTACAGCGAATTTTAAAAATTGGCTAAACCGTTGATTGACGTTGATTGAATACTTCAACCCAGTAGCACCGAAACTAGACACCGTAGCGACTTGCCGTATTCAGCAATTTATGTGTCTCGGAAAAAGAAAACATTTTTTATACCTATTAGTCGAAATCTGTATATGTTATGACTCTTTATAATGTAATAACATTTCAGTCACTTGGACATGCCCACTATTTTTCTGATTTCGAACAATATAATCTAGGCCGTAATATTGCTTCTATTCCTCAATTCCTAGACTCCAGCAACTAGAATGTTTCAAAAAATCTCAAAATCCCTTCTCCACAACGACTATCTCCAAAAGTGTCTCTTAATTCTTGAAATAAACTCTTTCGAATTACTCGAGTAGGTAATTACAAGAGTAAATGAACTTTCATTCCTGCCATTGATATTTTCTTCAGAATTCAGCAAAATATTGTCTGTTGAACCTCAATAAACATAAATCTCATGAGTCGAATGAAAATTATCATTCGTCTCAAACCTTGGATAGGAGAGAAGCGGTTTTATTTTATCGAGGCTTGTTGAACATTTCCCAAATTCTCAATGTCTTGGCTGGAAAGGTTTGTTCCTATAACAGTTTTTGAGGTGAGTGTATCTCGATGACGAATGGAGTTCATTCACAACTTTGATTTTTATTCCCCGAATAAAACAGGATTTCAAATAAAAAAAAAATCATCTCGCTGAGAACTTCATTTCTTGTTCCCAACTTTCTGATTGGCGCGTGACTACTTACTTTCCCTATGTCTACCAAAAATTCATTCCTCATGAAAGTCCATAAACCCTCCCATCTCTCTTGAATCCAGTGAACCATCCATCTACGTCATGTGACATGAAACTTCAAGTAGTTTATTTGAGAAAGATTGAAACCTTTATAAAACTTCTGTCTTGGTTTTTTAGGGGACAGACGTGTTATAATGCTACTGAAGAGAATTATTGTCGCACGTAGCTAACAGATGGGTGAATTTTCTTTTATTTAACGACAAAAATCATGAAGGAGAGAATGTTCCGCCCGACGTACTTAAAAATGGATTTTATGTTGGCAGCATTTTGTCGAGTTTTATTTTCAATGCTCCCCGAATGGAGTTGAATTGTTATTCTTTCTGGAACGGGGAAACTTGGCTGAGGCTGGAATGGAAAACAAATTCGTCTTGGTACTGCATCTCGGTTTGGAATTAGTGATTACTGAGTTTTTCTCCTTGTTTACGGTTTCTTTGAAGCGAGTGGGCCAAATGAGTTTCATGGTATCTTATATTACTACCAAGGCCAAGAGAAAAAGGGAAGATAACCATCCGTTAAAATGACAATCATTTATCATTAACCGAAATTGAAATTCACAAGGAACTCGGATAATGCATACAAATAATACTTGAATTTCCATAACAAAGTTGAATAACATAACACCGGATGATATTGAAAGATATTGAAAAAGGCACAACATATTTACGTTTTGAGCGAATTCGAAGCACTTTCAGCTACATTAAGAGGTTGTCACTACTTTCACAGTATCTCACAAAAAATTAGTTTGAATTCAACTTTTATTTTTCAATAAATAGTAAACGAAAACTTTATATATACAGGGTGTACCAAGTTCGACGGCCTATTAGGCGTTTCTGGAGAACTAGACTTATTTGAAATATGAAAATTGGGATTATGATATTGTTTGCCATTATCTACCGAGCTGAAATATTCTTAGTGCCTGACCACTTTCAGTTATACAAGGAGCGAAAAAATTTCAAAATTTTTTTTTCTGTTTTTTTTGTTTTCGAATTTGACAGAGTATGCAATTCTTAATACATTCGTACTCAAATCGTTGCATTCGTCGAAATACTTTCCAAAATATTGAGAAAAACCTGAAGAAAAAGAGAGATCAGAGTATTCGGTATTATGTTTGTTATTCCTAATCTAGATACCTCAAGCACAAACTGTTTTCACATTTTTGAAGTCAAAGACTGTGGAAATATTGTACATTTTTAGAATTTTGAAAAACTCATCACAGGGTGTTCCAAATGTTGGGTCAAAAATTGGGATCAAGATTGGCCCTTAACTTTCGTTTCTCGAATTAAAGCCCTATTTTTTATGATTGCGTTGTACGAAGAAAAATGAGTATTCGGTATAATGTTTGCTATTTCTAATCTAGATATCTTAAGCACAAACCGTTTTCACGTTTTTGTAGTCGAAAACAGTGATAATATTTCACATATTTAGAATTTTGAAAAACTCGTCACAGGGTGTTCCAAATGTTCGGTCAAAAATTGGGATCAAGATAACTTTCGTTTTTCAAATTAGAACCCTATTTTTGTATGATTGCGTTGTATTCTGCGAAGAAAAATGATGATAATGTTTCATCATGCTCATACTCCTAAAATTAATAATTCTTGATTTATTCAGTATTTTCTGATTTCATGTCGTACGTTGCGTCAAATTCATAAAATCTGTTTCATAACAACAATGATAAATAAAAAAAAGGTCTGTCACTAGTGAGTTATTGGAATAATTTATCTTCTATGACCAAGGTCATAGTTGATATGAAACAGATTTAATGAATTTGACGCTACGTACGATATAAAATCAGAAAATCCTAAATAACTCAAGAATTATCAATTTTAGGAGCATTAACATATGGGAACATTATCATCTTTTTTTTTCGTACAATACAACGCAATCATAAAAAAATAGGGTTCTAATTTGAAAAACGAAAATTATGGTCCAATCTTGATCCCAAATTTTGACCCAACATTTGGAACACCCTGTGATGAGTTTTTCAAAATTCTAAAGTTGTACAATATTTCCACAGTCTTCGACTTCAAAAATGTGAAAACGGTTTGTGCTTAAGGTATCTAGATTAGGAATAACAAACATAATACCGAATACTCTTTTCTTTCTTTTTCTTCAGGTTTTTCTCGATATTTTGGAAAGTATTTCGAAGAATGCAACGATTTGAGTACGAATGTATTCCGAATTGCATACTCTGTCAAATTCGAAAAAAAAAAAAAAATTTCAAATTTTTTTTTCGCTCCCTGTATAACTGAAAGTGGTCAGGCTCCAAGAATATTTTAGCTCGGTAGATAATGTCAAACAATATCATAATCCCAATTTTCAGATTTCAAATAAGTCTAGTTCTCCAGAAACGCCTAATTGGCCGTCGAACACCCTGTATATACGTCAAGCCGAAAAGGTACTGAATCCAGGAGTTGGAGGGATTTCTGTGAATGTGGCTTTTCCTGATAACGTTCAATGTTTTGGGCTCATTTTGTGCATAAATGAGGCCCATTTTCTAATGAAAATAATTCTGTACTTACTCTCAGGTTCTCCACATAATAAGTGGCCATGTCATTAGCCAGCTATGTTAGTCCGGTCAAGTCACGCATAGAAATAACAAATAACAAATAACAAAAATTGCCGGGGAGCCAAATTTTGGTGAAGAGCTAGGGTTTACCATTGCGCATAAAGTGTGAAGAGTCCCTATGGATAGTATGTGTGCGTCGAAAGATATTCAGGATCGAGGTTAATATTTTTCGTTTTTTTTTGGATTTTTCTCGAAAACAAGTAAGTTCAATAAGGAAAAACTTCCAAAAAAAGTTGAAGATCTTTAAATTTTTTACAAAAATAATCTTCATGATTTTTCCCAAGAGTTATCAACCCTTAGATATCGCGATTCTAGGAGTCACGTTATACATGATATGCACATATAAGCCACTAATCAGGCACTTACGCCCTGAAAGAAGTGATGAGTTCTCTGAGTATTCAAGAACTCAAAAATTCGTTACAATACACTTGGATTGCAGAAAATTATACAGCCGGAAAACTTCAATCGCTGCAGTAAGAAGACAACGTGAGGAAGAACAGGCTACTACTTCAAAAATGAGTACTAGACCGAGAGTAAGTAAATCCAATTTTTGTTTTAAAAATACTGTTCACTTTGTGGAAATGAAGCCCATGAAAAAACTGAAAAAGAGAAAGCTCAGCATCTTCGATGAAAAATTTATACCGTTACTACACTAACATTCAAAGAATCCCGGTAAGCTAAAAATCGTTCTGATGATGTTTCAAAGGCTGTTCTTGAACGTATTAATTTTGAGTAAGATTTAGTCGCTGCTGGACAAAATACTATGACAGTTGTCACAAATTTTTTCTCAAAATTTTATATTGGTAATAAAATTGGCCGTCCACAAAATGAAACTGTGAAATCTGCAATTCATAGAAACGAGTGATGTTTGCCTGTCTTCGTTGGGCGAATTGAAGAATCTATGTGAAAATTGATATTTAGATGACAGCCATAAAAATATGAGTAAGTAAGACAGTGGAATTATTGTCACAGAAAAGCCTGGAAAAATAATATTTATGTGTTTTATTGACAACTACCAAGATATTTCAAGTCAAGTCTGGTCCGACAAAAAACAATTGGATGAAGAAGACAAGCGGTTAAAAACTTCGAAAGCTGCGGCAGCAATTGTTCGTGAAGACATTCAATTTTGCTTTTTCGATAATTCAATGTACCCCCCACTAGGTAGAATATTCCAAAACATAAATATTCCCGAATAATTGTTATCTTTTCTGAAACAAGTCATTTTAAAAAACACAGCATCTGCAATTCAACACTTGTATCGAGTACACCATCAAGTTGAAAGATGGCTAGGCAATCCTGAACCTAGAAGACTGGAGTTGGAAATTGATAGATTTATTGCAATTGCAAAAAAGGTTGTAGTACCGAATGTAGCTGTAAAAAAAGTCGGATTGCTGTGTTTTCCAGCGTGTAACAATTGCCAAGGTCAGTCTTGCTCAAATGTCCTCTTGAGTACAATAGAGGAAGATTCCTGTGATTTTGATGACGATACTAATGACTTAGCCACATTTGAACACTTTATGAAAATCCAGAAAGAGGAAGAAGAAGAAATCGAAGAAGATATGACTGTTGCAGTAGACTTTCAAGAGTATGAATCTGATTCAAATATTTGAATGAATCAAAATGATAGTTGAGCCAATAATCAAAAGCAATATCCATAATCAATAATAAAGTAATATCTAGAACTTGACGGATATTGTCCTCCTTAAATTATCCTAAAATTGTCAGGATAGTGAATGGAGTAGGCCTACTGTGGAAATCACAGTAAAAATTACGGTGGCGTGGAAATGTGTGCATATCATGTTTAATGTGACCCTTAGAATCACGATATCTCAGGAAATGTAACTCTCTGGGAAAGAATCATTGAAACTATTTTCGTAGAGAATTTAAATATCTACAACTTTTGCTCGAAGCTTTTTTTGATGAAGCTTACCGATTTGGGAAAAATTCGAAACATCAAAAATATTGACCTTTGACCTCGAATAACTTTCGACGCACACAATAATTGATGGGGACTTTTCACTCTTAATTCGTAATGGTAAACCCTAGCTCCCCACCATTTCAAACGTCTGTCTTGACCGGGCTATATCTAGTCCAGTTGGATTTTTCGGGAGAATTATTCAGTTGTGGATCTCTCATGCACATGCGCTGCATGAGGGCTATGAAAACAGAACAAGCATAGGAAGTGAAATATTTTCAATAGAGAAGATACAAATATAAAAACATTCCAATAATCAGTGAGCTGCAATAAGAGTTTCCAGGCGCTCTACTCATATGTTGAAAACGACGCTACCGCGAATATGCACTTCTTGACTATCATTAACCCATTGAGCAGAAGCATCAGGTAATTTAGAATCACGCATATATCCACGCATGTTTGCACCGTTGAAAAATATTTTTTTCGATCGTACAGTACGGGTACGAAACTAGAAATTGAATAAATATGAACATTGTCCTTAAAGCTGGCCACTCACGTACAGTTTCAACTGTTCTCAGTTAAAATGTACAGTAGAAAAAATCGAGTTGAACTGAAAATAGAATATAGAACAGTTGAACGTTCAGTTGAAACTGACAGTTCAAACTGTACGTGAGTGGCCGGCCTCATAATTTCGCCACCCACTTCAATATCAACACATACGGTGAGCTATGTTAGAGGACTTTGGGCCTGAAATTGTACCTTGGTTCGATTTGTCGATAACCGAGCACCTGCTGACCCTAATACACGATATATGCAGTTGGTAGATTGATCTTTTTTCATTTGGTGGATTAAAGTCTGTGACGGCGTTTTCCTCTGGGTTGCGACTTACACCTACCACTACCTTTCCAAGCTTACTCGGGCGTCAAATGCGATGGGTTTTATAAGGCCGCAATTCCTTACGTCGCTCACAGTTGTCCACCTGGGTAGCTTTTCTACAGTTGGAGACAAGGTTCGGTTCAATCTGGGGTGGTAGCGATTGATAAGATATTATTTCTTCCACTGAAGAGGAGCGACTTTGAACTGAATAAATGAAACGCACTTCGACGAGACACAATATATTGTTAATATAAACTCTTTGATGTGACGTGCAACGCTGCAATTTATTGACGGTGCTACAAGAAAACGAATGAGGTAAAAAGCAGCAAAGTTAACAATATACACAAAATAGCTACACAGAAAACTCAACAGAAATGACGGACGGAATAAAATGAAGCGAGGTGAGCGGGCGGCGTATGTAAAGCTGTTAAAATGCGTGGTTTGAAAGCAGTTTAGTATGAGAGCGACAGCCAGTAACTTGATTATCTTGATTACCAATCCTGTGGATTCCTGGTCTCGACACAACACTTGAGTCCTATCTCGTTCGTTGGGAACACCGAAATCGCAGTCTGAAGAATTTCACGCTCGAAATGTGAGGAATTAAAAATGGCACAAAACTCCTCGGAATTAACCACTCGGAAAACTTTCGAAACTCAACTATCGGAATACTCTAGAACTCTCAGAGCTGAGAACTCGAAAACTGCGAACTAGCTATTGGAAAATTCAAAATTCGAAAAACTATCGGAGAACTCGAAGAACTAGCTATCGGAAGATTCAAAATTCGAAAAACTATCGGAGAACACGAAGAACTGACTGTCCTCCTGAAAAACTGCCGAATTTATAAGGTCGGTTGGAGGGGGAATATTTCGAGTCCCGGATATCGTGAAAACAATTGCCGCTCCGCACAAAAAACACATATGGTACAGATAACGTCGCCGACTACGGCGAACGTAAGTTTTTTTCTACATAGGTAGAAATCTGAAATTGGCTTATTAGATTTTCACGATATGAAACTCGAAATAATTTGAATGTAAAATTGTTGGAAATTATACAGGATGATTAGAGTAACGAAGTTCACCTCGTCACAATACGAAATTAGAAATAATTTCGTGTTTGAATTTAGAAACAGTTGGAAAATATACAGTATGTTCTTAGTGACGGAGTTCGCTTCGTTACAAGTCTTGCAATTCGAATGTGATTAGTCTCAATTTAAAGTTGGAAAGATATAGTAAAGGCTCATTTTAAAACTCCTTCATCCAACAATTCGCAACTTCGTGGCTCGTTTTTTAAATTCAAACTCGTGAAAGAATCTCCTTCTGCATTTTTCTGAATTGTTTTTCGGGTGTTCTCTCAAAAGTCATTTGTGGACTGAATTTCAAAAAATTTATGCGGCTGCATCGAAATTTCATCATCAAACGTTACAGTTCAGCGGGTAACTCATTGCGTTTTGTACAATTCTAATTATGATATGTATAACACGTTCACTTAAAAGTATGCTAGATATCAGTCGACTCTGCATAGCTTCGAACAATTTTGAAGGTTTCTATGACAGAAATGTTTTATCAGTGTAAACTTCATATTTATCGTCCTATAATTATTGTGAAGGAATTTGTGGGCCATCTATGAGAAAGAACAGTTGAAGTAGAAAAATTCAAAATTTTCTTGGACTAGCTTGCGTAGTGTAGTATTTCTATTTCATATGAACCAACTAAAAAAATGTTTACGGCTACTTTCCAAAGCAATAAGTCACATCGGAAATTGAATCAACTATAAGATAAAACGTAAAACCTCAACCGTCGACTTTGTCTCCTCTACGAAACAGTGTGAATTTTATAAAATTTAAATAATGTATTAATGCCTCTCTATATTGGATATAATGGCTTGCATACGCTATCGTGGCATAATAAGTAGTTAAGAACCAAAGACGAGCGTTGGAACGTTTGCCATTGACAAAAACCACGTGATTATTATCTATCAAAATTCATTTCGAAGTCTAAAGTGATGCAGAATTCTCGTTTCCGATTGTCAATATAGGGCAGTTATACAAAAAATATCGAATGATATTCGTGTTAAAAGGGATTTCATTTTGTTCGTGGAATTGCTCAATTCGCTCCGCTTTTTCATTTACAAAATCATCACGTTGAACACCCACATCATAAATTACTATTTTCATCTTATATCACATGTTTTGTTTCAATTTCACGTTGCTAACTGATTATCTCCCCAAATAATATTAATATAGCACTGCGTCCCGCGCAAAAATATTCATGAAAACGATAATACCTTTGTCTATTGCTCAAAATTATTTTTTTTTCCTGAAAATAATGAAGTTTCGGAATCGAAATACAAAAAACCAGAGGGTTTTACCTAAAACGATTTTTGTATCCTGTATACGTCACAACCTCTTTGAATTTATTAAAGTTGGCTTGTTTCGGTCTATTCTTAGCATAATTTTTTTTAAATAACTTGTGCAAATCAATCACAGGTTGAGGATATCTCTACCAAGGCTTCGAAATGAACACTAACACGTTCTGGAATCGATTCTGGAACCTATTATCCTTCTACTTCATTCCTATGACTTTTCCTCGGGTAGATTCATCTTTCCACAATTTCTCTACGAACTGTAATAAAATCAGTTCCGCTTCTCATGGAAAATCATATGAATTTTCAGTTTCTAAGGGGCCCGAACCGAACAAACCAACTAACTACCACGAACGTAGAGTTCAAGGGCAATATTCCAAGAAACACACAAAGTCGAAGAAATCCCTATCCAAAGAAGGAACGTGTTTTGATTATATGAGAGAATTATCATCGGATTGAATGAGGGCCCTGTAAATTTGGCCATGGAAAGAAAACAAAGGACCCAGCATCGGAGCGGAATCTCTTCAGTTACTCAGCAAACTGAGTTTGGAACTGGGATGGTTGCTGGACAAGATGAAAGAATTAGAGATTTTCACTTTCAAGGCACGCACTCAACCTAATGTTTCTTGTAACGTACGACGTCTCGGAGACAACTTTCGCTTCAAGACAATTATTTCGACAAGCAGACCGATAGACGATGGCTATTCAGTATCCCGACTGAAGAGAAATACTTCTAGATTAATGAAGGCCTTTCATTGAAATCCTTTATCTACAGGGAGCTGGTGATCAAGTTTTGTATTCTTTTTCGATATAAATTTTTCCGAACGCCCCGAAGCACAATGGATAAAGTGATTACAGACACTTCTAGATATCATATTATTTACTGATACCAAATTCTCTAAAATGTCAAAAACGATATTCTGAAAGTAATAGATCAGCCGTTGAATGTTTTCAAATCCGCGATAGGGAAATATCACAATTCCTAACACATTTGAGACTTATGTATGCAGTTGAATTTCGTCCTATAAGGTATTCGTATAATGTAATATATTATCGACATCATTTCGACCAAATTCATAACATACAGTTTCTCTTCTTAAATAATTTCTTCTTGATTCTCACAGCCTCATATTTTTCTCAAAATTCTACAACATTGATAGGCCGGGCAAAGTGAATACTTCAAGATATTTGAAGCTTCAGCTCATATGGTATTAGACAAGAGAACAGAAGGTATATAAGATATGAGTCGTTATTAATCACTTTCACAAATGTCATAATCATAAACCCTAAATAATCAAGCAACTAATAAATTTTAAAAAGTACGAAATAATTCACTTTTTCGGATGTAGACCTATTCTGAGAACATTGGTAAGTTTTCGGGGAAACTTCTCGCTTTTTACATGTCTGTATGTAGAGCAGCCCATACTTTTTAGCTGTGCCCTTTATATAAATGATTCTCCAGAGTGAGAGTAAAGGTACGGTTTCGCTTGTGCGTCGGACGCATGCAGTGAATGCGAGCAGCTACTGCTCGCGTCCGCTGTGACGTCGGAGTGGTTTCCTTATCTGCAGCCAAACTACTCGGCCGACAGTCGACAGTGAGAATTCGAACATGGAGTATGTACTTGAGCTTCATATTTTGGAAGAAGAGGAGAATGAAGTCATTTTATAATATATGAAAAGAAAAAATAAGAAAAGGCGTGCTGTGCGTTTGATGTACAAGATGTTAGAAAATGCTTTTGGTATATTAAGTAATACTTTCTGGATTTTTTTTCACCAATTGCAGTTGAACCATCTACAGTGGATCTCACAATTTCAGTGGCTGTATGTTTACAGAACCTCATCAGAAACAACCGTGACAGGGTAACTAATAAACATTTAGACGAAAATCCAATGAATTCGGATGGACCAAAAAATTTCATACCACTTGCAAGAAAAGGAGGATTTGCCAAGGCAGATGGATTCGCAATCCCAGATGGATTTAAGAAATATTTTGTTTCCGAGGGTCAAATTGCCTGGCAAGAGAAAATAGTTACAGGAACGTAAGGTTCTGAATAATTAATATTCAATTATATAACTGTTTTGTATTCACATAAAGAGTTCGAATTAAAAATGATAAAGAAAAATTTTTTTACCTGTTTTTCCTTCTATTTCTGATGCGATATTTCTTCATACACAGTCTTCCATGAGAATATTTTTATATTGAGCATGAGATGCATCATACAAGCATCTTTTTGTGGAAACTTATTCAATTAGTTTCATTTCTTCATCCCTCGAAAACTTTTCAACACTCATTTTCTTTAATGCTGATAAATAATAACCTCTATATAAACGAATTCACGCTGCAGCGACGTCGCACAGACTGGTACCGCAAGCAGTGGGCCGTTTGGCTGCTGCAGCCACTGCTGCGTTTACTGCAAAAGCGGAACCGCTTCTTCGCTGGTCCCTTTGAACAGTCTACATAACAATCGCAGCAGCCACTTTCGGCGGTTGCTGCATGCGTCCGACGCACAAGCGAAACCGTACCTTAACTATATTGAGAACGCTTTATGAAGCGCTTTCAAGACCTTTACCAGAAGATTTTTCTTGAGGTTAGTTAGGTTTGAATTTTGTTAAGTCTAACCTATCTCATTTCAGGAGTATAAAAAATTCGATAATTCCTCTCATAGACATGGAAAGCTTCAAAAGAAATATCTCAGTTCTATATAAACTATCCATAATGGGAATCATGTTTTCACTCTCCAGCAGCCATATGGGGATCATTTGATGGAGTTGCAATAGGAAATTGTGAAGATGATACTGAGTAACGATCGCATCTCATTTTTTAAGAAAGTATATAACCTTTTTTCGCAATTCTGTGTCGAATCCGTTCCTTCTGCCACATCTCATAGAACAAAATCATGTGCGGATATTTCATTGTAGCACAGTTTTCATGGTAATATTTATTGATGATATGTTGGCCTCCTGCCACGGATTTATTTACTATCTGTCAAATTCATGAGAGGAAAAACAGCGATAATTTTCAATGCAAAAATCACTCGACAGAATTTCATCAATTCCGATAAAAATTCAATGAATTAGACTAAATAATGTATGATACTCGTACAGAAGGCTCATTCTAACAATCGTTCTTTCAAAAACCCGACACTTCGTGGTTCGTTTGTTAATTTTAAACTCGTGTAAGAATATCAATGCCTTGTGCACTTATATAACAATTATTAAATTATTATATTGTATGATACACCGTTACAGTTCCTCCTGTTTTAAACAGATATCAGTTTCCTCCATTTATTTTTTTTTTGGTTTCGTGTTGTACCAAAAGTATTTTATTGAAGTTTCGATAAAAACTTATGTCATAATTATAAAATAAATTTAATATACAATTTAAGGTTTCGAATGTTGTAATTTTGTTATAGAGTGTTTAAAATTGCAGTAGTTATTGTTGATGAAAATCTTGTTAGTTTCATAGATATCCAATTCATAGATTCATAATGTTATACAGCGTCCTGGAGGTTTAATAATATTTAACGAAACTCAAAATCACATCATATGCTGTGAATATCTATGATTTTGAGAGGGAAGAAGTCAACATGGATAGAGTGACAGATTATGTATTTATGATAGCTGAAAGATCATTATCATTCTACAGTCTCTCAATTAAAGGTTCTTACTAGACTTAAACAAAACATTCTTTTTTTCTCATCGATAACAAGAAAAATTGAATGTTATGAAAGCTAATTGCGAAATAAACGTATATTTCAAATTCAAAGGCATCAGAAAAGTTATCTATGTCAAGTAACAATCTTCCAAGTATAACTGCAACCTCCGGGAAATTCATTTCCTCACCTCGAAATCGAGGAAGAGTGAATGTAATGAAACTTTATTCGAAACTAAGTTATGTTAAATAATAATCTCTAGTTTTTCCAGTTTATCATCAATATATGGCTCCTTCCAAGTTTAATTGTTTCATTTTCTCCATTTTTGCTGTACAGTCTTGGAAATGGGTATATATATATGTTAGAAATTTCAGCTAAACCTAGGTTCAGCAGAATGATGTTATGATTTTCATCATTACATCATTAGGAATATACCAAAAATCACCATAATATTAGAAAAAAATTATCCAAAACTACACGAACCATGACTAGAACTCTTCATTCAATGTTTCACTAATTATTATGCCAGAAGTCACCAACAAATATTTCTTTTCGAGAAGTTGCGCCGCTCCTCTAACGAGCTGATAATTGAGTTAAACCTATTTTATAATAATTACATATATTAAAAAAAGGTTGCCCGGAAAATCCTGGACTGAATATTTTCAATTTTTTTTTTGAGAAATTATTTTTCAAGGAACATCATGATAATAAGAAAATTTTTTACTGTGCTGAAAGACTGAAGCATGTAGAATTGTAGAACGTGCAGAAATATTCCATAGTGCAGTATAATATTTTCTCATTATCATGATGATGTTGCAAAATTTCATGAATATCATTTTTCGAGAAATAATTGAAGATATTCTGTCCAGGACTTTTTAGGGCAACCTATTTTCAATAGATTTCCTATTATGCGAAGTTTATTATAAAATAGGTTTTATTGTATTATTAGCTCGGTAAAGGTTGGTGTGGGTGCGGATCTTCTACTTATAGATACACCCCAAACGTCGTGATAGCATTCACAACTTCCCTGTTCCCGTTTTCTACTGATCTGATATTTCGGATATCCATTTTTCCTCTTGCAAGAAGGATAAACTGCGAATAGGTATTCCTTAGAAATCGGAACATAATATATCATGCCTTCCAAAATTAAGCCAACTAAGTAAAATGCTTATGATAACTTGGGGAAGTTTGGATATGTAGCATAAATTTGGTTCAATCTCTCATTATTTTATGATTCGATAAAAAATCATGAGTATTGCCTAATAATAATGTATTATCGCGTATTCTCAAAATAGGTTATTAAAATGTTACAATGAAGGGTCCCAAGGATCCATTTCGCAATAACCATTCCGATATTCGACATCTACATTTCATATGCAATTTTTTTCAGAGAGAGGATAACCTACGAAAAGCAACTGCATCTACGTTGGTCAAAGGTAAATTATCCCGAATTTACAAATTTGTAGATTTGAATGCAACTGTGAATTGTCAACCGAATTCGCTTCGTGTAACATGACTCTGCACTCAGCAGAGCTTTTCTAGTCAGCAACAATGCTTCGCATGTATATAAATAGGGGTTTGAAACGTTAATCGATTTCGCCTCACAAAAAACAGGCCATTTGAGGCTAGTTTGAAACTCCGCAACAGAATTAAATTCTCAACCTAAGATTAAAAAACAATGAAACCGTTGAAAATCGTAGTCTTCAAGTTGAAAACGTTCCAATGACAATTTATTATTTTCGACACTCTCCACATCTGCTCTATGTTGACAATTCTGGAAATATTGTGAATATTGCGATTTTTCTTTATTTCATATGAAACAAAAAAAAGTTCTTCATTTCTCTGATTTTGTATAACTACATTCATTCGACCACATCTTTTAGAAATAAATCGTGCGTCAATATTGGTATGTGCCAAACAGGCAATTTTCATGGTTGTATTCGATCATTAAATTATGTTGGCCTCCTGTTACGGATTCATTTGACATATGTCAAATTTGTTACTCAGAAAACAGATCTCGAAGCCAACATTTTTCAATGCTGAAATTAGTAAACCAGATTTATAGCAATATTCCATTCATTTCAATGAAAATTAAGTGAATTAGGGAAAATCATGTATGATACTCGAGAAGAAGACCCGCCATATCTTGACTCGTTTTTTCATTTTAAACACGTGGAACTATATCAATTCCTACTGCACTTGTATTTCAAATGACTTTTCATCGAGAGAACATCAATCCAATAGATATCGATGCACTGACATAAAAAAACCACCTTTCGGAATGAGAAAATTCTGGATGGGCCTTCCGTACCCAATAACTTAAAATCATTTGTAGTGGTATTCAAAATTAATTTCACCTTTTTTGTTTCGGTAGTCGATATACAGGATGTTTTTTTTGTTTTATCAGTTATTTAAAACTCCCGGATTTTGAAACGATTTTACATCGGATGGATCTCAACTGATAGTATTTTGAGTTCAACTTGGCATATATTTCGGTATGATTATTCAATGAAATTTATTCTGTCCAAAAATTCATATCTGACTAACCATATTCCATATGTTTTTGCCCTTAATCTGCAGTTAAGCTACGAGAATTAATGACAGTTCATTGAAGGGTACTCAATGTAGTTTAATCTCCCATAACAGGCTTGTTAACAACGATAATGTCAGAATAATACGGTACGGTCCTGAAAATTGAAATCTTTTTTCCTTTTCTGTATAAAGATCACTGTAATCATCCTACGTACGAAGTTTAATGGATTCGTGATCATTCTTTTGCCAAATAGATCATATTGAAAATATACAACACTAGAAATTAGCCCTGCATAACCCAAAAGAATGGTTGCAGACCCTGTATATGGGGTATTTTTGAAACCGCCTAAGTATCCTCTATTATAATGTGAAGTATGTGAAGATCAACAGAATTCACCCTGTACAGATAAATGTACCTATTATTTTGGAGTATTAGTATACTCTTTCACTCGAAATTCCACAAAATAATATATTGCGCGTCATTAAACTTGATATAAGCCTATTGACATTTTTGAAGGAAAACGGAACAATTGTCGGTATGTTCCTTAGTTATGAGTCAATTTTGGATGCTTTGATGCTTCTCGAACTGATGCTCTTCAACTTTCACCCTATCACTTTTTCCGATTGAAGTGACCGTTGGGGAGTTACAGCTCTTCAATGTATTTTTCTAGAAGTTTTTAAAAATTTTCCATTTTTCGACGGGCGATTTCTCCTAAACAGATCAACCGATTCCTAAGTCTGGAATGTCATTCGACGCAGAATTTAATGCACTTCAATTTATGATGGAATAACTTTTTCTGTGCGAGGCTTCCTTAATAAGATGCAAGCGTAAAACTGGAAAAAATCCGAAAATTTCGAGGTTTTCTGGCACCCAAAAGTTTTCCCGATAAAAATTTTGTTGGATTCGCTTAGTTTCCTACATTTCGGGTGCTAAGACACCAATTAAGAGTTAGAAACATAACATCCGACCTTTTGTGTTCACCGGAGACTAGATTTACTGGACTAATAATTAATTACCCAACAGTGAAAAACAAGTAGCATTTCCACATGATTTTACTGGCTGCGGCACAACATCGGTATTCTGCGGCAAGCGTATAAAAAAATTAGTCGATCAAATAGAAAACAGGATCTATTTGAGAGAGCAAGCACAGACATTCTGCAGTAACACCAGGAAACTAGACGAAATTGTAGAAGCTGGGAGGTACTAGTGGGCCAATCTTTGGCAAAGATGAAACTATTGACAGTGGCGGCAGTGACTCAGAATTAAATAAGAAAGACTCTCTTAATGGCATTAAATAAAATGAATGACAAAAAAGTATCAGTTTCACGTAAAAGAAGTGATCAATAAATGAAATGTGAATATAAAATAAAAATAAATGTAATTTATATTTTTTCATTTTATACAGATGGTAGTTGCTGAAAAATAAAAACAACGATAAATGAAGTTGACCCAAAACATTGCTAAGAAATTGATTTAAATAAATTGAAAACATCAAAAAATCCCGTTTTTTATTCATTTTACGCTGAAAAAGGGTGGTTTATACGACCTCAAAGTATATGAAAACCTTTATTCAACTTAATGAGACGCTGTTGAAGTTCAAAATTTATTTTTATTTTCGTTGAAACAAGTTCTATTGAAATTTGGCAATATGATCATTTGAAGTTGGAGGTAAGTAGGGCTTATGCCCAAAATTTCATCAAAATCGATAAATCGAAGCATAAGGATTGAATTTGCTCTTTTTGTTTATCGGCTATTTTTGCCTTCATTCACTGGACTAAAAGTAAATGGCTCCTACTTCCTTCAATAAAAAATCCTTATATTTTTCAAAGCATTACTCAAATCATTCACAAATGATAATTCTAAAAATTTTTAACTGCCATATAATCTCAGGCCTGAGCAGTCCACATGCACAGGCTTGTTTATGATGTTGGAACTTACATTTTTTGGGTAGAAATGATTCTCAGCTACTTATTTCATCAAATTCAGATTTTTGATCTTGAAATGATTACGTCATAGATGGCTAACTCTAGATAGCATTCCTCTCAGTACAGCTATCTTTTACTGACTGAGATGTATTTATTCACAATTTAAAATTCTGAGTTTTCATAATCTCATGAAAGAGGACAGAAAGAAGTGATCATTAAATTATTTTTTCCAATGAGTAAAGTCAACAATATAAGGCAATAAAAAGGTTAAGAGTATTGACGAAGAAATAGAAAAAATTGAATAGTGAATGATCAAAATGACCATGATAATCCTGATCTCTCCATTCCTACTTACTTCAAAGCTAACAAAAAGTTCAAATTAATTTTTCTTGAAAAAGTTTAATTTTATATCATAAATACGTCAGCTGCACTTTTTTGGTCCTTCACACCTTGCATGTCCTCGAAAACTACACTTAGAGTAGGTAGCACCCCCCTAAAATGAACGGTACTTACTGCAGCTAAACCTTCAGAAGCTATTTTCGGATATTGTTCATATTCACTCCGCGAAATTAATTGTGTTCGATTACTCACAACAACCAACAGTTTCCATCCGCGTATGGGAGAGTTTTCGAGAGTTTAATGAACCTTGACAGAATAAAATAGTTTTCAGTAGTAATGAACCAATTCGAACTTTTTGCTATCGGCAGTCGATCGATACGCCGCAACATTGGGGTTGTTTTCTCGGAATTTCATTCGTCCAGTTCAACCCAACTTGATCTAAAAGTAAATTTTTTTCTTGAATGATTGTCTAACGTGAATTAGTCTTGTCTTGAATGAAGAGTCCCCAAAATTTTCATCCAAGATACTGCTTAAAATTTCATTTATACATGTTTTAATTATTATTATTCATTACAAATAATATAAATATCATGATTTCTGGGGTTTTTGCTTCTCGAATGTTAGAAATTCTTGTAGAGTACTGGTCCTCTCAACTTGGTTTGCCTGCTTTTCAGTTTCAGTGTGTACATTGAGCTATAAAAGCTCTTATTCTTCCTGACAGGATTTTTAAGTATCCTTTTTATTTGATCATTGCAATGTTCATTCTTTGAACCATTTTCTCTGTCTATTCAGGTACTATTTCCTATATAGTTTTGATTTTCAATTCTTCGCAGATCTGTTTATTTCCGATATACCATAGGACACCAAGTGCTGTTCTGATTGCTCTGTTTAGAGTACTTTGAAGCCCATTTTCTTCTAGCCTTCCACGTTATGCCAGCAGATATGTGCGGCATAGGCTATGTTGGAAAATGTAGATCATTAAGTAAACTGCAGGAACCTGCTGTCATCGAAGCAGCGTAGCAAGTAGACTTGTTTTCGAGTTAATATGCCTAAGAAGTGTTTAACAGCATTGAATAAAGGTTTGCTGCTAATGTTGGTTGTCATAGACGAAGGCGTTAAACACCACTGATGACGTAATTACTCAGAAAGACGTCTACTTGCTACGCTGGTTCGTGACAGCACGTTCCTTCAGTTAACTTTTTGTTTATGGAAACATAAAAAAACAACATGAACAGAAAAGAGGCAAAACCCTTTTCTTCTTGAAAAATTTATTAGGGTTTTCTCTCCCAGTATCTGAAACAAGAAACAAATAGAAACATTTTTTAAATTATAGAAAAAAACGCCCCTGCGTAAAACTTGAGCTGTTATTTGTCACGGGCCAAATTGAAAAAAAATTGTTGCCTAACAATGAAAAAATATAAAACACTTCGAACTCTGAAGCGTAACGTTTCGGAAAAGAATCAGGGACCTTTCTTCTACCCCTCCCTCCATAAGCGCAGCTATGAGAAACGATTCCTGATTGAACAAGACAACAGAGTAAGAAACACACTAATCCAGTAACAATCTTAGGCCAAGAATCCTCTGAAGATGCCTCCCTCAGAAGGAGACGAAATCATGAATATGATGATATGATTTGTTGGGACATTTTCCAAAAATCTCTACTTTCGGAGTATCGCAATACAAAGGGGTTTGTGAATGAATGTGAAAAATGGTGAAACTTGGATATCCGCGGAAAATATCCATTATGAGAAGTCCCTTACCGTTCAAAGTTATATCTTTTAGATGATGACTTGACGTTTTGTTTTACTTTTTCTAAATAATACCCTTCTACCTTATGCACTCCCTAAATATTTTTCATTTATATCATTCAACACTTCATTATCTGGGATTGAAAGTAACAACCACATTCGATTTTTCTATGGTGCATTCATTCCGTGAAATATAATGAAATGTCATCGGAACTATTTGTGATGATTTATGGCTGAAACTTTGAGACGAACGAGTTAAGTAAATTGAGGATCGTAAAATATCTTCAAAACAAAAACAAATATTGAGTAAACCTTAAATATTCCATCCCTCATAATATTTTTCAAGGGTTGAAAAAATTTATTGCGAGGTTATTATTCAGCTTCGTTAACAGCTTCGAGCGGACTTATTCGAAAAAAGAAATACGTTATGTGATTTCGATAAAAATTAGTAGGAGGCTCGTTCTGATCAAGGCATCAATTCCCGAAATCCTTCGCATTTATTGACAGAAACCTGAATAATTGATATCTACAGGGTGTCCGGGGAATAACTGTACATACTCTTACCAGAGATAGAGTTGGACTAGGTGATTACTGATTGACTATAAAAAATTAATTTCTGGATTTCCCTAGAAAGCTACAGGGTGATATTCCAACATCATGGAAATACTTAGACCATCATAAAATCCAAACTTACTGACGGATATTATTGAAACTTGGGAGGTTATTGGCACATGCTAAGGTCGAGTCAGAAAGATATCAATTTTTTCATTATTCCAGGACCGGACTCATTAATCTTCTTTTAAACTGTTCAGGGTAAAACAAACACTTTGTATTTCGAATAGCAAATAATTGATTCGCTTTTTAGAAAGAAGCTAAATTATGCTTCAATTTGTGATATCGCTCAAAGTTGTCACATCAACAATTATTTTTTTATGAACTTTTGAATTAGGATAAAGTTCGAAAAATTGAAATTTTCATCATGAAGAGAACTGAAAATCTCTTGTTTGAATATAAAATGCGGAAGTATTTGTAGAAAATTTTCAAAAAAGTTCAGAGATTTAATAAGCACATTCCATAACGAAACAATGACAAATGAAAGAAACTAAAATACAGTAAAGCCTACCTAATAAAAATGAAAATAGGAACGAATGAATTGCTGAATCAACGTTCTTTCAGAAGTGGTTCGAAATGAAAACCATTAGCTTGTATACATTTCTCTTGCCGAATGTTCAAATTGGATACAGCCTTGCGAATCATATCGCCATTATTTCTTAAAATATCGCAACAGTTGATAATTCTGTTCATCAGCTGTCCTCTTGACTGGATTTCTTCAAAATATACCATATCCTTCAATTTTCCACATAAAAAATAATCTAGCGAGTTGAAATCTGGAGATACTCCTCGATTTACTAATTCAATTAGAGGTTTTTTACATTGGAAGAAGTGTCACTTTGGTCTATATCTTTGTTGTCGAACACCCGGTATACATACGAATGATTTTGAAATATGCTTTTGTATACCCTATACCCTTCACCAATTTTTCGAGATATATCTTCATTTACTCCATCGCAATGAGATCCGCGTCTGGGGTGGCCACCCAGTATATCAACAACAGTATATCACCTTCAGTAACTTTTTAAAGAAAATTTATTATTTATTTTCGACCTCCACAAGACTAAGTCCTGTTCAGGTAAATAAATTCAATTTTTCGAACTTTATCCAAATTCGAAAATTCATAAAAAAATAATTGTTGATGTGACAACTTTGAGCGATATCACAAATTGAAGCATAATTTAGCTTCTTTCTAAAAAGCGAATCAATTATTTGTTATTCGAAATTAATGAGTCTGGCCCTGGAATAATGAAATAATTGATATCTCTCTGTCTCGACCGTAGTATGTGCCAATAACCTCCCACAGTTCAATAATATCCGTCAATAAGTTTCGATTTTATGACAGTCTAAGTATTTCCATGAAGTTGGAAAATCACCGTGTAGCTTTCTAGGGAAATCCAGAAATTAATTTTTTATAGTCAATCGGTAATCACCAAGCCCAACTCTACCTCTGGTAAGAGTATGTACAGTTATTCCCCGGACACCCTGTATACCGAAAAACTGTTATTCCTATTTCTAGCAGAGGTTGTACAATAAAAATACACATGTGGATTGATCTCGAAATATTGTTTGGGTTATAGAATTTCGGGTAGAAAATAAAATTATTCATGGGCGAAATTTCTATACGTAATTCGAGATTTCAATTCGATATGTCTTGGCAAGGGGCATCGCATATGACTAACATATATGAATCAACCATGAAATTCTAGGATATACCTCATTAAGCTCGTCTTGGATTCGTTGAGATATCGGAAAATTTATGGCCAACTAGTGAATCAGAGGGGAGACATTTTCTCGTAACGGAGACTCGACGTAATAACGTTAGAAATTGGGAGCAAACTGAACATGAGGACATTTGATTGTTGGCCCCTTCTCGTCCCGATATGTTATGTCGAAGATGAAGATATCCACCGAATACTGTAGGAGCTGGACTATTGAGGAACGAATGATGCTCAGCACCCCTCTGTTCAATGACTCTTCAAGGACTTTTCGTTATTTCTTTACCCCCAGAAAAAGATTAAAACAAGTCAGACATAGATCAACATAAGAAATAGCTGCATTTATTTAGCAATTTCAAGTCGGGCCATTTATTTAAAATACCTACTTCTGTGTTGCTGAAATACGCACTGCTACTTTCGTATGCCAGAACCTATTTCAATAATATTTATCGCATTTACAAGTTTCTTGATTATTCCACAAGAATAATTTTTTGGCCTACAATGGCGCAAAGCATTCCGCTACTAGGTGTCCGATAAACCCATTCTCAACAAATGCTTTCTGAGGGGACAATGCCTCGTAAGGAAGTCGGTGAGGAGGTGTAGCTGTTTCTTACTGAGATACAGAAACCTTTTGGATCTTGTAGTTTCAAAGTTCAAAATGAACTTTTTGGGTGATCCATCCCTAGGAGATTCTGCCAGAATGTTTCATTTTCGGTTTTCTCCTTCTCCTGAGAGGGTTGATAAATATCTATTAGTGTTAAATCAATTTTTATTAGCAATTTAGGAATTTCATATCATTTTTGAGTCAAATATCATTTGTTTGACATCAAAAATTACAGAGAGATATCTTTGGTGGAAATAAATAAATAAGACTCTTTATGGGTACCATGGAGAAGTTACTATGCAGAAGTAGCAGTTATCAATAGCTTGTTCAGGGAGTTCAGGAAAGATGACGTTAGTTATCCCGTTTTATCCAAATCTCCCCCATGTATGAGAAAATTATCACTGAGACGCTATATTTTCTATTACACCTCT
Source organism: Hippodamia convergens (assembly GCA_038502775.1). Taxonomy (NCBI): domain Eukaryota; kingdom Metazoa; phylum Arthropoda; class Insecta; order Coleoptera; family Coccinellidae; genus Hippodamia; species Hippodamia convergens. Next base: position 36,149,955 of record CM076610.1, read on the forward strand.
CATTATACACAACTAGGAGTTTCAAGATGAAGTTTTGTTGAATTGTGATTTTGAATTTATTTTAAAACTGCTGAGCACATTCCGATTCTTTGAGAAATTGAAATACAGGTGTTATTGACTACCTTCAATTGGTTTTTATTTCTTTACGACAACGATTCAATTATTCTGGAAAGCAGATTCATCTGATCTGTTTCTTTAACGGTTGGAAACTTTGTTGCCATTTAATCAGAGAATATTGATATAAGGAGTGTATCTTCAGAGCTAAAACACAATTTATCATATACAAATATAATTTTAGTCATTCTAGTTCAATTAATTACATCACATGAAACCTTTGATCCCTTAATCTCTGACTCATTCCTATGAATGAAAGAGTTCGATGTAATTCGCAAATCCACGATTCGGATACCAACACTATGTAGGTACCCCAAATAGTTGGGTTCTGATAATGAAAGTTGATATAACGAAAAAAAAGTGTGGAGATGTTTTGAAATGAATCTGATCTCATAATCATTTAGATATTTTCGGAAATAACGAACCCTCCAAATTCCTTATTCAATTCAAATATCATTCATGCCAATTCAAAAAGGGTATTTTGAAATAACTCGTATTGAAATGACACAAGTAAAAATACATTTTCATTCATTGAGTTCATTTCGTAATGGGTCTATTCAAATGTTCATCAATTATTCTCGAGGTTTGATTTTCCAATTTGTGTTGTATGAAATCTTTGATTTTGCTACAATCTGTGTTTTAGTTATTCGAAAATAGAAATTTCGAAGATGAATAATTTGAAATTGGTAATTTTTAACATTTGAAGCTTTCTTATGAACTCATAGAATTTTTGGATCACGAAAGACTCTCATAGGTATTATAATATAGGTTTTGGGTGGAATAGGATGAAACACATTTTTGAAGATGTTTTCGAGAAATTCAATTCACTCAATAAGAATTAACACATATCTCGGAGATTCACTGGTCAAAATGAAAAATTCCCGATATTCAATAGGGATAAAATAGGTATATGAAGTGTGACATTAAATCCGATAGGCTTTTTTGACACTTCGTTCAGTGTCAATTATGAAAAGAATTTCGATTTTCGAAAATTTTATGTGCAGGCTTACAAGATGTTGAATAAAAAATATATTTTTTTCAGTCCGGACCTGCGCTCTCCACACGTTATTATCAGCATTGTTCATACCGATTCCTGAAATATTTTATGGAATTCCATATAGGCGTTCGAGAGCTATGCCGATTGACAGATTTACTCTCTAAAAGGTCCTGCATCTGTCCTGAAAGCCTGTACAATAACCCGTGAAAATCCCTGTATATGCTGGGCTGGCGTATATATCCAAAAATCTCAAGGGGGGGGGGGGGCTCCAGAAATATCTTGAACCATTTTTTCCTTTAACGCACTAAATATGCTATCATTTTCTTTATGCGAGCTCCGCAAGGGGGCGCTGGCACCTTGCGCCCCCTATATGTATCAGTCATTTGCGGTCGGGACATGCGGTGAACACTAGAGAATAATTAAACGGCGATGCCCGAAATGTTCGGAAAAACAAGTGACACAACATATGTAGTAATGACATATTCTATACAATGGTGAAAAAAGGTAGTGTTGAAAATACAATTAAAAGGTAGTTTCTGACAGGAAGCCTGGGGACATCGAGTCGGATTCTGAACCACTCGTATTTCAGAAATCGCATTTGTTCTCTTTGGAACATACAGATTTTGACATCATAAGATAGTCAAATAGTGACAAAAATATTTCTGAAACCACTTAAAAATTTTTTAAATGAAACCTAGAGTCCTTAAGCCACTAGATTCAACAGAGCGGACGTGGGGCACAAAACAAATTTTGATAAAATAATTCGCCAAGATATATTCCGCGACCCCACCAAGTACACAATCGATATTTTCCTGAAATTGAAGTTTATTTTCCCTCTTTCAGCCTCAAATATCAATTAGAAGAAAGGCCGTTACGTAAAACGTGTTCTGAAAAAAGACACACCAACCTATAAAATTTTTATTCTAATCATCTAATAAATGAGTCTTAACCCCTTTCTGCATACTGTGTCATATTTTGCACATCTTACATAAACCGAATTTTCTAAGTCCCTATGCATTTTGAGACCTCACGTCAAATTGTCCTATATATGACACACTCTCTTCTTTGATTGGAGACGCTCATAGCATCTCTCCGGGATTTATTGCGTATTTAATGTGGCTTTTATTCCGCATCGTTTGTTCTTCACATCACAGCACGTTCGAGTGATATTACAAGTGAAATATTTTGGTTTTTTTCTGAAACATTGCTTGGAAAATATATTGGCAAAAAGGAATGTGTTCAATTATTTCCTTCCAATAGCTTGTGAATAAAAAATTCGAATTGATTGAGCAGAAAACGGTCTTGTTTCCATGTGCCATATTTGGAACATGTTGCAGTAAGGGAAACTGAGACATAGATGCTATATTTCGTTATTCCCATTCAAATGGAACTGTTTTATGGAACAAGAAATCATGTTATAATGCCCAACACACACACATTAAAGCGTAGTTGATTATAATTGAAAAATCTCGACTTGTAACTGCCCCTTTCTGAGTTCGAATTAGGACTTGCAGAATTGTTGACAAGTACAAGTACTATGCGAAGAAAACTAGGAAGGCCAGGTAGCACTTTGCAACCGCAATTGATCAAAAAACAAAGAAGTATTCATTTTCCTAAATACCCATTCCCGAGATTAGAACAGATAATCTGGGCCTTTTGCCTATTGCCAGTGATAGGGGACAAGGGTATAAATACCCAGATTCTGAATGAAAATCACAAATATCCATTTCCAAATGCAAGGTTTCTCTGTGCGTCAATAAAGATCGTAACTGTGTTTTCAATTTCCATATTGAATAAAATATTTGGTCCAAACTCCAAAAAATCTTGAATTTCTTTCTCATTCCGCTATCACAAAGTGTTTGCCAAATATGGCACATGTCAAAAATGTTTTTTTTTTTCGACCAATGAAGAATTTTTTAATTATTTTTTCATGATTTCTGCTACCAATAAATATTCTTCCTAGTATTCCATGTGATTCGGCTCATCGAACTATTCTCTCAAATTACTAGCAAGATGTAAACAGTTACTCTACCGAAATGAGTAGAGTAGGGTATTTCCGTGAAAAAGTATGCTAGTAAACTCGACCATTAACTCTACCATTGAACGCATGGTTAGAACATGTTTCTTCATTGATGTATTCATATTTACCGCGACGGAAATGTAACAACATTTTAATATTTCATCGCGAGAAAGACTATCGATTGCATTCATGCTATCCGTAAATATTATGAATTACTACTATTATTCGAGAATTAGGCAAAAAATCATTGTTTTCATTTAGAGGATGAACCGAGTGAATAACGAAAAAATCCAAACCTATCTTGTTCAAGTAACAAAACAAGATATTTTTTATCAGCTCTGAGACCATTCAACAAGTGAAACTGATCGTGCTCTGTAGGTATTAGAGATTCAAAATGCAAGTTCAGGAAGTTTTTTCTGCGGCGGAAGTTGTAATGGTATCCTGCCGGGCTATATGTTCCTCTAAACGCTGGCCAACATAATGGACCGGATTTATCTGAGTTTCAGAAGTTAAGCTCCCATTTAACTCTGCCAATGAGGAATAAGGAAGAAATATGTTTGGGAAATGGTTAGTTGTTTTATTTTCGTGGGAAAAATGCAACCAGCAGATTCAGGTCGTGCAAGGTTCATTGAATTGGTCTTCCTTTCAAGATTCATGTACGCGATTTAACGTTGTTTTCTCATTTTTTTTCTGATTGAATTGTCCATTAAGATTCCGGAAAAAACATAAACAACAATTTTTCTAACAGGTCAATATGTTTTGAATAGTGTGTAAGCCATTCGTAGCAAAATTAATTTTGCCCTCGATTTGGTTTGTGACACATTGCATTGTCTAGTTCAATCAACAAAGTTTGCTTTTTCGAATGCTTCTGCTTCGGAATTATTTCCTTCTTCAAACGCTCTATAGAATTGTGATTCGAAACTCAAAATGAAAACTGTCTTAGATAGATATTTTCACATAGAATTTATTGGATGACACAATTTTTCTGGGTTATGGTTATCGCGTTAAAACTTCTGATTGACAATCGAAATATTCACTTAAATTATATTTAAACTACAAGAAATATACAAGAATAATAGCAACAACAATTGATGACTTACAAAGATGATGATGCTGAAGACTTGCAAAACGCGGTTTGTCCAAAATTGTAAATTTTCAGGAATGGCAAAAATCTGATGTTCAAAAGCGGCTATATTCACCTAGTTGCGATTTGTACCATAAAACAGGATATAGACACTAGTTTTTTTTTAAACAGTTCATTTTTTTACCCAAAACTAGCCCCGGATAGTCTACTTGGTCGAATCTTACGCTATGGACTTAATGCATTTTGTATATCCGAGTGTATTCTATCCTATATTTTGAGCAAGCGATGATGCGATTTGAATTTCCACGATTTTATGAAATGATAGTTATCCAAATGAATTATGCAACGCCACCTTTAGTTGAAAAAATTTAATTTGGACAAACTGCGTTTTGCAAGTCTGCTCCTCAATTATTCTAACAATCCTTTACTACAAATATTATAACCTGAACTTTCGAAGAAACTTTTCGGAATTTTGTCCATTAGGTACGTCCTAAAAATTTTTATTATCTCTAGATATCGTGTAGCATGAATTTTTTTCTTTAAAAAAATGCAATTTTAAGGTGGGATAGAATATAGGATGTGTCATTGAAAAAACGTTTGAGTTTTAACTCGAAAATGATAACCCAGAAAAATTTTTAGTGTACACTAATGAATTTCGCTTAAAAATATTCATCAAACCCTGAGTTGCAAGAACGTCCATTAAATTTAATGCTGCCTCAATTCTCCATTAAACGGAGTATCCATGGCTACCGTCTATGGATATTCCGTTTAAGGGAGAATTAAGGCAGCATTAAATTTTAATGGACGTTCCTGCAACTCAGTGTAAGACAGTTCCCCACTTGAAAATATCATAAGAGATTATCTAAATGCGGTGTGAAGATTGAGTCCCGTTTCATTCTCTGTAACATATAGATGCAACAATTCGAATTTGTGACAGATGAACAGCCCCAAAAATTGTCCACAATCATGAAAACTACGAGTTCCTGATCAAAGAGATCGTGCCTTCACATTCATTTTCAAGTTTTGAGGGTTATCATCGTCGAAAGTGTGGCCAACGAAATGCCTGCTAGATGAAAAGCAGTAAGACTGTAGTTCGCTCAAGTACTCGATGAAACGAAAGAAGAGAGCGCTGGACGAAACTCTTCGTTGAATTTCGGGTTGTTGATATTAATATTCATATTCAAGGTTTCCCCATAATTAGTTAAATAAGAGAGTAAACGCAATAATGACGCAACTGAAGTTACTCATCATTTCGTGACTGAAATTTTCAAATGATTAAAGGAAATCAATTTCTCTCTACTGTTTGCATCGGAAAAACTTCCGAGTGAATCTCCATCTTCTGAGAGAGTAAAATTTCCAGACCACAAATCCCCCACATTAGGGGAGAATAACCCTTCCCGATCCGGGTGCATTCGCAAAGCTCATAGTGCCCGAAGCTATCTCCGAAACTAATTTCGAACAGTTCGTTTTTCAGTTGCAGTTCCTCGAAATGCCAATTAATTTCAGCGACGTTGAAATCTGTTTTGTAACAAGGAGATTCACGGGTGTCTTTCGTTCGTTTTGCAAACATATCAAGGCCCTTTAGGTCGTGTTATTGTCGAATTAAATGTTTGAAATGCAATGTTTATTCTGCTTTATATTATTTGGAGATCATGATCATCAAAATTAGCTTGCTTGATAATAATTGTGCCTTTATTGGAAAAAAAAATACATAAAGATAAAAGAGCGCTGCAAAATGGCTGAACCAAACTAGGCAGCATGAGCCGATGCCCACGCCTTACAGCTACACAATGAACATCATTCTTGTACACAGCAAGCTTCACTCTTAAATAGGGGGGAACACCAGTGCTCAGAATCCGATGTATCAGAATCGTCATATGAAGCCGAAAATTTTTTTCAACCTTCAGCCACTCCAACCTATTTATCCCATCACTGATCCCCCTGTCGTATTTTCTTAAACCCAGAACGTATCGGCAACAAGAATTCTGCAATTTCTGCAACCTACATTTCTCGACAGAATCTAGGCAAGGATAGAAAACTTTCAGGACGTGCAAGGGAGAGCGACACAAGTTGACGATGTTGAACAAAAAATACTATATAAAAACGTAATTTACGAAAAATCAACCTCATCGCATTCCCTATCCAAATGGCTTGTTCGTAATCAAAAAGCTCTTAGGTATTTCAGTTTCAATATCTTTCAGAATTCCTAACGTGATTTCTTTTCTCTAACGTGTCTTCTTAAAATAAAAATTTTCAGCAAATTTCACTGCATAAATTAATGACCTGCGGCATCACAGGTTAGTTAATCAAATTTCCTATAGATATTTCCATATTTATTTTCCCTAATTCTGTGTCAAATCCGTTCATTTAGCCACATCTTGTAGAACAATGTCAGGTGAGTCAAGTTGGTGACTCACTAGTGGAATTCTGATATGAAAATATTTAGGGTATTTTGTGCCCATTTTGTGCCAGTTTGTGCCGTAAGTTACGAATTTTGTGCGAGATATTTCGAGTTTTCACTGTGGGTCAACCACTTAACGCTGTGACTCACAGATGGAATTTTGGAAATTTTCTTTTTTTCGATAAATTGTGCTCATTTTGTTTCGTATGTCATCAATTTCGAGCCAATTCAGTTTTCGAAATATTTCGAGTTTTCACTGTGAGCAGATAAATTCGCACTAAATTGGAGAAGTCACATAGAATATCTAAATAAAAGATGTGAAAAAGGTTTAAACTTTCTACGCTCAGTAACCAGGACATGGTGGGGATGTGATGTTGCAACTGCCCTAATTTTTTATAAGTCATATATAAGATCGATCCTGGACTATGGCAGCACTCTTTATGGTTCAGCTAGTAGGACAAATCTGATTAAGATTGATCGCATCCAATATAAAGCGCTTAGAATCTGTCTAGGTGCCATGCGTTCCACCCCAAGAGAAGTACTAATGGCTGAGGCTATAGAACCACCGTTAACTTTGAGAAGAGAAGCCCTCAGTGCTAGATTTTTGATTAAACATCACTTCTTTAATACTGACTTAATCAGAGAAATCTATAAACTCAGTCTTAATGATTTAGGAAACACCTACTGAAAAAACAAGCCATCCCCCCCATTATGCGAAGCTATTCGCAATTACAATGAAATTATTGGAACTACACATACATTCGACCCAACAACGATGAACTATAATGACGTTTATGTTTTTATGCCCATCAAATTTCCAAGATTCACGAAAAATGAAGGCATCAACATCAATATTCTGAAGGCTGAACTTGAACAATATAAGGGATATCATCTGATTTACACAGATGCATCGAAAACGCTTCGGGGTAATGGTTCTGCCATCTACATACCGGAGTTTCATATCGAAAAATTAATTAAATTAAATAGCAAATATAGTATATTTACATCTGGGGCTATAGCGATAAAAGAGGCACTCATTTTTGCTCTCGCGCATACCAACAAGAAATTCCTCATTCTTTCGGACTCTATGTCAGTTTTGCTAGCCTTAAATCAAGTGAAACCCTGGAGTCACAAAACAAATCCTATCCTGTGGACCATCAAAAATATCTATTGCCAAAACAGAATGGGAAACAATGATATTTCTTTCATATGGGTTAAAGCACACTCGGGGTTAGAGGGTAACGAATATGTAGATTCATTAGCCAGAGACAGCATTGATAATGGTCCTAACTATGACTGCAACTTTACACTATGCGATGCGAATAACTATGTATCTTCATGTATTAAGGAGAAATGGAACAGAAGATGGCAAGAATTTCGTGAGAAGTCAAGAACCAATTACATTTTATTCACCCCAAGTATACCAACTAAATATTGGCACCAAAATTTTAACGTCAGTAGAAAATTCGTAACCACTATCACAAGGATGAAATTTGCACATTGTTGTTGTCCAGCTCATTTGTATAAGATCAACATCCTACCATCTGACGAGTGTGAAGCATGTCATGTGAGAGCCGATTTGGATCACATTTTTCTTGGATGTCGAAAATACTCTGACGAAACCAAGAATTTTTACATAATCTTAACAGATAAACTTAAAGTTAACAGACCCTTTAATATAAATCACTTACTTGCTCTTGAAAATTTAGAAATTTACCACCTAATAATACTGTTTCTCACTAAGACAGGCCTCAAAATCTGATTTATACACCTGTTTATACTGAATTATACTATACCGCTCTCAAATATTCATTATATTGTTATTTATTCATTTATTTATTTAATGCTCATATATATTCATATTATTTACATATTTATACAACTTTTTTATTAATTTATTTTTCTAAATTTATATTACCTTATAATTTCTTAATTTTTTTTTCTTTATATATATACATGTGTAAATATTCTATTTCCTCGTAATCATTTGTAAGCTAGTTAATATTGACTGTACAATTCTGTATATGAACTTGTGACTGGCTGCATGACCACCGGTCTAAAGCCAAGTAATAAACCAAAAAAAAAAAAGATAAATTCGCACGAATACGGTTGAGGTGCATAAACCAAGTTTATTGAATATCCTCATTCTTAGGGAGCGATTCCACCGGAGTGCGGCACTGTGCGGCACTGTTGCGCACAGTGTGCCGCACAAATGTGCCGCACAAATGTTTGTTGCGGTGAACTCGTCCAAGCGAACAGCAACAAAAGTGCGCGAACTCTGTTGAAATGTTCACGCGTACAGTTGTATACTTCTGTGCGCGCACGGTTTCTACCGGTGGACTCGGGTCGACGCACACACACACATGTTTTTGCGAACTCATTCTTGATTCCGCTATGGTAGCGAAAACATCTATTTGTTCGCTCTAACATGGAGTGGAATAACTGGAAAATAATCGAATTTATCGAAGAAATTGAACTTTATACCGTTCTGTGGGATGTTATCACAGAGATTACAAGAACAGAAATAAAAAACACGACGCATTCATCTCCTCATTACGATGTTGCAAAAAGGAAACACCTATGTTTCTTTCCTATTTTTTTTTCAAGCAAAGTGTATACCCCTACACACGCTGCAGCACAATGCACCACGTTTTCTTGATCCTCCATATTCAACGGTTGAAGGAAAGCGAAACACTGAGAGAGAACAGTGAGATCCTGTTCGTGCACACTGTGTGCTGCACTGTGCGCGTACAAAAGTTACGCACAGCTTTGTCGGTGGAAACGGTCGCTAAATATGTTAACAGCTTGTACGCGCACAGCTGAAGTACTGCACAAAATGTTCGTGAACAATAGTGCCGCACACGATTTTGGTGGAATCGTACCTTTATGATTCTTATCGATGTGAATAAAAAAGTAGAACTTTTATGAACTGATATGTGATGATATGAATGGGTCAACGAGTTAGATGAACGAACAAATAAACGTCCTATATATCATCCGAATTGAACTTTCTGAGTGACCAGGTACCTATTACTGAATATGAAGAAGATTTGAAACGTCGAATATTTGAAACTTGGTTTTCTGCAACACAACCGAATTCCTGCCAATTGTTCAACTCACACATTAGAATAATCAAATATTATGACATCAGACTAATATTATTTATGTCTATCATTGAGAGATATAAATAACGCTAGTCAATGATTTTCTATACGAATATTCATCTATCTCCACAAGAGAAACTAGGAATATCTTGAAAACTGAAGGAGCACGAAATTCATAACATGCGGCACAAATTGATATAAAATAAGCACAATTTATCGGAAAAAAATTTATCAAATTTCCATATGCAAGTCACAGCGTCAAGTTAGTGACGCACAGTGAAAACTCGAAATATCTCGAAAAGTGAACAGGCACAAAATGCAAAATGTACGGCACAAATTGGAACAACACATTCTCACATACTGATACCGAAATTTCAGGAGTGGGTCACCAACTTGACGCACCTAAGAAAAAGTGACAAACTTCACCGAGAAATCCATTAATGTAGATTCATTAACTTACATGCTGTGAACTAATTCAACTGTCACGGTTATAAGTTACGTACAATGTGAATCCTGAAACCCACTAGTAGTATAGTATTCTGTATTATAATTTTTATTTTATGTTCTTTTCCATTTTTTTTTGTTTCGTTCTGAAAGTTTTATGAACTAACATATATTAACAGTGTCTGTTTTATTATTCAATAAAACACCTATTCTCATCCTGGTATACTTGTCCATGAAACATAATCTGGATTTTGGTTTTCTGCACGTCAACCATATTCCTGAGAATTCATCTACTCACAGTGAAAACTCGAAATATTTAGAAAACTGAGCAGGCTCAAAATTCATGACATACGGCTCCAATTGAGCGCAATTAATAAAAAAAAAAACAACTTTCCACATGTGAGTCACTTTAAGTTGGTGACTGACGAGGGAAACTCGAAATATCTCGAAAACTGAATGGGCACAAAATTTATAACATACGGCACGAATTGGCAGAAAATGGGCATAAAATACCCAAAATATTTTCATATCAAAATTCCACTAGTGAGTCACCAACTAGACGTACCTAACAAAGTCATGCTAGAAGATTTCATTATAACACAAATCTCATGGTAATATTTATTGATTACGTACTGGCCTCCTGCCACGGATTTATTTATTATCTGAGTGAAGTCATTTCCGCCAATCAATATTTTTCTATGCAAAAATTACTTGTTATTTCTCTATTTCAGTATCGTAATGAGTTCATAACAGTACTGAAGGTAGTACTGTAATGAACTCATTACACCATTGTTTTCTGTTATATTTTTCGTTTTATAGTTGCCAGTACGACCTCCGATCCTTTCAATATTCAAAACGAATCAATTCAAATTCCGTAATCTGTCAAATTTCGTCACACCAACTGTCAAGATACAATACAAAAGCCACAAATCTGATTTTTTTTCAATTTCTAGAGGATTTCACAAAACTCGACTGAAATGGAGAACATATCATCTAATACTCGTTACACAAGGCAATTCCAACACTCGTCTTCGACTCGGGATAATTTTCAAAATAATCATGGGCCCGAAATAATTTCCGGAAATAATTTTACCTAGTATTACTAGGAAACATTAAACGAATTAGAGAAAATAATGTATGTATATAGATGAATAGTATCAAAATGGGACGTTATCTTCTCACTCAAGTAAAATTACATCAAATTGATCATGATCTTCTCAATGAACCAGAAGAAGATTTCGCGACTGAGTGCATCTGAGGCAGAAAATACGAGAAACCATGAAGGATTAAATATTAGGCAAAAATAAAACAACCAAATGGCATATGCTATGCCAGGTACATGGAAAAACAAAGACAATAAATAGCACCATATCACCCATTTTTTTTATCGTGTACTTCAAAATTTCAATTTGCTTCCTGTCCCGTTCGTCAACTTGCCTCTCCTTCCCCTTGCTTTTGATCGAGAATCGATCATTTGGTAATAGTTGCATAGTTAGGCTAAAAAATGACATTCAATCAGGACAGAACCAATGAAATCAATGACCCAGCAAAAACACATTATTTAAGAAAATGTAACACTAATGTGTTGTTTTGGTTGCCTAGGTTTCTTAAGTTTCGATATCCGAACGCTATAATCTAGAACTGGTTATTCCCCCCTGGTCTATCGTTTGTTATTTCGTGATCGACCATATCAATCTGTGGTTTCTCTTGACTTTCCAGCGTAGCTCCATGTGAGACATCTATTTTGTTGGATGAATTATTGATACTCCGCAGAAAATCTTGTAGAAAATTTTCTTTGGAATTATTATATCACTTGGCAGATTTACCAGAGATATTTCAAAGTCCAGTTATAAGATTTCAGTTAATGGATTGTTTGTTTGAATTTGGAGTTCCCTCCCGCTATATGCGGATCTGTGAAACTCAGCATAAGTTTTTTCATCGGGTGGACCGAACTTATGAAATCAGTGTTTTTTCAAGAGAACAGAGAGTAGTTGAGTCAGTTGGTACGATTAGTCAAGTTCGCTACCTCATTACCGGTGTTTCTGCGTTGCACGATCTATTTTTTTAACGTTATGTGTCCAATTCGTTCATTTTGCCACATCTTGCAGAACACATTTGTTCGAGAATATGTCATTCTCGCAAAGTTCTCGTGTTCATATTTATTGATTACATGTTGTCCTGCACGGATTCATTTATTATCTGTCAAATTTATGAGGGAGCAAACAGTTCAGCTCATCAGAATTTTTCAATGCAAAAATCACTAAATGATATTCATGAAAACTTTCCATTAATTTCAATAAAAATTTAATTGATTGAAGAAAATAACGTAAAGTATTCGCTAAGAGGCTTTTTCTAACACTCGTTCACTCAAAAACTGGTGGAGGAATATCAGTGCCTTCTGAGGTGCCGTCTGCAATTATATTAGGTTTCAACCAGAATAGAGGAACAAGACACACTTTTTAAAATAATTACATTCTGTGACGATCGATTCCGGCTCTAAGCCATCATCAGGTCACCTGAAACTCACCGTCACAGGAAAATGTACTTTCAGTTTTCATGTATTTTAGTTTTCTTTTTCAAAGGGTCTAGTGGTCATGTTAAATTTCGATGTTATGACTTGGTCCTTATGCGTGGGAATATTTGCGTCAGCTGTCTTAGAAATATTGATGTATGTACAGGGGTCACCGGAAAGTTAAAATTATGTTGTTAGAAGACGAATCAACTTGAACAGATTAGGCGTCGGGAAATCTTTTATATTTTATATCATTCAGGAGATGTTCATTGTTTTTGTTCTTCAAAATTTCAAGTTGTTCTAATAGTGTCAGTTCATAAAAATCATTATTTCGATGAAGTAAAGTTAGATTGGCTAGCGAGGTGGAATGTTTACTCTCGATTGAATGGTTTCCCATAGCAGAAGGGTGCCTATTTTTGATATGTTCGTTAAATCTGACCTATATTATTCTGTATTGTCTTGTGTTGGTTACATACTTTAACAATTGGGGAACTTGGTGAAGGTTTATGGCCAAATATTATGAACTGTGACTTTTCTGGGTTGGGCTTAAGGCGCCAGATGCGGAACCAAATTTCAGTCTTATCCATTAGCTCTTGTAGATTAATTATGCATTTTTACATATTTTCACCCTGTGATATGATCAAGGTGTCATCTGCATATTGAAGAATGTACTGCTTACTACTAAGAGCTCTCGGCTCAAATATATCTCCACAATAAATATTGTATAGGATAGGTGAAAGAGGTGATCCTTGTGGTGTGCCCTGTTTTGGAGTGAATGCGTTTGATGTTTTATTGTTTATTTTGACACATAGTCTTCGGTTTTCTAGGAAGTTCTTAATGATGAGCAGAAGGAATCGAGGTATCTTGAGCCGATGGAGTTTATATAAGAGGCCTTTATGCCATACACTATCAAAAGCTTTGTTTATGTCAAGGCTAATTGCTGCTGTTTTAAATTTTTGCATCATGGCATTCTGGGTGTTTGATACTAAGATGCTGAGTGGATGTATGTCGATTTTCCGTTCTGAAATCCAAATTGGGTGATGGGAATTATGTTTTCAATATATTTGTTTAGTATTTCTCTAATGATTTTTTCATATATTTTACCCAAAACAGGGAGAAGAGTTATTGGCCTGTAATTTGCGGTTCTTGAATGGTTTAGGTTAGTTTTGGGTATTGTAATTATAACACCCTCCTTCCAAATGGAGGGGAAGATTTTCTGATCCAAGCAGTATTGGTATATTTTTATGAGGTGTTTGTGTACTTTTCTGCTGAGTTGTTTAATTATTTTCCATGGTATGTGGTCCTTTCCAGGGGCGCTATTTTTGGAGCCATTTATTATCGAGAGGTATAAATCTTCCTCAATTTTTACTTCGTCTTTGCACATTGGGTCTTCCCCCTCCATCGTGGAGAAGCACTTATCGTACCACTTATTCACCTCATTCTCATGGTCTTTGTCATATTCATCATTGTTTTCATAATCGAATGCCTTCTCGTAGTGTTCTGCGAAGAGTTTCACTTTTTCTTCACCTTTTTGAAATGTTTTTCCATTTTCGATTAGCGAGGGAATTTTGTTGTATGTTTTGTATTTTGCAAGTTTGTTTACTTCCTTATGAAAACTTTTTCCTTTAGTTGCATTGATTTTTTCGCAAGCACTTATCCATTTATGTTCCTTATATTGATGGATCATTTTTTGTATATTTTTGTTGTATTGGTTTAGTTTCCGTTTGTGCATTGGATCTTTATTGATGCAGTAGTCTCTATAGATTTTTCTCTTGTTTTTAATTAGTTTCACAATGTATGGAGGAAGTTCCTGGTGGTAGTTTTTATGGGGGATCATTGGAGTGTTGCTTTTGATGGTTTCAGACAGGTATTCATTAAAGGTTTCTATGTGTGGTATATCTATTTCTAGTTGTTTCCTTTCTTCTATAAATTCTTCCATTCTTCTATTTATTTGCTTGATGTTACTTTTGCTATAGTTACTTTGCTATAGTTATTCTATTGGTGTTGCTTCAAAATCAAAATCTACTAAAATTGCGAGGTGATCTGAACCCAAATCTGTAGTTAGTTCAACCTTCTTGATGTTGTCTTTCAAGTTAGCAGAGTGTAGTATGATGTCAGGTGTGCTGTCTTGGTTGTTGTCCTTCAAGAATGTTGGAGGTGTCAGTACTTTTTCGAAGTGATTGTTTTTAAGAAATTCGTTTATTTGCTTATTTTTTGTCTTGTTCACATTGAAGTCTCCAATAATCAGTGAATATTTATATTGTGCAGCTTTTATGAAAATTGACTACTCTATTTTAGACCAGGGATGTATATATACCAGAAAAACGTGAATTTTATCCTTGTTGAAGGGGAGTGTGAAGTGAAGGGTTTCGTTTTTTTTTTTGTTGTTTATCGAGGGAGGGTTTTCCTTGCCCATTTTAAGGCTTGGGTGACATTTTATTAAACTTCCTCCTCTAGCTCTGAGGTCTTTCTCTCCAATGTGCTTTATTATATTCCAGTTTTTGTATTGGATATCCAGGTCATCCCTTAGTTTTGTCTCCACAAACATGGCACAATCAATGTTGTTATTTTCAATGAAGTGATTAATTAGCTGTTTGTTGGGTATGTAGCTGTTTATGTTGCAGCATAATAGCCTGATGTTAGACTTGAATTTGCCTGTTGTTTTGGGTGGCAATTGGTTCTGTTGGTGAATCTCCTTCAGGGTCTTCCATGTCAAACATGAGGATGTAAATTCTGTTTCCTGAGAATATTGCTGTTGTATCTATATTGTATTCATTCATAAAACGTTTTTTTAATTTTTGTTTAAGTTCTTCTCTATCTATGTTCTTTGGTTTATTAATTTTTCTTATATATGTGTTGATGATGACATCATGTATGGTGATGGAAGAGTGAATTCTAGTTAGTTTTTTTTTTGGGATCTTCTATATTTCGAGATTTCCTATTTAGTGGCTTGATGATTGCATTTGGTATCCCACCAATTGGCTTTTTTGGGTGTCTTGGACATTTCAGCGACCAGGCTTGATGACTCTCATCCCCATATGCTAAGCATTTTGGTGGTTCTTTAGATTTGCAGGTTGTTGTTTTGTGTGTTCCTTGACATTTTGTGCATTTCGGTGTATTATTGCATTGGTTTGTTGTGTGGTCGAATCTAAGGCAGATATTACATGGTATGGGTGTTGGATCTGGGGGGTTGCTTGGGTACACTGCGTAGTGCCGATTCTTGAAAAATAGACCATTGCTTAATAGTTCTTCGAATGTTTTTGTATGTTCTGTTATAATTCGAATGTATCCAGTTGGGGTGTTGAAATTACGGCAAATTATTCTTTTACAGTATCTGAATTGAAAGTTGTTACTCTTCAGGAATACTTCGATTTCTTCATTGCTTATATTTTTCTCCATTGATGCAATCACTACTGAATATGTCTGTTTTGGTTCAGTTCTTAGTACTTGGTTGTTGTTAGCCTTTGTTTCCTTAAAAGAGAGAATCTCATCTTGTTCCTTCAGTTCTTCAAGTGTTTTTTGCAGTTTTTCTTTGCTGTTATTAGACTTTAATAAGTATCCTAGTTTGGTTTTAAGTATTACATCGGTGTTTTTCGAATTTTTTGTCCCATAAATTGGACATTTCAATTCTATCCTTAATTTTTTCATTGTTTACCATTATATAGTAGAGATTTTGGTAATCAGAATGTTGTATACTTTTCATTTTGAAGGAGAAATTCGTATTTGCTGTTTTTTGTGGGTAGTTAGTCGTTTGATTGATTGGATTTGTTTTTCTAGAGTATTTCCTTCGGAGTTCATCCAGACTGACGTCCATATTTTCGTTTACTTTTTGGATGTTTATATTTGGGAGATTTGTGCGGACACATGTGTCATCTGTGGAATTCCCTTCATGTGTTCTATAATCTAGTCGATAAGCTATCGCAGACGTTGATGCAGATGGATATGTTATCTTCTTTGGATTTGTTAGTGTTGGCGAATTCGGATTTTTGCTTCTTTTCCTTTTAAAGCGTACTTTTCTCCAATTACCATCATCTTGAATTTCCATTTCCGAATATTCACCACCACTTGAAGAACTCATGGTAACACTTTTTTATTTGTGAACTTTATCAAAAATAAAGGAGCAAATCCCTAGGATGTCGCAAGAAACAACCGTACGCGGCAGATGCTACACACTCGCCCAGGCTGTTATGCCATC
Source organism: Hippodamia convergens (assembly GCA_038502775.1). NCBI lineage: Eukaryota > Metazoa > Arthropoda > Insecta > Coleoptera > Coccinellidae > Hippodamia > Hippodamia convergens. The sequence goes on from CM076610.1 coordinate 36,166,826, forward strand.
TATATAATATATATATTTTCATTTCGTTTTTTTAAGTAGCTTTTATGGCGGATGCGCCGATATAAGTCTTATATTTTTCCCACTGACTAATACCTTGAGATTGAGCTATTATTGAGTTGATACACGATGGTTCCCCGAATGTAGCTTGATGCAGTGTTTTTTTAATCAATTCTTATTCGGGCAGGTACATTCATCTAGTGGAAAGGGGTAGGTTATTTTCTACCGCTCTCTTGCTATTACTAGTCTGATTTTGGCGGTCACGCCGATATACGCCCTACGGATTATTTCGCTTCTGTTCGGAGCCACTGAATAATATTCCTTATCTTGAGGAATAGGACGATCATTTTCGACCTCGTGTAGCACAGTGTAGATTGCCGCCTCGCCGATATTATAGATCACTTTTCACATGCCATTTTGTATTCTTTTCACGCTTATATTTAGCAGTCTAATCGATGCTCATCTTATCCTCTACCTGCACAACTATTTCTGGTACTTTTCATATACTTTCCTACCCACCTCGTTCAATTCTCTTCCGTACCGTTATTTCACTGAATTTGCTTCGTGGTATTCTTCTGGAAGTAAGTAAGTAGCAAAGGCTGCTCGCTACCTAATCTCGTTGCCTTTTTCATCAACGATAGGGGTACCTTCATGATAGTAACTTGTAGAAACCCAAAGTAGTACATGATAACATTCCAAAATCAGTTGTTGGAGGTAGATAGAATTTTTTCTGCAAAAGCAGTTCGAAATGATCAACATTGCCGATGGCTTTTACCAAAAATGTTTTTCATCTTCGTGATTCTCGCTCCTGACACTGCTAGCAAAGAAGCGGAGGATTTACTGAAACATTTGCTTTGGTTCTAGCAGTTTGAGAAATTTGGCAACAATAGAAGGCATTTTGTCAAATGAATTTCTACCGACTGGGTTGGCAGTGCATTTATTATTTATTATGTCTCTCAGGAAAAAACGACTATGTTTGATTAGAGAAGGACGCAGTGCAATCTACTCACGTAAATAACTAAAATACTTCCTAATAATACAGAAAGAACAATTGACTTTCGTTATTGTGTCTGGAAGTTTTTTGAACAATGAGTTATTTGTTATCTTAATATCTTTTACTGAAAATTACACCATTCTTCACACTGACTGGCCGAAATAATCCAAAAATAGTTGCAACCTCAATTATCCAGGATTTCTCATCTGGTGCCTGGTTATTCTGGGAGCACGGTAGTGTCTCCGCCAAGAGTGTTGAGGTATGGAAAGAGCCTAGCCGCCGGTACCAGCCAGTTCTTGAAGGTGCCAGTGAATGTTGCACTTAACCAACCGGCTGTGGGTTTGGAATTAGTCCCGAAGTCAGTCAGTGCCCAGTCTTCGTTGTAAGGAGAGACTGCTCACTGTTGACTCCTCGTTCCCTATGTCCCCACGTCTTGTTTCCGGAACTAGGCTGGAGCCTCCATTTAGGCAAGTAATTCCCTATGATTGACAGATAATTTGTCAGTACACCCTCTGTTTCTTTCATACTGTCGTGTTGTGTTTTCGGATCTTGTTCTGAGCATATGGGCAATATACAAACTCAAGAGCAGGGGGCCAGAACTGATCCCTGGGGTAGGCCTTTATTAAGTTTCATCTACGTGAGAGAAGTGGATCCCCTTATTCCAAGTTAGCTGGTTTGGTGTAGACCATGCATCCTTATCGGGAACAATCACCCTGTAGTATACACAGCAGAAAAACGACATGAATGGGATATAACTGATTGATGCAGAAAGAAAAAGAAGCAATTCCTCTAGTCAGACCATATTAAGGCTGCCTATGGATTTGAGCAGGTAGTGAGCCAAACAAAACTAATTGAGAAATTCCGAAGATACCTGTTCAATGTTGGTACATTATTTGGGCTATTTCCATTATCTATACTGTTGGAATTTACCGACGTTTCGGCAAGCATTCGCCTGCCGTCATCAGGGTGTTGTTGGTCCTGAGAAGGACCGGTCTTTGCCAAACTTGTTCTGAACAACTCGAATTAAATGAGAATTTCCTACTTCAGTACACTGTTAGTCAGAGTGGGTTGAGTTGCGGAGTTTGCACCTCTGACAGCTCGCGTTTGCATTCCCACAACTCAGTTGGATAGTATGGAGCGCAAAAGTCCAAACGGAACAAGTTTGGCAAAGACCGGTCCTTCTCAGGACCAACAACACCCTGATGACGGCAGGCGAATGCTTGCCGAAACGTCGGTAAATCCCAACAGTATAGATAATGGAAATAGCCCAAATAATGTACCAACAAATATTCCATTATCAAGAATATCTCGTTCACAAATACCTGTTCAAGTTGAAACAACAGAACAGGCTCATTTCATATCTCTCAATATCATATCCACTTCTCAGAAGATCGTCCCGAAATCGAACTTTGCGAAGAAATCTAATCGTGACCGCGTCCTGCTGCCGCAGGATATGTGCGTCTGCCGAGGACGCCGCTAGAGTCAGAATGGTCGTCGGGGTTTTATGTAATTAGTTGGGGTCGCGGCGATATATCGGGGGTTACAGGAATTGCGCAACTCTTCCGTCCAGGGCCACCCGCGCCCCCCCGGGGGGGCGCAGGCGCCCTTCGCGAGCCGGAATACGCGGCGCTAAGGTTTCGAACGCCAGTCCCTCGCTATCGCCTGACCGCTTAGCTTGCCCGCGACGCTTCTAAGACAGAATCAGTCAGTGTGTCTGTTTCGAGGTGTGCACACATAAGTTTGTAAAGGCTATCTTCTGTTTCGATCCGAGATTTTCCGACTGCTACAACGTTCTGCGTCCTATAAACAGTACAGTTCTTCACGTTATTCGAGTTGACGACGAACGTGTTTTAGTTGTTCATCAGACAGTTTTCGAACTTTTTTCGAGATTTTGGCAGGATTGTAGGATTCTGGTCAACAGCTGTCGCAGGATTTTGAGTAAGTTCACCAGGAATATCGTAGGAATAACGAGGAAATCGAGAAAGGAGAATCATCATATATATCATTTCCGTATGATTGGACCTCAAAGCGGTAGACTTGGAGGTGTGATCTGACTTCACAGTCGGTTAGTTCACAATCCGAGCTTCACGTGTATTATGAAATAACAATGAAAAGCTACTTTCGCTGTCTCAACTGATAAAAATTCAAAGATATACTCCATCCAAATTCGCGGATTTTTTCAACTGCCGTGACTTCGAGCGGGAGAACATTTAAGTCTGGCCAAGTGAATATTATCCAGCCCTACTGAAGACAATTGCTCGAAGAAAATCATTAAGAATCTACATTGTTCTGCAATCGAAGTGTATCAACACTTTCAGCAATGATTCAGGCCCGAATCAAATCAATGATTATCAACTCCAACAGTCATATCTTTAATTATTCACTTGCGAAAACCATGAATTTCGAATTTCCATCTCATTTGAACTGAGCTTTTTCAAACATCCGGCCTAACGATCACGAATTAGTATATTATTCGCTGAGCACATAATGATTACTTTCATTCACGAGGGTGAAGTTTGCGATATGAGCCGCAAGGCGAGTGTCGCAATTCAAACGAGTAATTATGTGCGAATAGAATGCTATACTTTGTCCACGACTTCTTCAGTCAAAGTCGAATTAATCTGCGTTTTCAACAATAACAATCATTATCAAAAGCTTTGACACAACTATCTGTGTTCAATTAAAAATCTCAACTCACGATGAACATCAAAAATTTTGCTTGAAGTGGATTCCATTCCATTTCAGTTGTGAATCATTATTCACTGGCGAGTCCACTGGTGAATAATGACTATCATTACGCTTCAGAAAGATCATTCGAAATGTACCGATTATAGAGAATTTTTCTTTCCTTAGGCTACAAGATTCTCCTTTGAAATAATATTTTTTCATAGAATATGGAAATGGTACTGGAGAATATTTCCGTCGTTCAAGACCATCGGCAGGGTCTGCTTTCACTCAAAAGTTCACGTCATAGTATGAAAAATCTGGATTAGAACCAGGGTTAGATCAGCAGCAAAATCAATTGAAATTTGATTTTCCAAAAACAATGGAGTTAACCTCGGAATTGACCGAGCTGAATTTAAAAAAATTATATAAGGAAAACTTCTATTCAATATTTCTCCCGACTCGGGGTTTTTTTTATTCACCTAGGAGAAGAATGAAAATTCATTATAGATTATATGAACATCATGGAAATCGAAAATTCCTGAATAACATACAATACGAAGTCGTAGGATATTACGGTGCAAAAAAGGACAAGTATTCCCTGGACATACTATAAGCATCATTTCTATGCAGTTGTTTTTATGACCAGCTCACATTGAGTAAGTTCGAAACCACATATCTTATAATAACCTCAATATTCTGAAATTTTAGACCACATAGGAGCGAAAGCTGAGATAATTCAATAGGATGTTTTTGTACTCTCATAAATCCTGATACTTGATTAAATTCATCATCTAGTCGTTGATTCTGGTGTAGAACATAATACTATTTTTGACGCAGTGTAATTTTTGCTATATTATATCCTCTTGGATATATTTGCAATATTTTATCTTTAATATATTGCAGGGGAATCCTGGACCCGTTTTTCTATATTATTATAAATTTTATATTATTATTCAACTCGTTATTCAACCACTTCAAATGCGACTCCTTTAATTTTACCTATTTCCCCTCTTTTGGAGTGAAGATATGATGAATATCTATCAATAGCAACTATTTGATTCAATGTTAAGTACGATTTAGGTATAATGCACACTTCACCTTATAGTAGGAACGGATTGGCGAAATTAAATGTGCTCTAAATACAACTAGAATGTTTCAAACAGAAGGGATAGCCAAGGAAAGCAAATTTTTTAATATCACCAACATAAAAATATGGAATTTGGCATTCTTTTTTGTGATAGGGCTATAGAAAATAAGAATGAAAATTTATAAAATGTTGATGAAATATTCGAGAATGAATGTTTTCGATATTCGAACAAATTAGAGTCGATTTGGGTCTAGAAAACACAATATTTTCCTGAGGACGTTCAAGGCAGGATCACCGGAATGAAAATAAGCCAATTAATTCTTTTATCTATCTGAGAAGTAGAACATCGGAATACGTAATTCTTGTAGCTTTTAGATAATATGTTTCCCCTCAAGTGAACAGCGCTTGAAAATGATATGCAAATATTCTGAATAAATAAATACACATTAAACTGCAATATGGCAACAACTATGTTGGATTTAATCATATAGGTACTTACATTCGATTCAAATTGATGAAAACGTATTCTTATTTTTCCTTGATAACGATTCGAATGTACTTTTATGTTTTTCTTATATATTGATTTGGCCCTGCTAATTCGACGAGGATGGTTCACGACTTTTCAATAGGTTTCGTTGATATGGAAATTCAAAGTATTCAGATTGAATTGATATAATTTTCAACTTTTCGTGCAATTCATACGTCCCAAGTCCTTGGTAATTGCTAGTTTCACCTTCACCCAGCTAAATACATCCAACATTGTACAGATTGGCTTGACAAGGACGCTCAAATTTCACGCTATCTGGTCAAGAGAAAAGCTTGTTTAACCCATAAAAATATATGACATCATTTTCCGGGCGTGATGTAGGAGCGAGAATCTCGCTGTCAAGTCAAGGTTATCAATTCTTTTCTACGAAGAAGATTCGCATAATTTTTAATTCTGAAGATAAATGAGCTCGTCCTATGCGACAAGGTTATCGTAGTTCAAGCTATCGAAAGCAAGGTATGTTTACTCTGAGAGATGGGGACCCATTTTTTTTTATCTCGAGTGCAATTTGACGATGTTTTATCGTAGTTTATGCAATCCAGTGGTTTATTTTTATACGTAATTGGTCTGTTGTTTACATTCATAAATCTTCTTGATCTTCCAATAGCAAATTCCTAGTCTAAACACTAGCTTTCATTTTCAGTTCTTTCTGTCCGTTCCTTTCTTGAGTAACTTGAGTTGTCTTATCGATTTTTCACGAATTCATCCAGTCATTCCAATGTTTCGGTTGACGTACAGTGAGTCTTCACCTTCACAAGATTCTAGCCAACTAGAAATTTCAAATCATCGTTTCACTTCAGATTCAAATCTTTTTCAGGCTTCACTGTCTAACTGATTTTTTTTTATTGAATTCGTCTTAATATATTACCTTCTTCCCACCCACTGATGACTTTTCAACCTAACAATCGAAACAGATTCCAAGGTCAAAAAAATGATCGTTCGCCTGATAAAAATGGAATCGTCATAACGTATGTTGAAACAAAATGGAAATTGTGATGTGCCTGGACTATTGTTATAATTCGGTCATCACGTCATCGTTTGTTAAACCATCGCTTTTTATGAGACAAATGAATTATTCTACAGTCAAGGTCTTCAGCCTATAATGAGTTAATATATTCGTAATATGCTCCATTCGGGCGTCTAGTCACCCGCTAATTTTCTCGACAGTAGGTGTGAAATATCACCAGATTCATGTTCCTGCTTTATTAATACTTCATTATCTTATCTCGAGTTATCTGTCGGATGCGTTATCTGTCGGAGGAAGATTTTGTCGATACACATAACTGTCAATTGAGTAAATATCAAGCATACACAGATAGGTGAATGATACCAAAATATATTTGAACTAAAATTTGGGAGGGTACCTATTGGGATTATTGAGTTTTGTTTATTTTTGGGATTGTTCGTATTTCGGGTTGAGAAAAATTTACACCCATTAAAAAATCTCGGAATTTCACTATACTGTCAAAATCGATCAACTTGATAACGCTACACAAATTGTCGTAGAGCCCCAGATCTTTATTGAAAATATAAAAAATATGAATTGATTCATTCAATCTACGTTTTAAATGTGTTCGGCTACCTACTGTGTCTTCGACACTTCAAACATACGAATATCATATATTATTTGAGCAATCGGTGATCGAAACCAGGGATGTTGCGGATATTCGCATCCGCATCCGCAAATGCGGAGCTTCCGCATAGATTTCTACTTCCGCATCCGCATCCGAATCCGCAAAAACCAATGCGGATTTTCATGCGGATGCGGATGTAATATAATAAGTGAGTAGCGCAGTGTCGCCTTCTTTGGACCAACAAAATATGTTAGTGTTGCATTAGAAAATGCTAAAAATATACTTTTTCAATTTTAAAAGTGTCACAAATATGCTAGTTTTTCACTGTTACTTCTTTCTGTAGCTATTTCTGAAACCGAAACATCTGCATCGAAGAGGGTGGCATTTCTGTTAATATTCATACTGGTAATTCTCTTTTCGAAACACCAAATACATATTTTATTATACCATCTGTTTTTTTCCGGTAAGTCCGAAATTCCAATCCGTCTCCTTTCTAACCACCGCCTGTGGTCCCAGTCCCAAGATTTCTTATCGCCCGTGATATTGAAATGTTATACTTTTACGATACCCGTTGTTTCAGAAGCATTTGAAATTTTGAAGGAAAGTTCAGGGACCAAGGGTCTTTGAACATGAATTATGATTCGCGAATCGGGGGAAACATTTTTATCTGAATTGCGTATTTTTTGGTTGTGGCGGTTTTTTGATTTGACCGAATATTATCTACTGGCTAATAAATTCAGAGATATCCCCAAGAAAAAGAGCCAGATGTTCATCCCGATCAGTGAGAATTGTATACGTTTGTTTACCTAAACAACCGGGTTGTTGCAAGCTCATAAAACGTTTATAGGGGCTATAAAATTCGCCTAGTTTGACGATTTTTGGGCATCTGTTGATGATATAGATTGAAAAAATTTCATCAGTAATTCTGATAATTCAAATGTTAGAGAAAAAAGTTGATGAATATTTAGCAAAATCACAAGAAATAGATCCCATTCGACAGGCCGTCACGACTCTCAAAATTGAACTATCAACAAGGTTCTCCAGTTTGGGAGAGAACAAATCATTTATCATCGCCACATACTTAGATCCTCGATATAAACACGAATTTTTTACACCGGTAACCCAGGAGAAGATTAAAGATGATATTCTGATTATAACAATGGCAAATACTAAAAATGACGATTCTCCCTTTTTCCGAAGAGCCAAAAGAATGAAAATCACTGATATGGAACAACTAGGACCAGGGCCTCAGGGCCATCAAGTTCCGTCAGACAGCCATGCTTGAAAAAGGACCTTGCTATGATGTTAGATTCGTCAAGTGAAGATGTGGGTGAAGAAGTACCAGAGAATGATAGCACTGAAGCTGTTCTAAGAAAAAAATTACTTTCTTACCGCGCTGAAAAAAGAGTCATTGTGAATGAAAATCCTCTCAAGTGGTAGAGTGTTCATCGAAAGGAGTTTACGATATTATCACCGTTAGCACGAAGATTTTTGTCCACTCCACCAGGTAGTGTTCCTAGCTAACAATTATTCAGTAGCGCGGGTTTAATTTACGAAGCTCTGCGTATTGCTTAACCGCCTTGAAGCAGAAAAGGCAGCAAAATTACTTTTTATAAATATTATGCTCCAATTTTCAACTTCTCTTACTAATATTGAAATAAGTAAGTGAAGTTATAAAAACATGATATACACTTGATATACTTAATACTAATTTACTTCAATAAAAATGTTAATAACTGCTTTATCGTTGTTTTAATTCTTTACTCATATACTCTTTTTATATAAGATCTTAGACATCCGCATCCGCATCGGCATCCGCATCCGCGGATGTGAGTTTTCGAAAATCCGCATCCGCATCCGCGGATGTGAAAAAATTGACATCCGCAACATCCCTGGTTCCTAGCTAACAATTATTCAGTAGCGCGGGTTTAATTTACGAAGCTCTGCGTATTGCTTAACCGCCTTGAAGCAGAAAAGGCAGCAAAATTACTTTTTATAAATATTATGCTCCAATTTTCAACTTCTCTTACTAATATTGAAATAAGTAAGTGAAGTTATAAAAACATGATATACACTTGATATACTTAATACTAATTTACTTCAATAAAAATGTTAATAACTGCTTTATCGTTGTTTTAATTCTTTACTCATATACTCTTTTTATATAAGATCTTAGACATCCGCATCGGCATCCGCATCCGCGGATGTGAGTTTTCGAAAATCCGCATCCGCATCCGCATCCGCGGATGTGAAAAAATTGACATCCGCAACATCCCTGCACCATACATCAAATAAGTTTCTGAGTATTATTCTTCGTTAAAATGTGTGAGATGGAAAAATGTTGTTTTCATCTCCAAAATACATTACAGTGAGATTTAATAGCCGTCGTAATAGATCGCCTTATCCTATTAATTGCCATAAATTTTTGTGTATGGTCTTCGACCCCGTTTTTTTGACCTTCATTAGAATAAATATCATATTGAAATAATTACTGTATATATATTCCATACCGAGCTGTTCATATGTTGAAAATTCGTACTTTATTATTAACCATTACTTAATTATATTCGACGATGAGTTTCCATTTGAAGAACAAAAATCATTTTTTTGGTCTGAAGTTATCAGCAGATCGAAACATTCGAGTTCAAGAAAATTGCTTTAGTGAGATAAAATAATTCAGGACGGGAAATATTTAATGCAATATTCCATACAAGATTACGCATTTCAATGGAAGTGGCGTTGTTCGAAAATCATTTAAAGCTCGATTTTATTATTGTATTCAAATATTAATCAGTTTGAGTATATTATAAAAGAGTTGTTTTACTGATTTTTCACGAATCAAAATATTACTATAATTAAATTGGAATTATGCGTAACTTCCAACTGATGGACTTTTTGCTTATGCATGATACATTTTTGTAATCATCTTGTAGAGAAGAATCCAACAATGCAATAATGTATAGAGATTTCCATTTGAAAATTTGGGCGGAGTGGCCATATTTGGAAGGGGGTTAAATTAATAACCTCCACGAAGCGAAAATACGTGGATAGTTTTCATCGAAATGCTCTGTATATACAGGGTGAGTCGGGAGGAACGGACCAAACTTCAGGAGTGTATTCTGCAGGTCGAAATAATTTCAAAAAACTCATATGTTGTTATCCGATTTTCATTTGTTTTCAAACTATAGCGTCATTATAAAAAAACAACATTTTCTACATTTAAATGGTTTCATTTATAGCATTATTTTAATAAATGCTCAAAAATCCCGCCATTAACCTCCACACACATTCGACTTCGTCTGCGATGGGCTCTTGTTGCTTTTCTGATTGATTCGTGTCTTTCTTTAATAAGCAATGCCGTATTTCTAATGCGTCGAATTAGGGCATCCCGAGTGTTAACTTTTACTTTGTATACCTCGTTCTTGAACCAGCCCAACAAACAATAGTCTAGTGGTGTGAGGTCTGGAGATCTTGGAGGCCAACTAATAGGACCACCGCGACCAATCCATTTTCCGCGAAACTCTTGATCTAAATATTGTTTGACCTGACGAGCGAAATGCGCGGGAGCCCATCGTGCTGATAATTCATTTGCATTTGGATGTTTGAAGGAACGTTCTCCAGTAATGCTATTAACTCATTTCGCAAAAAAAAATAAGTCAGCACCTACAGCATTTGTGATAAGAATCGATAAACTAAAAAAAATATTTATTTGAAATATTCTAATTACCCTATAGTTTGGAAACAAATGAGAATCGGATAACAACATATGAGTTTTTTTAAATTATTTCGACCTGCAGAATACACACCTGAAGTTTGGTCCGTTCCTCCCGACTCACCCTGTATAATGTAAACCTACGTATTCGAGAGTGACTATTCACGATCTAATATTGAATTTAGTGCGATAGCATACAGATTTTGAAGAAAACCCATAAATATTTTCCCAAGTTTACGAGACTCTTCATTGATTTTGAGATTGAATTATACAGACGTCCATTGAATAATGATACCTAACAATGTTGAAGAGATTAAAGTACCATTCATAGAAACTCAGATGATAGAATAATTCGTGTTTTGCACAAGTACTTTCGTTCACAAAAAAAAACACTGAAACGTTGTCGTTTACCTACTTACAAAAATGAAAGTGTAATCGAAAGTGATAAACAGTAACCATCTCGATAATTCAAATAGCGATCGAAATCTGGCTAAGTTGACATAAAACATTGCTGGAGTGATGCAATTAGATCGTAGTCACCTCGATAGTTACTAGGAAATTTTATGCTCTTTCTATCTCGAGCCATTGTCGTTTTGCTTCACGCCTTAATGCTTTAATTCATTCTCTCCCGATATTAGAAACTAGGTTGAAAGTACACGAATGACATTAACGATTCAACCGTGTCGAAATTGTTTCGGTCCATATAGGGCAACTTTATTTGTGGTATTCGAATAACTGACAGAAGCATGACTGCGGTATATTATGTTTTATCACTTCTACAGCCAATCAAAAGCATGAACTTTACTCGATGTGAATTAATCGGATCCTTTTGAAATAAGATCATCAATGTTAATGTTATTTCATTCGTAGGAGGACACTTCAAGCGATGCCGCTGTTCAGTACTCCTTCCATTTTTCAGATATCCAGTTTTCGGGTTCTTATATTTATTGAGAATTCTGTTGGAGTTTTTCAACATCAGATGAGTTCAGAATCAGGAACTCCAAAAATTGCCAATTACATAATTCACATCTCGATTTACATGAATCATTCAAAGAATTTCAGTGATTTTGGAAAAGAAGACATTCAAGTTGTGAACATATAGATTACAGATCTAGTTTGTTTCCAACAACAATCCTCAATTAAAAATGTACAATTCTCAATTAGGTGTATGTGAAAAAATAACATGAAAACATATGAAGATTCAGTATGTTGCCGCAAAATAAACAACAGGCTTATAATTCCACTCAAACAAACTCAAAAATCATAAACAATGAGTACAACAACGTATCTATTAAGTAAACGAACTAAAAACACTAGTCTTAAATTATCCCATGACAATGAAATTCCTTGTGTATCATTGTTATATATTTCGAATAATGAAAATGGAAATATGTAATGAGTAGTTCAATACGCCATCTCCTTCATACGCCTGTAGCCTACAGGCTGTAAAGAAAATTCAAAATAAGCATGGTTACATTCATATTAAAATTCAGGAATGAGGAGTAGAAGATGTATTTTAAAAATATGTACAAAATTCGAAACATTAAGATTAATGAATTGTCAAGTTCTGCAAAACATTCATTTCTAGGAAGAAACAATTGAACAGCGACTCAAAAGTTATTCAACCCCGTATTTAAAGAATCCCAGCCAGAGTGTGTGTATCTCATTAAATTAGTTCAGGCCAAGTGAACTTACCCTGTTTCAAGTAATGAAAATTGGTTGAAAATAATATTTGAGAATAACCACTGTTTATAAAGCATGAAATATTGACACTTCCAAGTATTTATATCTATGAAATTCTTCTCTATGCCAAAGAAAATGAACAGAAGTTGGTACGGTTTTCATAGTTATGGTACAAGAAATCAGCATATTCTATCAATTCCTAACCATAATACAAACGAATACGAGAAGTCACCAATGTATCAACGTATAAAATTGTACAATAAATTGCCGAATAACATAAAAGCTTTGAAAATATCAATGTTTCGTAGAGCTGTGAAAACTATGTTATTAGAAAAATGTTATTATAGTGTAGAAGAATATCTGGATGACATTCTATTCTACAATGCGCAGTGTTCAAACTAAAGTGAAATATTCATCAGTGAACTTACTCGTTCAAATTTACAGATCAATCAAATATAAACATTTACTTTCTGGTCATATATAATTGAATTAAGAACGTTCCTGAATCTAGGAGACTAAAATATTAAGATAAAATGCCCTAGGAGGATAGAAAATGAATTAATATGACATTGCCTAATTGAACGTAGAAACTACTTGGGATGTTGAAAATCCGCGATGCCACAGCCCCATAGCACCAGTTTTTCGGTATGCTTACATTGCCCGATTAAATTCTGTTAAATTGATTAGATCGAGGATCATGATTCGTTGAAATTTCGAATCAAGTTATTCGATTGGTCCGAATTCAAGTGAATTTTTCGATCGGACAATCAAATATTTGTGAAACCCACTTTGTTTGAATAAAATGAAATCAGTAGCTCATCGTAGAATATCTTGAATAAAAACTCACGATTGCTTCCAGGTTAAAATGATCTTATACCTAGTTACCTGACAGGAATTGAAATTCAAACAGCTCATGTTCAGTCATTAATTTTCATAAGATATGAGAAAAAAAACTGGATGGATTTTTTTAACAATTTTATTAAATTAATCATTCCATGAACCTATCATACGAATGTTTGTATCATTTAGACTTTAAACTCTTTAGAGCATCTCCACAGGAAACATTTCCTTTTTATTCATAAGGATACATTTATTTGGCGAGGAATTGATATGCCATTCATAATCATGAAAGGTGCGAGAAGACATGTAAGTTCGAAACATTCATATACATTTTTTTTCATTTTCGAACTCCAGCTCGCCCTGAATTGGCAAGTAATTCAATCGGGATGAGATTTTTGAGAAATGAACCATATCATGAAACACAATAGGAAACCTGTTGTTATTCAGGAAATAAAATGGTACTCAAAAATACCTCAAATGTGCAATCTTTGTCGAGCCATATACGATCGTACGTGTTGGCTTTTCCCAGTTGCCTGAAAATCATTTACAATAATCTCTTCGACTCGATACAATCCGGGTAACACAGTGATCGTAAAACTTGAACAACTCCATATAATGCGTCATAAAATACATACTCGAAATGGTTTCATAAGGTTGGGATTCTGTGGCCTGATATTATTTTTCCGGGAATAGCAGGATATTGCTTCGTGCTGCGGAATTGGTTAAGGAAAACGTAAATGTTTACCTCAATAATATAGATATGAGAATATTTCGCTGGGGTACTTGTGTGAGAATAGATTGTTGCAGAATTTTATCATTCACAATTAACGGACTCCTTGAAGGTTTTCGTATCAATGAAGTCCTCAAAAATCACTTACCGTTCAGGACAGGAGGATATTTTCAGACATTCAATTTTTTTCATGTCCGCTCCAACTCAATATTTTCGGACTTGGGAAAATTCCTCCTCTTCGTGTAGTGAGACCGTGATTTTCATTTTCATTTCTCAACATGAAACAAAAAGGAAATGAAAACATATGCATATTTGATTCAGTTTCATCCTTATTCTGCTCAATAAGTATTGTCGGCTCTATATCCATCAAATCAATTCAGTTTCGTTTTGTCCAAATAACACATTAATTGAAATTACTGATTCAGAATAGTATTTTGGAAAGCAGTTTGCTTCATTATGTTTTATGGATCAATTGAATCTGATTATAATAAATTGTGATCACGATACTTTACAATTCAACTTTTTTCGTCTTTCCAATACATCAATAAGATTAAATAAATTTTCAAAAAAATCTGATGAATATTTTGAAATTTTCTTGTTGTCTTCTACATCTATTGGGCAACCATGACCCTGTCTAATTTTTGAGAATTAATGAGGGTCTGGAAATATCGAAAAAATATTCATATACGTGTTGGACAACTTGGAATTAGGTTGAAAACTGCGGTTTTAGGTGACGTCAATCTGAAAAAACGGTTCCCAGGACAGTTAAAGTGATCGTTGCATAGCAAAAAAACCTAAAATGATGTCATCAACTAATACAAGCTAACGATGAAATTTAATACCATTTTTTCAAAAAAATGTAAAAATTTTTTGACTTACAAATAGAGTTATTATCGGTTGAGGCTTTCGCGGCCATCGTTCAATGTAACCTGTTTTTTCGAGCATTTAGGCTGTCGTCGTCGTAGATTAGTTCTCGACGTTTCGCCAGTTCGAGTGTCTGGCATCTTCAGGAGTTATATTTCAGGAGATGTTCTCACTGGACTGAACTGCCTCAGTTCAGGCTCCTGAAATATAACTCCTGAAGATGCCAGACACTCGAACTGGCGAAACGTCGAGAACTAATCTACGACGACGGCCTAAATGCTCGAAAGAACAGGTTACAGAGTTAATATCATTTGATTAATTTTTTGGGTTGTGATCAAAATTCAAAATTGCAAATGAAACACTATACTTGGTCATGTAGGTGATTTCAATTAATTCTCAACGTCTTTCGAGCTAACACAGGTATTGGAGAAAAATCACGCTGAAAAACGAGATAAAATAACCAATTATAAAAGACTAAAGTATAAAATTGAATCAAAACGAAACAACATAAAAGAATGTCCAGTAAAATGAATCATGGAAACCAAAATGAAAGAAAGGTTAAAAAATAATAGAAAAATCCGTTCAATGAGAATTAGTTATATAAAACAATTGAATTTAAAAAAAATCAGAGTGATACTATAATGATTTAGGAAGGTAGAATTGTTCGCAGTCTTGCAGATTATTCTTCGACGACTTTTCTTCACTATCACCAAATATGTGGACATTCAATTCTTATTTTGATGAAATATAATTAGTATTTTGTAGGTTTGGTTGTTGCATCTTTCGATTTCCTCAGTTGAGGGACATATTGTAAAGATAGGTAATGAAAGTAAAATGAGTACAAGTGGAAGGACAATTGTTTATTCTTTATGATAGATATATAGGAATATAAAGTAGGTATATATTCTCATTCTGTAAGATCTTCATTCATTTTAGTTAATAGTCATTTACCCAGTTTTTTTGACGCCGTTGATATTTGCTCTCTTCGAGTAAGTACAAAAAAAGTTTAAAATCTACTGTGAAAGAAAAAGCCTCTCCGGGATGTCGGGTTAAATGGAAGAATTATTTGTTTCCTCTATTCGGATTTCTCACACAGTTTTGAAGTAAAAACAAACTTCGCAAATACACAACGGCACCGTCCAAACTGTTGCATAAATTATTGCTTTCTACTTATGAGTTCCCTCTCGACGTGCCCTTCGAAGGTGCTGGTGACAGCCGAATCATGAAATAACTAATACCTTTTTTCTCTCGCTAATAAACGCATAACGCGCTGATCCCCCACAAATTGACGTCGCCCGTGAGCAAGTTGTTCGCATAACTTTGCTCGAAAATAAAGCGAAATGTCGAAATATCAAATTACAAAATTATGGGGTAATGAAATGGCTGACGTTCGTTAGTGAGTAAGTCAGACTCTGTTGCACTATTTATATATTTCGGCTTGGATCATTTTTCCGACGCATCTGTTGCTGAATATGCGAATTTCGGGGGAGATGAATGCCCGCCATTATGCCTTTGAACTGCGAAACTCGCGCGTAGTCAATTAAGTCGAAATTCGAGTTTCGGTTCCCAGCCGCTCGATTTTCGCGGCATCATTTGTCCGATCTAATTGAACTACTACGTGTTTTCTCTGTGAATTTGATTTCCTTTGATTTCGTTCCGCATCGCGAATATTTCACTCCTGTAAGGAGGTTACCGTAGTTATGATTTATTCATATCTATTTATTCTCTAATTAAATCGGGGATAAAGAAAGTCCGATTATAGTTGTGCGATTTAATTTCAATCTTAAGGTTAACCTTTCGAAACAGTATGGCGAATTGCTTCACATAATATCCTCCTATATATTTGTTATTGGAGAATTAAGATTGGACTCTTATAACTTGTATATTAGGGATAACCATAAGTTGATGCTACTGCCATCATAGTGGATTTATTGTTCTATAACAGATCCATATCATTTTTAATCTCAGAAGAAAGTCACCATTTTGTTAGTTTTAGCTTTTAGATCTCAAGGTCTTGAATGTTTTGAAATTATTTTGATTGAAAAGAGAACAACTCTTATTGAACAGGGTGTAATCAAAGGTTTATCTCAATTTTTACTAGGAAGAATAACTTACCAAAATAAACTAATGGTGGTATTCTTTCATCTGTAAGCAAATCTGTAGCTTTTCATAACCTTACAGGAAAGTTGCGAAACTGAATGCTTTTTAAAAATCTGTAGCTCACAGAAATTTTCAAATATTTAAGAGTACTCGAAGGTATATTGTGAGGTTATGTTGTTTTTGTCATATAATATAATATACTATTCTATACTAAGAGGTTTGTAAACTTCTTTTCTCGTTAAAACAAACACACATTGAAAATAAATACATTCAGTTATCAATACTTAAGACCGATTCTTTTCTATGATATTATCACGAAGTAATTCGAAAAAGACCCTTCAAATACCACAGTTACAGAAACAATTCCAGAATTGCATTATTTACAAATTTGTATATCGGACACATGCAGATCAATCGTACGCTACCGATTCTTAGCTTACAGAGAAAAAGCAGAATACTGCCATAGATTTTGAAGATTTTACGTTTTGGTCTGATGAAGCTGACTGATGTTATGTTCGAAACGTTACTTGTTTTGATAGTTCGAAGTTGTATTTTTCGTTAAGTGTGAGGCAAAAAATAAATTAAAGCTTATTTGCCCCTGACAAGTAAGTAATTGAATTTACATATAGGAGCACATCAAATTTCAAACGATGTAAAGCTGACCCTATCATTTAGATTGCAGAATTTTTAGTATTTTCAAATTAAAAATTCTGTTTCAATCAAAAATATTCCTGTCATGAACCTATAAAGAACTAGTTATCATTAGATACTCGAAGAACATAATATTTCCCGTATTTCAGACCGTGAAAATCAGCATTGGTGCTGGTTTTCCAACTCACTGCGAGAGTTGCTTCATACGCGTATGATAGGGTCAATTATCGCGAATCATCGCTATATTTCCTCTTTGACAACTAAGGTGAGTAAGCCAAATATCGCCACCTCAAGGAATTTTAATTTTTTGCTTCAGAAGTTTTATCTGGATCAACATGTAACTAAGGGAAAGTATTCTACTACATATTTTCTGGACAGAAGAGTATACCGAATATTTTTTATTTCAGTATAATTTTTTATAGAAGCGTTTTCAAAGAAATATTAGGAACATACGTCCCGTCCCAAATTTTTTCAATATTGGGATCGTGGCTGTAAATACTAATAATACTTAATAAATAATTTCATTATGAAACATTTATTTCAAATCAATTTTTCTGTTCGTGTTGCATAAGAAGCACAACCAATACTCAGTCACAAGTGATGATTTCCTAGTTTCAGATTTTTTTCTCAAAATTTTCTTGTGTTAATAAGATATTATCAATTTGAGTGTGCTGATCACATATTTATTTATTAACATAAGTTTATTCACATAAATATGTCGAAAAAAACATTATGTTCCAGATATTGCTATGGCAATATTTGGTCCATGTATGGATGGCAATATATATATATATATTCTTTTGAATAAGAGAGCTAAAATAATACAATAAATGTTGAAACAAAAAGAACCTAAGCTGAGGTAAAATAATAGGCCACCGTGAATACACTGAAGAACTGTCGATTTCAAGGAACACCTTTAAAATAAACATAAAAACCCTAGAACAACAAAACATGTCTTTTGTAACTCAACTTATGTAATGATTTCCACAGTTTATATTGACTTGTAAGTCTATACGGACTCGATAAACCGTGAAAATTTTTATAGAGAGGTTAAAAACAAACAGCCATTCTCAATTTGGCGATTCGGGCAGACTGCGCACTTTTATATTGCGTTGGATGGGTTGATCTCAACATGTTGAATGATTTAGTATGGATATTGGCCACCAGAGTACTGATCTCAGGATTTTAGAACAGATGGCAGTATTAGGAACATGGCAATATTTGGCTTAGGTACCTTATATCACTTCAACGAAATTACAAGATGCCGCAATGTTTCTTCCTTTTCATATCTCACGCTACTTAGTCAATTTCATACTATAGTTACTTTGTGAAATTAAAAACATCGAATACTTTCAAATCTTCTGTTTTTATCGTCCGAAAAATTGTTGGTAAGAAATATGGGATAATCGGCATTCAGACGGAAATTTTGAAATTCTCACTAAAGGGGCATTCGAAATCAACTCTCGTGCCGAACGTAATCAACTCTCGTGCCGAAGTGCACTTCGGCTCGATTGTTGGCACGCAATTTACCATTCACAATAAACTTCGAACTTGAATTGAACGCATGCGTTATGAAGTTTGTAACAAATCTGTTGTATATGACAAACTGACTTTAACTCAAACTGAAAACGAAAAGATGAAGAATTAAGAGTTATTTATCTATGATTCAAGAAACGTCTGTGAACATATAACCTACAATGTTCCTCAATAACATTATGTTCGAATTATCGTGTATTCTCTTCTTTATTATTTGTGTTTGTGTTTGTGAGAGTAAGTTTTTTGTATTTTAAAGATGGATGCTGTGCGGAATGAAATTGATGACGAAGCATTGCTACAATGCATTTTAAATTTCAAACCCTTATATGATAAGACAGATGAAGGGTACAAGTCAATAATCCAGAGGGAGAACTGTTGGGCATCTGTGTGTACCACCCTAGGTTGCACAGGTAATGTTTTCAAAACTTCAACTAATAATATCAAGTACTAATCATTTATTTACGTTGCAGTGATGGAAGCTAAGGCCAGATTCAAATGCCTGAGAGAAAAGTATAGAAGGGAAATGATCATAAAGGAGAAACTGGAAAGAAGTGGCGCTCCTGCAAAGAGCAGAACTGTTTGGCCCCTCATGACATTCTTCAACTACATGAATAAATGTGGGGAAGAATCCCATAGAGAGACCACTTCGAATGTACCACTTGATGCAGGCCACACTATAGAGCTATCAGATACAGAAGAGGAAAGTTCATATATTCCATTTGATGACGAAGCAAGTTCCTCCACTCCGTCTTGCAGTACCTTCAGGATTCCCTCTGCTAAACGAAGAAAAGATCAGGCGGACACAAGTACTACAGTTAGTAGTGATGCCAGTGCGAGTGCCAGTGGGATTCATTCACTTTTAAAAGATATATCAGCAAGCATAAAAAATATGACTGAGAAAAAAATGAATCCTTCCTCTGACACGTACGAACTGTTCTCAAAATATTTGGCGTCAGAATTAAGGGATATAGGTGAACCTCACGCCAAAATTTTGATAGAGGACATTCAGATGCTGGTAATAAATTACAAAAGAAAATTAAGGGCCAGTGAATAAGAAGTTGTTTTTAATTAATAATAATGAAAATACGTAATTTCAGTTGTATATGTTGAGAGGACTGAGTAAACCGAGGTGCGAAAAATGTGTCGAGATACTGACTCAAGCATATTTTTGTGGAATGACCATATTGCAATGATATTCGTGTACAAATCGGTATGTGTAGTTCTCTACAAGATATGTTGAAAGATGACGAGAGTGCAGAACGGTTTTTACTCTATCATCACTTTGTGTTCATCTATCAGTTCACTTCTTCAAAGGGTGTAGATTTTAAACTCTAGGAGCATGTCTTAATTTGATTGAATTATTTCTTTATTTACAATCTAATAATACATTTTCATTATTTAGTATACATTTTGTACGTATTAGATATTTTGTTTTATACATACATAAAACATAGTTATTATATTATATACACATTATTATACTTTGACATGTGTTGATTTTTTATCACTTGTTCATATGGTTTGTTTAATAATTTTTGTACAGTTATTTATATATTTTATACTGAAACTATGTAAATAGCTGAAGTCTAGGCAAGGCCAATAACCAAAGTAGTCGATGCCTTGATATGCCTTTATATAGATAAAAAAATTCAAGAAAATTAGTTTATTTAGAAAAAAATGCTACTTCATCTGTTCTATTCATTGTTTCCCACTGCCAGGGTTGCACCCTGGCTTCTGCTCCATTGATATAAGTTTTTAATAGGTTTCGCATAGTGAGAGCTCTAAATGACGCATTCCTTGCCTCTAACCGAATGGGATATTTTGAACTGCGGCATCATTTTTATTCTCATTTCTCCATCTCCCAGATACAAAATTATTACCAACTTCCTTATCCATATCTCCATCTCTGCTTTCTCGACGTAGAAAGTTGTGGAGACATACAGTAGCCAAAAGCATTTTCAATCATTTTCCTAGCTCTAGAAATTCTATAATTGAATATTCTTTCATCACGAGTTAATGAATCTACTCTGGGTTTGCTGAATCGACGCATCAGAGTTTCCTTCAGAGGAAAGGCCTCACCAACAAAGAAATGAAGAATTCTTGTATTTGTTGGACAGAATGGTAGCTCTCGAGGTGGTGGTATATTTGGGTCACCATCGAATAATTTCTGGCCAAACAATGGATTGTGTAATACACCGCCATGAATTTGTCTTCGAAGGTGTTTGTATTATCACATGCTTGCCATCAATAGCTCCCAAACAGTTTGGTATGGACCACAAATTCAGAAAGTCATTTGAAATCCTTGTCCATTTATCTTCCGTCAAAACATTCAATACAAGAAGCTGCAGTTTATTCCAAATGATGCAACAAGTTTCTTGGATGATTTCACATATTGTTGATATTCCAACACGAAATCCATATGAAAGGGTTGGATAGCTGTCTTCTGTAGCTAAATATCGCAATGTTGTAGCCAATCTGAAAAAAATTATATGATTCAGATTCCAGAATTTAAGAATAAAAAGATTTTTTTCCATTCAGTTCAGAGTGGCAGAGAAAAATGAGGTCATAAAGAACCTTTTTTATGAATGAGCATTCTTTTTTTATTATGCATACCTGCATCCTGGAGATATAGGTTCTTTCCTTGATCTTTTCATTATGTCTGGACCTACTAAATCCAAAAGTTTCTCAAAAGTCCCAGACGACATTTTTGTGAAATTGAAAAATATATAGGGATCACTCAACAGGGCTTCTTGTAAAATGTTATCATAAAACCCACAACTTTTTCGGGAAACCAAAATCTGACGAACAGCCCATCTATTCCTCCTTGGAGTAGCCCTCCTTCTTTCTGTAGCACGTTTCATCAACAATTGCCTCTTTTTCAAAAGTACAATTACCATTGCTTGTAATAATACAAGAAGTTGGTCATCTTCATCCATTTTTCTAATTCAAATCGCTTGTTTGAAAAACAATCGAATCAGCAGACACTACTAAATTTACGATCAAAATAACAGATAACCAAAGTTAAAACTGGAATGACAGTTAAACATGTGATTGACCAAAACAAAAGCACTCCGCGTGGACTATACTCAGCACGAAGTGAAAGCTTCCAAGAATTTTTGCCGACGTCGAATTCCGTGCTGGCCGCAAATTTGTTTTCGAATAGTATTGGAGAACGCGATCTGCTTAGCTTCCGTGCCGAAGTGCACTTCGGCACGCGAGTTGATTACTAATGCCCCTATTCCATATCAAGTGATGGAATACTGTCATTCTATGGCGAAATACGATAGAAGAGCTATATTCTGTAGCAGTCGTGAAGAAAACCTATTTTCGGGAACAAGTTGAAACAAGCGAGTAATTCAGCATGATTTAAAATAGCATTTTCTCAATATTCGTTCATAATTGAAAATCTTCAAATGATAGGCCGGTTCTGAATTGAAATTTGGATTAGTTAGGAAAAAAGAGCTTGAAAATGTGTCTTCTGTTTACTCTCGAAATTCCCTGAGTAGACAAAGAATTTTGCCTACCTTGTACAGGCGAAAAATGAACTCGAAACGGCTGGAAAAAGCTGACCGAAATTACAACAAAAAACAAACGTCCGCGTTATGTGTGGCACCCATAATGACTCGCTCATGAAAGCTTTGAAATTTCTCGGCAGTTTTCGGGTCTGGCGTTCGAAACCATGAATATTATGCACGTTGATTTATCCACGTGAGTAAATTTCGACGTTTACAGTTGTTTTAGCGGGCTGGATCGACGCGTCTCCGCCCAGGGGTGTAATTTATCACTTAACATAATGTAGACCATTTTATGCCAACCCTTGCCGCAATAGGTATAATAGATGGCTGTTACTGTACCAATTTGCACGAACTATTGCTCAATGCCCGACGCCTTCTCCGCAAAAATGAATTAAATTAACGCGATATGGTGGATCCCTGAGGGTGCAGTTATGGAATATTTGCGAAACATAAATATCGAGCTGGTAAGAGCTGCTGCTAATGCTCGTAATATATGCGGGTTCCGGAACCAAATTGGTTCATTCGAAGGAATCCCTGGACCTTTTATTTCACCAAACAATTCGATTCAGCAAATAATTCAAGTAAACTTGCTGAACATGGAACATCGAATGCTTTGATTCAGTTTAGCTCGAATTGGATATTTCAGTTTCTTGCCGCAGGGAGTGTTAAAATCGTTGTTGAATCAAACATTGAATTATAATAATGTCTTTATCTCTCGAATACATTAATAGAAACATCAAGGGGAAGTTCAACAAAACGTGTTCTACCACTTAACCCTACATTTTAGGAATGGGCATTCAGAAAACAAAAATAAATATCAAATGAAAAAAAATTTACAGAAAAAAAAATCTAAAATTGAGCATC
This sequence comes from Hippodamia convergens, assembly GCA_038502775.1. Classification (NCBI taxonomy): domain Eukaryota; kingdom Metazoa; phylum Arthropoda; class Insecta; order Coleoptera; family Coccinellidae; genus Hippodamia; species Hippodamia convergens. The sequence goes on from CM076610.1 coordinate 36,190,187, forward strand.
CTAAAATTGAGACTTACTGTGTAGTTTCCGAAGGCTGCCAGAAACCTTCTGCATCTAGAGTGTGGGGAAAATAAGCTTCGATTACCTTCTTGAACCTAGCTGGTGTGAATTTTTCATATTCATTTGGAAGCGCGTTATGAAGCTTGACTATATTATATCTGAAACTTCTTGGAAGGCTGACGTTCTGTGCTGGGGCCAAGAGATTAGATTCCTATGTCTCAAATTCTAATTATGAATGTCAGTTCTATACCTTAGTTTGCTGTGAAGATATGGAGGACATTTCCTGATAAGTACATACATAGGGCATAATATTCAAAACAAGTTTTCATTGGTAACCAACACAGCTCCCTCAAGTTATGAGAAACATGCTCATATTTTCTTATCCCATATATAAACCTAATGTTTGACAAGTTGAATTTTGATCAAGAAAAAACTGTTAACATGAGAACAGCAGTTGAATTTCGACAAGACCAGACTCTCACATGAGACCCTTTTTGTAGAGATGGACAAATAAGACCTATGATGGTGAAGCATCGTCAAAGCCTTATAAGGTGTCCGAATCAAACTCGCCACATGCTCACGAAATCTCAAAAATCCTTCCACAATCAAACGAGCCCCCTCAACAAAACTAACGTTATCTCTACAAATCACAGGCCTGAAACTACTTTCAACCAATCTTTATTTTTTTTCTACACAAAAGCCAGAGCCAATATTTTCCTTGCATTTAATACTACGGCTTTAATACAACCGATCTCGCTCTTCATTTATTCTCTCCTCTGCTGTCTCCTCTTGTCAACATTCTACATGAAAATGTTTTTGATTAGATCATTAATCGATTAATTGGTTTAAGTGAATAGAGCTTCAAATGCAGTTACCAACTTCACATACTGGTTTAGAATCATCAGCCAGTTAGGACATGAATAGTTGAATCTGAAATCCAGGTTCGTTCAAGCCTTAACGGTTTTGGAACTCTCCCCGAACGTATCTTCCTTGTTTCAAAGCAAAAGTTTTCATTGATTCAGCCGGAAAATCCTGCTAACCTTTTCCTTTTACCTGTTCCCAACATTCACAAAATAAGTCAAGCACCTCGAAAACACTTCCCATCCCTGAGGTAATCCATAAAGCTGATCACGAAGAATATCGCAAAGAGTAATCGCATATTTCAGTGCCAGCAAAACGAAGCTAGTGTTCTTTATCCATGTAAACGCCCGAAGAGTATTCACTGTATGAATAGAGCTAAACCCGTGTGGGATCGTAATAGATAACCCTCTTTCCCTCAATTCCCCTAAATTCTCTTATCAGGTGATTGGTTTCAAGCCTCAAGTCACTCAATTTGTTCTCCCGTGAGAAACGGTCCATATAACCTGGAGTTGGTTTTCTTTTGATTAAAAAAACGCTTTTAGTGAATGAGGTTGGTAAACAGTTGAAAGGTTGATATGAATGGCCTTTTCATCACTGCTTTCTGTTATTTGATGTTTCAGTAAACACTATTTTCGTTTGACCATCCCGGTATCAATATATGAATTTAAGAATTGAATCCCGAACGGTAAAATTTGCTAGATGTCTGGAAGAAAATGAAATACATATTTGATTTTTTTCATCACCATCTATTTTCAATGGATTTCCGTTCTTTCTTCTTTCGCACTTCCAGAAACTTTCATGATAATTGTGTTTTGGTTTCGACGTCTTTACCTCGGTGATTACACCTTGTCCATTGAGCAAATCTGGATTGTCTTTGACGTCATTAAACACCTTTTTACAAGCTGTTGTTATTGACATTAACATCTTCACGGTCTTTTGAGTCAACACTTTTTCTTGCTCAAAATAGACTTGGAATTGCAGTCATTCATAAGCTAAATCGCTCGAGTTGTTTTTTCACTCCCAATTTAATTATCATCCTACAATCGAAGCGAAACGGATGACAATGTCAACATATGTATATCCGGACTAAAACAACAATGAAAAATCGAAGTCATCGTTTGCAGACTTCCCCATGCTACCTTAACGATGCTTCCTGATTTGTCGGTTCAGTAACTGTGCGGTGCGGTATCTGTATTTTTGATATGGTCGGTACCGATACCGAATGCTTACCAAACACCTATAATTCAATAAGCATTTTCTAAATGACGCGCTATGTGCAGAAACAGTATCGTTTCTGTTTACCCTGTTCATGTCCAATAGCCGCTCGTTATTTCTAAAAGGAAATTTACAAAATTCATCACATTTTTCCTTCCACTTACCGTTGGAGAGTTATCCTAGGCGTAGTCGAAGGAGAAAAATGTTAAAATTAATTGTTTCGAAAGGAACAGCCTGTTTGCAAAATTTAAAAGTTTCCCGAAAAACTAGTTTTTTAATCAAGTTTTTTTTGTGGTATTTTAAATATCGGTTACAATGTGTCAAGAAACAATGGATCTTTTAAATTATTTGGGAAATATGCTATTTTTCGACAGATTAACTGTACTAGAATTTGCCTAATGTATTTAATCATTTCTGTTCACCCTGTTAATGTTATATTATTTGAAATGGGTGATGTGTAGAAGCGTACTGACAACAAACGTGGGCGAACAACTGCATTCACGTTTATTTGTCATTACCATTGTCAATAAAATCTGAATTGTGTAAAACGGACTCCACTGTATGCTAATAAAGCTCGTTTAATTAAATGAATAATTGTATATTTTTAGATAATGCAGGGATAATGTGACGCGTTATTTCGAGTGAATGAGCATTAGGAGTACGATCAACGTGATATAATCTAGCATATTTAGCCAATTCAAGGAAATTGTGGCGGCGGATCCTCATCCGATCAGGATGAGGTAGAAAGTTCAACATTAACATTTGTTTGCGAGCCTTCATCAATATGATATATAAAATCACTACTTTTTTCATATTGATCGAAACAAATTCATTTATGGTTGGGTAGTATACAATTTTTTCAATACCAAATTTATGTTTCAGTGTAAAATTATTTGCTTCCATAAGCGTCATTAATCTCCCACCAATTAGATACTTCACCGACTGCTGTGAGTTTATTAAGCCCAGCGTCGGCTTGACTCTTTGAGGACCCGAGTTTGATTTTGGCTGAAGAAGTAATTTTTAGGCAGTATGGTATGGGCCATCATTCACTATTGGGTTGAAATTCACTGTGATGTGCTTAAGATGGCGTAAGGACACAGTTAACAAAGCCTACAGAGAACACAAATGGTTCCCCGAACTCGCATACAACTTTTTGAGGGATTCTTTGAAATCTAAGGAGAATCAGAATTATACAATAGTACAACTACATTATACAATATTCATGTAAAACGGCGCTCAGAACCAAAGTAGTACTTGAAATCTGTGTTGGTGTTGATATGGATACGACACCTTTCCAACTGTTCATATAAAGCCGAAGGAAGCGTCGCAGTTAATCATCCTGAAAAAAATTTCATTTCCCATGAATTTTCTTGGTAGAAAATTCTGGAGCCTAGCTCCGGATGAATTCCTATGTGTATTATGTATTTTTCCACAGTATATTTCACACCCGACCCTTTAACACCGGCGCTGAGGTAACAAATAACCCATAAATTCGTGATAACTGCCACATTTATGCAGGTCGTCCTAAGAACGATATTTATGTTTTCGCAAATTCGAGTTAACCACCCTCTCGGGATGTGAGGCCCCAAATTCCCGAATCGTGAATGAAACCGTTTTACCTCCTGGAACAATGGCTCGGAAAATACGGGAATGATACATGGAAATTGGCGTTCTTATATATTTCTTGTTCTCTCATGTGCGTGGGTGATTTTTTCCATTTGGAAAAGTGACATCACCGATTGTATTTCCGTATTTATTGCGATTCTGAACGGGCGTGAAAATAATTGCAGGAGTGAATTACCATGAAACAAATGAATAATTTTCTCAGACGCTCTCATCTTCTCCGCAGTAGTCGTTATACGAAATACGCTACAATCAATATCAGATAAAGTAGACATTTGACTCATCCAAAATTCGCATGAAGCTAGAAATTGATACAGAAGTTAATAGATACACTTTCATTTGTAAATGTCGGAAAATTTCCTTCGATCCTACTTTCGCAAAAAAAAATCGAAGATAAAACGTTTGAGTTTTTCCATTCTTCCCCAAAAACTACAGAAGATGTAGATCATAAAATTCTCTCTACAAACTTCGTTAAGACACTTTTTTTCGTGAGACTAAAAATTCGTGAGATATAAAGGTATCAAGGGTGGGAAAATTCATATTCATCATGATATATATATATATATATATATATATATATATATATAATAAATGTTGAACAAAAAGTAACTGAGTAAACTTAAAAAAAGAACGGGGTACCATAACATTCTTCGTATGATACTATAGTATCATACGATACTATCATCACTAGTATCATTTGATACTATAGAGCTAGGGGAAAAAAACCTCAGCCGAAAAAACCTGTCTCCCCGTAAAAAAAAATAAAATGAAATTGTTGTATTTGAATATTTTATATTCAACATAATAGAAACACATTTCCACACCACTTATGAAGTAATACATTTATCGCATTTTTTAACTTCTGCAGTAGGCATACTTCACGATCTCTTGTGATGAACAAAAAATTGTTCTATTGCTAATGATGAAAGTGGACTAGGCTGTTTCCCTTTGAATTTTATTATGGTAGATAAGTCTAATTCTTCTTTTAAAATGTTGTCTTCTTATTCACTTTCTTCTCTGTAGAATTTCTGTAAGTTGATTGAAATCATCACGGTTTTAGACTAACTCAAATACTGCCGTTAAACTTCTTTTTAAAATTGTTGATGTAGTATCTATCGTAACCATTCATTGCATGTAGAAGTAGAATATAATCTTGACATTTTGAATATGCGGTCAAACTTTCGATAAATATATAATACTTATTCAAATTCTACAAGGTTTATTGTGTGGATACCACAAATCAATTGTTTCTTATTTTCATTTATATTGACCGTCTATGCCATATAAAAGGCTGGATTTGAGTTGTAACTTACAAAAGAGCCTTGTTAATCGAATGAACCAAATAAAAAAAAACCGTTCGAACTAACGCACCGGCTGTAGAAACGAAAAATGGCATTTCTTGAAGAAATACAAAATTAGTGAAGAGCGCGGTGAAGAGTGAAGAGTTAGTAGTAAGATCTCTTCCTTAATAAACTGTCCAGTATGGCACACTTTTCAGCTATGGATGAAGTTCATTTTTGCGTTTGGGTTCCATTTTTATAACCACTAACCACTAAAATACGTTGCGTACAAGTATATTGACGATAGACGTAATTCTGCGAAGGGACTTGTTGCCTTTTTCATATAAGTCGTTTTATAGAAAAGGTTCTCTGTACCTAAGGGCAAAACATAATGAGTAATTGTTCGCGACAAGAGACATAGGAAGTCAGGAGTTCGGATTATAGCGTCGTTCGGAACAGCCTGGTTGCGGATTGACGAGGCTCTACTGTATTTTTCTCTATTTCGACTAAATGGTGGTTTTTTTAATCATTGTACGCATTGAAACTAAACCCATTAACTACTCGTGTTTCTTTTCATACCCAATTTTAGAATCCCAATAACCCGTAGCTAAAATTTGCAGTGTTTTTAGTTAAGTCATTCGTAATTGGTAATTACAAAAGTGTTTTCATCGCAACTGCTGCAGTCTATAATCAAGACGTTCAGATAGAGAAGAGGTAGAGTTAGTGTCAGTGAAGTACATTAATGGTATATTTTGTGTTTCTTTCAAAAACCTACAAACAAATACTATCGGGTATTTCTTGTAGACATTACGTCGATATCACGAATCATGAAAGTTGTATAGATTACCTGAAACCGAAAAATTCAACCTATTTTAGTTTTATTCAAACTATTCCCCTCGTCTCAATTTCTATCAATCAGAAACCGCACACAATTTTGTATTACAAATGGGTTCTAGATGGAAGAACTGTATGGTACCAGCTGTCTGCAGTTGTTTCGAATTTACCCGTAGCAAAACTTCACAGTCGTTGTCACAAAAAATCACAATACCGTTGAAAACAAAAGTAATTATGATCTTATAGGACACCAAAAAAACGACGCTGAACAGTTCTTCCAATTTTATTCACAATTTTTGTAATAGTGTTTTAAAACAGTGCTAGTCAGCTAATGTGGTGAAAATGAGGCCCTCTGAATGTGATTCTTTGACTAATATTGATCTGCCGATTGAAAAAAGTGTATCGTACAATACCGTTAAGATCCTCACGTAAATATGGAAACATTTCAAGGAATTCTGCAAGGCAAAGAAAAAAGAACTTACAGTTTAGAACAATTAAACCTAATCCTAAAAGATTGGGCGTGAAATATAAAGAAATAAAACGATGAAAATTACATACAGTTAGTTCTGAAGATTTAAAGATATTATCTATAATTCTGATATGGGATCTCATAATACGAAATTTGCAGGAATTTGCAGATGTGATCAAATTAAAGGAAGTCGAACTCTGCTTCATTAAAATTGGATTAGTAATGTATGTATGTTGGATTTGTATTTTACTATGGGACGAAGACACTCCAGCGAAAATTTCGCCATATATCAGAAAGAGTAGAATATTTAACCTCTCCCTATATATATATATATATATATATATGAAAATAGAGAGCTAAAATAATACAATAAATGTTGAAACAAAAAGTACCTAAGCTGAGGTACAAAAAGAACGGGGTATCATAACATTCTTCGTATGATACTATAGAATCATACGATACTATCATCACTAGTATCATACGATACTATAGAGCCAGGGGAAAAAACCTCAGCCAAAAAAACCTGCCACCCCGTAATGAAGCGGCTCAGAGTAGAGAAAAAAATGGTAGATAGTGAGCGGCTGGTGTCCCCAACACGAAGAACCCAACCTTTTGTCCAGTCCGCCTTTTTTTGATTCTTATAGTTGAACAACTGATGGATCAACAATCCAGTGGATGGTACAAAAAGTCTGCAGTGAGAAAAAACGATTTTTCGAAGTGGACTGAAGAAGCGGCAGAGAAACCAGGATTAAATACAAAAAAAAAACAACAAACTATTCTATGAGAACGACAGCAGTCAATAACTTGTCTAAAGTGAACAAAAATTAATTAAATTACTGGCAATAGTTCAGCACGCTATCAAGCCTCATCTGCAAATGGTTAATGTGCACTATTCTAAAATCAAAACACCTCTAGAAGTGACGCCTCAGAACGTCCAGCTACAAAACAGAAGATAATGCAGTCACTCCTCGGGCTTCTAACTCTACAGGTGGACCCATCAACAGCATTAATGATGTACCTACACCTGAGATTATCAATGAATTAGCAAAGATCACAAACAATACTTCCATTGTGTACCAAAAAGTTTATATTATTTTATGATGGAGTAAATAACCTGTTCTTCCGTTTTTAAAAATATACCTATATGTAATGAATGCAGAATAATATGTTACTCGTGAAATAGTTGTGTCAAAAACCATTAATGCATCTTCTTCGTCCTGTGAAAAAAATCGAGAAAACGCAATGCAAAGTGATATTTTCGAACCAAAAAGCATTCGTGCAGGTGCAAAAATCCTCGTCTTCGACTGTTAAAATATTACTTACCAACTCATTTTTTCGATTTTTTTTAGAAAAATTATATGCCCGTATGATATTACTTACGACAATTTCACGTTAACAATATGACATGCTGCTAATCTGAAAATATTTGTACTCTGAAGAAACTCATTAAAATTCTCCGTATTCGATGAGAGGTAATATTATCTCTCACGAAAGGTATTCTAGCTAGAAGACTAGAACTTGACCTCCCCTACCATCCGCATCGTGAACGATCTATCGAATTATATCCTACTTAAGGCAACGTGCTTGCCTGCCAAATTGGCTACTCGCTACCGTCTCACACTGATAATGAAACTTGCCTGCTTGCATAAGAGAATTGCTTTTACGGTAACTAGTCTTGTTTCGGTTCCGATCGTGATACTAAATTATATACGACTACAATAACCGACATTCATGAACAGTTTAGGAACAGGGGGGATCGACCTAATCAAACGATGCTGCTACACTGCTCTGTCACTAAGCTTTTGTCGAGCAATTCGGATGTAAATTCTTCACTCGGTGAAGTTTCACATAAAAGCTGGAAATTTCTCATGTGTACATTTAATTCATTCATTTGCAACATTGCCCACGTCGTGTCCGGATATAATACACAGTTGCGAAAAAGTAATAATGATTTAATGAACTTTTCCCTATGAAATTTGTCACGTTTGAATTCGTGAATTCATTCTCTTTTCTATCAGATGAAGAACATTCAAATTTAAAATCGATAACTATCAATTTAGAAAACTGATTCATTTTTCACTTCACATACACTTACACGTCTTTTTACAAAAAAATTTAGGTAAGCTATTAGCTCGTTTATGCTGCAGTTAGATAAAAAATTCGAATAATGCGTCTTCCAATCAATTCTTATATATCAATAATATCGATCAACGACTAGCAAAATAAAAAGCATCATCAAAATATTTCGAAACATTCATTTTGACAAAGTAAAGTGAATTTTTAATGAGAACAAATTCTGTTAATTTTTGTTTTTGTCATGTTCTGCGCAGTGCCAACATTTCATCGATGAGATACACTTTCATATGATTAATAATTCTAAATATAATTCTGTGCATGAATTTCACATCCATAATTGAAAAGCACCCGGACAAAGTGATGAGAGTGCCAAAATTCGACAATCAAATTTTATTAATGCTAAAAATTATCCAAAGATATACGTTGACGATTCAGCTCAAAGATGATGGATTTAACTCAAAATTATTAGATCAGAATATATTAATTTTTGGAAATGTACTTCAAATAATATATCATTTACGGCACTGCCACTCTGTGCCAACTTATCTGTTTGTTTTTTAGATAATACTTAGATACTTTGGTTTCTATTTAAAAGAACTATATAATCATTTGTGATATACAAAATGCCTAGCACTGTATAAAAAAAATTGTGCCAAGTGCCTAATGTCGAATCATATTTTATAGCAGGAACCTAGAAATATATAGCTCTGTTTTCAACACAAAATCCAGAAAAAGACGAGATGAGCGATAGGAATATGTTGAATTCGTGATCGAATAATTATGATTATGAGTTTCTTCAACTCCTTTGGCTCAATTAAGTATGCGAATCCTGGATGCGGATTATGTTCCACAATGATTTTGAGATTGACGTTGATGATCTGAATAGAACGTACTCGAACAGAACAATTAGTGGGTCGAAAACAGTCAATCATGTAACGAAAATTCATAAAAAATATTATCAGTTTTATATCTGAGATGAATGTTTGCCGAATGGCTTTCGATATGTTAAACCTTATGCAGCCACTGAATATCCTCAAAACATACAAGTGTTACCAAAAACGTCCTAATATTTGTTATCCTGAATGGGAGGTTCATGAATATCAATATAAACTCATTTTCTACCTATTTCATACTTCTTGATGCTGTGTTTTTTCTTGAATTTACCAGAACTGGAGCAGTGCTACTAGCAGCAGAGTGTTTTGAACATTTAAAGACGAAATTAACGTTCAATTGTTGTACAGTTTTTGGTTCTTCCGAATTTTTGGTGCACTATAAGACCTGATTAATGAATGATACATCCCTATAGTGTATGCTTTAAGATTGCTAGCTAGTGGAACTATACATAAAAAGTTATAGATGATGAACATATATTTCTCGGGAGATTCCTCATAAGTAATCACCTTCAGATACCTATATTTTATGCACATTTTTCTTTTCGTGTGGATTTATCTCTTCATATTTTTCATTTGTACATTTTTAGTGTGAAGTCGAATACGCTTTCATAACCTTGTTCACCAATTTCATATACCAGATACTCGCAACCTTCACCTTCTTGTAGATAAACAAATTCGAATTACACGTATCACTATAATATCATTCAAGAAAGCTTATCAGTTATTTTTCATTACAGGACTGGTCAAATAACCCTCTACGTTGAAAGGATTTTATAATTACTGAGTAAGTAGCCTGCCCACAAACATTATAGTTATCAAATGTTTTATATATTCAGTGAAATGGAGTGAGATAAAAGACATTTTTAAGACCTCATTAAATATGATATTTTAGCAGACATGATCAGGTTTTCTTCTTGATCTAGTTTCACTTTGTGAAACAATACTTCAAAAACAAACTATATAATAATTATCATTCTCAGCATCATTTCTGAGATTCCCTAACATCGAGAAATAATATATAAATTGTTCGAATTAGCAATAGTTGGAGCGTTCCTGTATCCGTCATTCCATTATTCATCTTGTACTTGGTGTGGCTATCAAAAAACACATCAAACAACACAAAATATAGAAACAACACCAAATATAGAAAGAAACAACAAACACGGATACGAAAAACTTCTCGAATCCTCATATAATTTTCAATTATGTTATTTCGCAGTAAATTATTTTCTCAGTTCTATTCGAATCCGATGACAGATAACGGTCATGATATAAATACAATTATTAATATTCCCCAGCCTCATGCAGAGACATTTTTGATTTGTTGTGATAATTTAGTGTAGTTTCACTTAAGCTTTAATATCCAGGGAATCGTAAATCGTAAATGATTCTTTTTCCCATTCTAACACTTGGCGAAGCATATTTTGAAACCAACAGACATATCTTCCTTGAGTAGGTGGATGTGAGATTATTTTTGTACTTGATGATATTTACAACATACGATATGGGTCGTGCCGTTTATTTTTCTTACAATTCCAAAGATTTATACATGAAACTAACGAGTAAATAGGTCGAGGTGCGAAGAAAATGTGCTGTCGATTGTAAACAGTATTATGAATCAATCGATTACCATTTTTATTTCTTATCTGGAATTCAAACTCAATTATATTATGAGGGCTTATTATAAACTCGAGTCATTTGGAATCCGATGCGCTGAAATAACTTGTGCACTTATTATTTATTATAATGTCTTTGGTCGTTGTCGTTTCTCTTATACTCTATCTGACTTGAAAATCGAGAGAAAAAATATCGTTGGCATTGAAAGACTTCAACATATTCTAAGTTCTTCAATATTCTTCCGGAATCAACATTTATATGGGGACCGAATTCGTATATCAGAAGATTCAACCTCAAGAGGAAACAATTGGCAGTTTGGGCCACTTCAACATTCCACGTAAAATACTGGTTTTTTATTTTTATCTTTCACAAAGAACATTTTTTTCTTAAAATGTCTGAATTAATTTCGAAACAGCGTTGTTTGCGAGCGAAAAATCTCAGGTCAAATCTCTGATGTTCAAAAAAATTTGGTGATCTTTTCATTTGTTGAGATCTGTGCTTTCTCCTGGTATAAAAAAATTACATAACATTAATTGTGGATGTTGAACTAGATGTAACAGTTTTAAATTTGGCGGTCGAAAACTCGGTTTGGACTGCACATAATTCAAACTTTAATTACTCGAAGAACGTAAGATTACATGTTTTATTTTTAAACAAAAATTTAAAAATTCATAAAACACGAATATTACAAGAAACATGCGAAAATAGTCATTTCGAATATTGAAAACAATATTGAAAGGGAATTTCATTTGCATTTTCTGAAAAATTTCATATAGTATCTCTTTTATTATGTACCATTAGAATGTATAGTTTCAATCGACTCAAAAGATCGCTCTTTCGAAAGAGCAAATACTTTGACGTGTGATTTTTCGATTGAAAATAAGGAGAAGAATTTAAAATTGTAAATGAAAAAATTTGTCGGATATAAAAATTAAGTTTTCACCTAATTTCGAGAAAATGCCGAAATGCTCGAAAAAACCACTGACATTGAACGATGTCCGCCAAAGTTAATTCAAAAAGTAGGTTATTTGGATTCTTCACATGTTGTGGTTATGTGAAAAAAGTTGTAGATCTTTTCGTCACCTACAATAACATTGCCATTAAATACTTTTCGAGCTCAGATCCCTATTTTTGTTATTATCGTCTTCCTTTTCTTATGGGTTTTATCCTACTATTATTTTTGTCCCCCGGCTATCTCCGAAGGCTTCGGCACTGTTTTACACACTTTTTTTTTAATTGAATTATCAATTCGTAATAAATGAAATTGTAGCTGCAAATCAGATTTTTTATAAAGATTCATAACTCTGTTATACAAAAAGGCATTATTATTATTTTGAACAGGTGTCATTGTGGCTTGGTTCAGCCCTCCAGGAATCAGAAATGAATAATTATATCTGATATTTTATCACTTCAATCTTGCTCCGATCTTTTCTCGATACAATACAGTTGGAACGTTGTTAAATCAATTATCGAAATAATTCAGATTACTAAATGTGAAACGATACTGTACATTATTTTCTGTATAAAAGTCATGAGACATCTGCTTTTTATTGATGAAATCGTTCAGGAATTCGTTGAATAAAATTCTCAATCGACAACACCATATATTATATTCTGAAAACCATTTTTACATTGCAGTGAATTAATTCTAGGTTAAAAAATTAAACTCGAATCAATTCAGGTTCAAATAACGTATAAACCTACCCCCTCCGGATTTTCCAGCTTAGTGCATAAATGAGTTTTATGTCACAGCTGTCCTTTTCATTTGTCAGTCCATTTTCAACAACATTTCCATCCATTTCGACTGTCCCATAAAGCCAATGTCTGCGACAACGAGTGGAGGAATGAATTTATGCATGAACATCGTGAGTTATTCGAAATTTCACTAGTTTATCAGTCAGTTAACCGTTTCCGCTTCCTGCTGGTTCATAATCACCTCGGTTTCGGGGCCTTACATTATCCTACTTCGGAACTAACCATATTTCCCAACTGGCCTTATCGTATTGACGATATTGTAATTTTGTTAGTATACGGAGGTTTTTAGGTCAATTTGAAATTCTGTTAAGAAGCGCTTTCCACGAAATAAGGTTTTGTTTCTATCGCCTTACGCGATAACGAAATATAATCGATTTGATGACATCCTACAGAAAATATTTCATGAAATGATATTATTCATATTCATTAATTAATTAATTAACTATTATATCCATTGAGAACTGATTTTAACCTCGAAGTGATTATTTGTCAATTGACTTTTTTCCTTATTTTATATATTGTGACTTTGGAATACAGAAAAACATCGTCGATATTTCTACTAGGGATATATTTTGTTTTGTATTATTCCTGGAGTGCCCAATAACTCCTTCAAAAGTTTTTTGTGGATTTTTTCAACGTTGTTCCTCTAGGAAACCTTTCTTATGCTTCTCTCAGGAGGGCTCATGATTTTGCCAATAAAAGTAATTAGCGAAACTGCCAATGCGAAAAACTTTTGTATCAGTCGAGATTGTCGGCAAAATTTTCTCCCTTCTGATATTATAAACGGCTAAATCGGGAGTGTTACTGGAGTGTCCGAACCGCCTCATGGAAACCCAAAAAAATCACACCCGGTGTTCCATAGAGTGATACGGGATATCAAACAGGCTATCCGCCACCCTGGCAAAGTTCAACGATGAACAATTCCCAGCTATAGATTTCCAGGGCATTGTTGTGTGAAATTGGATTTTGTCATTTTAATTATAATTCCTCCATGTAACGCGAGTCCCTCTTAATTAATGTCCAGCAAATTTTGATACATTTTATCGGGATACGAGCTGTGTGTCCCTTTGGAAACTTGATATAGACCATTATTAGGAAGCTTGTTCATTTCGCCTTTTTAATGTTGGTAAATGTCCAAGTTATGTTTTCATAAGAGTTGGATAATCTCGCAAGTTCTGACGCAAATTCTACCAATTTGTTCATTTGTCAGTTCTCTTGTGAATTTCTATTATTTCTTTCAAATTCATAATCAAGAGCATCAACAGTATCTTGAAATTAAAAGGAGAGTTGAGGTAATTGACTAGCATGATTTGCCATTCAGTTAACAATGGAGAGTTGAACCCGTGAGCATCGCAGACTTTTCTCGAAATGGTAAGAGTTTAGTGCTAGCTCTTCATGATTTCTGAGGGCAACGGCGCAAGTTACCTGTGCCGTCATGTGATGTGATGAAAATATGAAAACAACTTCGAACAAACGGATTCACCTCTAAAAGAAAATGATGGTTTTATGGTTGTAACAAAACACTCCTGAACTCCTGAAAATATGGAACATATTCGACAAACAATGTTAAAAAGTACACGGAGAACAGACATTCGTCGAAGAAGTGACAGGTTGATGAGAAGGATTTTCCATCTTGGACATCGACGAAATACAGGCTCTGAAATTACTTCATCCGGTTGATTAAACACAGATTATGTCAGATTGTGACTCCAGGAATACATGAATTGGTACGGAGGACATATTATGACAGATGTATGCAGCATTAAAAAAATATATTTTTAAAATTTTAATGACACCATCGCGATACATGTTAAAACTTGTTTCACTAAGGGATAGTAGATGATTCACCTTCAAGCATTCAGCATATTTCTATATTTGTGGCGTTTACTGTAGAGTGTACATTTTTATGATACCGTTGTACGGTACGTTTTGTTGTACAAAACGGAAGTGAACCCGACCTGTCTTATAGCTACTCAATTCCTTTTGAATTCAGCTCGACTAAATCGTAATGAGCACTGTATTAATCACCATTTCTCATTGACTCTATACCTCCGCAATTCATCATCATTCCGCTACTGCATTCCTAATAAGGACATTTTTAAAGAAATATCACAAGTTCCTGATTTAAATATTTTTCATCTCAATCATTTTGTGTCGTATTGATTTTATTGCTATGACTTTATGAGATTGAACAGAGATCTCATTGTGTTTTATGATAATTTAATTTGTCCCTATAACTCATTCTATTTAAGTTTTAGATCAAGATTGATGACTACTTTGTGGTATTAGTAAATATTTGGTTCAGATTTATTTATACCTATCTAAACAGGCAATCCAAATTTACGAGAGTTTGAAAATCCCACCGACCTTACCAGAAATTATCTGTACAAACATATCGTGTTTTGGGAAGATATTACAAGATCAATATTTTCGAGAAATTTTTTTTTCAGTTCTTCATTGCATCCCTTTCAGAAAATATTCTGCAATTGACAGATGTGGTTTGTTATTTTCATTATGAAGCAAATGCAACACTCTATTTCGAAAAAATACCAAATAAAGAATATTATGTACGTATGTAGAAAATCGAATCTGTATTCCTGAAATATAAAACATGAATAATGGTACTTTTTCATCAGGTAGCTCCCCAACTCGGTAAATTATTGGTTTTCATTAGTTATGTTGTTCTTGTGGCTTAGCTTGAACATTTCCGAAAGTAAAGTGTAGGAAATGATTTTAGGTGAGACCGTCAGAATCCGCATCTTCAAGATACATCTGACCATTAGAGCTGAATTTACTCCACCATCAACTGTCACTAAACATACTGGTGTGATAAGGAATGTTCACTCTGAAAGTTGGAGATGATCCAAGGAAGGAACTCCGTCGATTTCAATCTATACAGACTATCACAAGTCCCCGATTAAAGCCAAAGATTGCATTTCTCGAAGGCGAAAAATGCGCACCTCCATCAATCAATGTTGACTGCGTGAAATTCTAACATCATACCCTGACCTTTGCCAACCGAAGCCAGCAGCGACGGTGGAAAGTGAATGAATCTAGTATGCGACGTGTTCGAAATTAGTGGTTAATCTATCATTGCAATGAAATCCCGTATGTGAATGATGGCGTTCACGTCCGACGCCGAACAATCAATTTCGAGCTGTCAATTTGAGCGACTACATTTTATCAGATGCGACGTCGACTCGATACGGCCGTTTAAGTATCACAATATTGCGCTCTGATATGGCCAATATCCGCTGGATATGAGTTATGGACGAAATCGAGGTAACGCAACTGGAAAGAATTCATAATTAGGTTCAGCTCGACAACTCCCGTAGTTGGTTGAAATCTGATTCGATGTTATATAAGCGGGAATATTCGAATATTGTCAACCACCGTGACCAGAAGTACCTATATAATCACTAGCAGGAAGTTGACAAAAAATATACAGGCTATTTTCGAAGGTCAGGCTTTGCTTTCCCATAAAAAAGTACTTTTCACATTTGCACAAAAATCGTTATATATATATATTATAATATATATCATTGAGATAATAATGTTGTTCCAAAAGTCCCATATTATATCGTGTCTGCGTCGTAAGTTATTCGTGGTCAAAGGTCACGAAAATCGGTTTTTCGCAATAATCTCCGCGTCTATGGTTCAAATCACTTCAACACCTATTATGAAAATTAAAGATAATTTTTTTTTATACAACTTTTGTTTCTACGTTTTTCTATGCGCTCAACCCTTTTCGAGATAGAGGGTAGAAAGCACCAAGCGCTCAGGCGTAGTAACTGAATTCAAGGTATTTTTCACCGAGATTCACGGTTGACCTTGTATTACAGTATATGTATGCCTGAGCGCTGAATGCTATCCGCCCTCTTTCTCTAAAAGGATTGTATGTACAGAAAAAACGTTGAGACAAAAGGTGTGGCAGATTCATTTATCTTTAATTTTTATATCAGTTGTTGAAGTAAATGGAACCATAGAAACGGAGATAGTTGCAAAAAATCGATTTTCAATACCTTTGACCACGAATAACTTACGACGCAGACGTGAGATAATAAGAGACCTTTGAGACAACATCAAGAATGCCAAAATGAAGTTGTATACAAATTTTCAGCTTATTATCTCAAAATTACTCAGTTAAAACCTGAGGTGTCTGGACTATGTTAAAATTTGGGTGTAGAGCTTACCTCTTAGTTTCGAAGTCACCTAGTGTACAGGGTATCCCAAATTGCTTAATTTTCTCTGTCTCTGGTACTTCTAGACTAGATAGGTAAAAACATTGAAAGGAGTCCTGGGCTCGATTTCCGTGAAAACACCAATAGTGTAAACCGTTCCACGATATCTTCATTTGTTTTGAAGATATAACAACATTTTGAAATTTTTTCGATTCAGAAGATGCGCCATAACTTTTTCATTTTCGAAAATATCTGAAAAAGGTGAAAACTTTCAAAAAGCACTTCGTCACTGGATATAAGACATTAATTCAAATTTTTTTATCTCTAAATTTTTTTTATGCAATGAAATGAAAAAAAATGCGTCCGTATTTAATATAAAAAAGTGTTTTTTTCCACTAGAAAAATAATTGAATATAGTTTCTTATTTCCGGGAAAAAAGCGCTTCTAGAAAGTTTTAATCGTTTTCAGATATTTTCGTGAATGAAAAAGTTATGGCACATTTTGAAAATCGAAATTAAAAAAAAAATTAAGATATCGTGAAATGGTTTTCACTAATGGTGTTTTCACAAAAATCGAGCTCAGGACAGGAAGGACAGGAAGTTTTTACCTATCTAGTCCAAAGAGATATAGAACTATTGTCCCTGGAAGGTCGTATCCGGTTTGAAAAACCCTCACGACCAGAGAGCAAGAATTTGTGGATTTTGAATTTGAATATCGAAGGAATTTCGAAAGACAAGTGTGATTACGTCTCCAAATTAGCTGATGAACATGGTATCGAAGTAATTCTTCTGCAAGAAACCAACACGGCAACAGAAAAAAATCCTCGTGAAAGAGGACAGTTGAAAGGTTATGTATTAATTGATTTTTTACAAGTTTAGCTTGTTATGTTAAAAAATTATCAGTTCGTGATTCTCAACAGATTCGGAAAGGGAAAATTGATGGAGTTTTTTTTTTTCATTTCTTTCAAATTTTGTGACATTTCTGTCTTAAATATTTATAAACCTCCGAACATTATTTGGCCAAGAAATCTGAATGTTGATGTTTTTTGAAGTAGCAAAGGCATTTCTAAAGTGCATTTGATTTATTCTGAATAATCGGTTTCTTTTCTGCTTTTGTCGTTTTTCATTTCAGATTAAGAATTGCGAGTCGTCTTGGGAAGTATATGTTTATCCGAGCTCATCGACGGATAACATGAAGATGATCACACTGATGTCTTTAAAGATTTTCCTGATATTTAATATTTTATGTTATTTTTTTTACGGGGAGAGAGGTTTTTTCGGCTGAGGTTTTTTCCCCTGGCTGTATAGTATCGTATGATACTAATGATTATAGTATCGTATGATTCTATAGTATCATACGAAGAATGTATTGATACCCCGTTTTTTTTTACCTCAGCGTAGGTACTTTTTGTTTCAACATTTACTGTATTATTTTAGCTCTCTTTTTCATAAGAATATGTATATATATTGTCCCTGTCTTCTTTCAGGAATCAAATTTTTTATAATCTTCACTTTCACAAAATTGTTGAGTAAAACTGTCTGTGCGAAAATTTAAAAAACCTTCCTCAGTTTAGTTTCTTGTGGTCATCCCAAATATTAAAACACAGTGTGTTTTTCACGACGATTCCTAATTTTTTTGTTAACCCGGATCTGGATTTTCCTCGGGATTTTCCTTGCTGTTATTGAATGATACTTTTGAGCTTTGAATAAGAAACACGTTTGCCAAATATGGAGAATATTTTTCAGTTTGGTTTTGATATTATCTCACGAAGAAACGAGCAATCCCGGTATCGAAGACTGAGAGAACCTCGGAAAGAACCCATAAATGTGGTATTTCAGGACCACCTCGGTGCCAACTATCCGGCTGTTAGTTATTTTCATTTCCCAATGAAACACTCGGTATAACTTTACCCGCACCTGAAGCTCACCAAATGTTAAATTATTGGGACTCCAAGAAGAAGATCGTATGTAAATTCCTTGAAAGAAGATTCCACGAACCCATATTTTTATGTTTAGCTCTAAATATTTCTCAAGAAATGATCCCTTTTCATTTTCAAACCTTATGAAAGAATACGTTGTTTTCCCGAGAATCAACAAAATCACAAACCCGATGTTTCAACGCCGAGTGCCGACGGACCTTTTCTTGGATCTCTCGGACGCTCTATGCTACAAATCCTCCCAAAGTTGCGACTAAAAAGCGAATGAAACGAATCAGATGCATCCCCGAATTACAGCCATTGAAACTTCATCGTGAGGATAAATAGAATCGTACAGTCGAAAATATATTCAATTAAAACGGTACATTCGCAACTCCAGAAGTTTATAAACGAGTTGGTGCATTTTTCTCTGCGCCCTTTTCCGACGTTTTGCTTTCGTTGATGTACACGGAGCATCAATTAGAGCTGCCAACGTATCTGTTTCGAAGTGATGAATCTAAATTGCAAATACATGCTTTATTTGAATTTCAAGGATTCGTGAAGACGATACCGTGACCATACATATTTATTCCGTAGGCATGTCGACGAATAGAACCAGACTGTAGCCGCTATAACGTCTAAAAATAAACTTATGTGAGACGTTATAATGTAATTTATTCTTGTGTTTTATGTTTACGTTCACATGTTGAGACAATTACGGAACGATATGGTTTTGGAGTATATTATTTGGTGGTTGTTCATTAGGAAAACGACTAGTGCATTGTGAAATAGCCTGGGCTGAATGTACTAAACGGTTTGATTACACTTTGCACTATGAAGAGCTTTCGGCGCCAAAAAAGGAAAATAGAAGAGTAAACTTGCAAGAGTTACGACGAGAATCATTATGGGATTTCGAAATTCAACCCCCATTTCTGAGAAAAAGAATCGATTGTGTCTCCGACAGTTCTTAACGGTTTTCGCAAAGTGTTGAGGAATGCATACCACGAATTTGTTTTACTCTTTTTCATTCGAGAATGATAGGACTAATAACATGTATACAACCCATAAAGAGTATTCACTAGTTTCGAAGAAAAAAACATGAAACTGAAATACAAATTAAAATTTATATTGATTTCAAACAAACCATATTGCAGAACTATTTTTTTTTTCATTGAATAACATTATGTGATTGCTTTCCTTACAGGCATTTTTCGAATTGAGAAAGAGTTTTACTAAAGGGATCAGGATCAATGAACTATAATTTCGTGAATTTTGGGATACCTTCAATAGACCAAACAGCTATACTAATATAAAAATGTGAATGTCCGTGCTTTTGAAACTTAGATGAATTCAAAATAGGAATTATCGAAATGAATACCATTTTCAATTCCCGGGCTCGGAGATCTTTCATCATATGCTTGGAGAAATGATATTAGATTTTGTCACTGAGATGAGAGATATACCGGTTTCAGCCTTGTTTGGCATCATCAGTAAATCATACACCTCAGAGACAAAATTTTCATAAAATACTTCGATATTTAAATCAATTAGGTGTGTTGTACTGATCAGAAATTTCTAAGTAGTGACATCCAATTGCGTCAAAATGAAGTTTTATATCTCCAATGCTATGCGAAAAAAACTCCCTGCATCTACTTCCACCTCGTCTTTCACTCAATGAGATTTTAGCAGTGGCCTTGAATCAGGGCCCTCATGCAGGTTTCTCCGAGTGATGGAAACGCCCAATTCTTTTCGCGACCGTGAAGCCAAGTGTTTTTGAGAAAATGAATAAAACGGTAAACAGAAAAATTCTTTGCCATTAAGGAGGCCACACCGAGAACATTTTTGAAACATAGATGAATTCAATTCAATTCCCAGGGTAAATATGAGAGATGGATAGACACACAATTTTTAGACTTTTAACAGTAAATTCCCCGTGCAAATCATACCTCTAGTAAGTTAATGAATATTTTCGATCACTTTCTGTTAGCTAATTAGCCTTACCTATTGACATGGCTGAAAATTTGCCGAATGGTTATGGATTTCTCCTAGATTTTTCATTTTTTTTTTGTCTGTACGCTTTGAGATATTTTTCGAAGAATCTCGTACAGTTTTGTGTGGAAAAAAAACTACACATTTTATAAAAAGAAGCGATGTTATCACGTGTATGAAAAATTTCGGAAATCGAAAGATATAATAATGAACTCATCAAAATTTGTTATATTTCTTGTCATTGAAATTTCAAGTAGGAATCCCAATCGGATGAGTCCATAATAAAAGTTGATATATTTACATATGAAATGGACCATTTCGTCAAGTACTCCTTGTGTTACTTCACCATGAACCGATTCCAGTTATGTATTGAAATCATTCCGCGAAAAATTTAGGACATTATGTAGATAAAAGTTTTTTCACATTGAAAAAGTTCCGCTGAAATCTAATTGAATTTTGCCTGCTCATAATATTTCATTCGATTTTGGATGAATAGCATTAGGAAACGCGAAATATGTAGGATTATCAGATTTGCTCATAATATCCATCGATCCGTCGCTAGCTGCCACAAGCTTTACTAGTTTTCGAAGTATAATATCAATATAAATTATGGAACGATAATCCTTTTACCCTCATGCGTGAAAATGGTAGATGCTGCTATCAAAATAATTAGCCTTTATGGTCATACTCTGATTTCGTCCGGAAAATGGATAATCCTAGTTCCATCAGGCCGAAATGAATAATTCACATCAGGGCCATATTACCTACATATTGGGTACGATCGAACGAGGTTTTATGCAGTTCGGCTCCCGTGGTATGAAATGGATAGAAAATATTGACAAATGACAATTAATGGATGGTGTACATCGAATACGTATCCATCAATCAATTCTGGTTTCAGCAAAATTCATTACTGTGTTGCAACGTATTGGATCGAGGGCGAAAAATAAACTGAAATGATTCCTTGCTTGGATTTGGTTCATATTATGAATTCGATAAAACCGTGGAATTATTCATAGTGAAAAATGAGATTATATATTGAATTCACGTGTTCATTCGCACAACGCATTCAGCAAATATAGGTCCATATTTGCGAGCATCAGATTTTTTCTGCAGCATTTTTCGCAGATCTTGAATATTTATATAAATGGCATTCCAGAATAGTTCATCCAGATCTGAACAGATATTTTTCGAATTTTCGATTCACAGATTCAAATTATTGTATACATCCGAATGTATGTATGTATTTCCAAGATTAATTCTTTATAATATAACTGCATGTTCTTTCACGAGCTCAGAAAAAAAAACGAGGCAAGAAGCGAGCTTTTGAATGAACAAAGATCAAAATAAGACTTTTTTCTATACGAGTATTATAACATTTTCATGAATATCGTTTAGTGATTTTTGCATTGAAAATGTTGCTTGGCAGAAATGTTTTCTCCACCACGAATATGACAAATAATACATGAAACCGAAATCGAAATCCTGTTGGTACTGTCCCATCAGGGACCTTGGAGTTGCAGGATTCAAGTTGGTGTTAATAAAAGAAAACTCACTCATGACGTTTTCAAAATTCAATTAGTAGTTTGTTTGAATTTGGCAATTTATTTCAGTTTTTATATTATGTTCTTGGATTAATTGACAAATGAACTAGATTTGAGCATTTTTTCAGTCTTGTTCAATTAAAAATGGCAAGAATTGATAACAACGTGAAGTCAATAAAACACATGGTAATTTAGCTGATTTATATCTATGTTTATTATGCTTGTTTCAAATTGATCAGAATAGGAAACATCTATTATGAGTTGGAGGTTGGAAGTGTGAACTAGATCGAAAGAAAGGATCTCACTGAAGAAGAGGCATATAGCTCTATCCAAATTGTAAATATTCTGGGTTAGTGAATGTTATCCTCAGCGGAGTGGCTGAAAGCTAATGTAATTAGCTTTTTTTCTATACATTTTGTTGCTGAATCATATTCAATTCATCAAAAAATCATTTCAATTTTTTTTTCTACGCTGATGAAATATTTCAGTTCCATATCGAACAATTATAACTATTTCCTGATGATCTTATGAAAATTGTCGGTAGAAAATCTTCAAGTTAAGTATATTCTTTCGAAATTTCTTGAACTGAGCATTCACATTCATGTGAAAACTGAAACAAGCTCAACAATTTCGAATTGATTCGTTCTGGAAATATAATTAATAGTTTTCTAGGATATATTCATTTATTTTCTGTGATTGTCCAAGGGACATTTTGAGTTATTTTTTGTCACTAGAAATTAAGCTGCGACATTTTTTTATGTGATCAGTCATCCGACGGCCGAAATGCTTCATGAAAATTTTTTTCATCCATTCATTTTGGGCATTACAATAATGTATAGCCGAGAAGTGCAAACAGTATCATGGGAAATGCTTCTAGCTTTTTCAGGTGGTTAATACCGAAAGCAGTTGATAGTTGAAAGTTAAATGGAGAGAGAGGTGAAGCTCAAATTATTATTTCCTGAGAAGAACAATTCAAGATAAATATCACAGATTTAATTTCTATTCGATTTTGAATGAACTTGTCATACACAACTTTCACTTTCAACCACCAGAGTACGCAGAAATCATTGGCCATGTCGAATACTTTGTTTAAAGCTCGGTTTAAAGCATCTTTTCCCACCGTTTCCATGTGAATGGATTGGTCAGTCCTTGTCATTATTTTCGGAATTCGCCCATTTCGCTTGACACCTTCAATGATTTATGTCCCCTTGAATATTCATTTTTCTGTGGTTTATCATTGTTTGTCATTTAGTGAAGTGTGGGATTTCCCGTATATTTTTCGACTCTAGAACAAATGTCCTGTTGTCGGTGAGTAGATAATCGAAATACATAGTCTTGTTTATGTTATACTCAGAATCATATCTCGGTCAAGTTTTCCGGATTGTTGTGGGGCTCACTTAGTAAATCATCTCATTTCACTCACGCAATATTATCATCCTTTCGAATGGAGTACCTACCACGCGAAAGTAGTTAACCCAATCAATATTGCTGTGAAAAGAAACTTGGTATAGAATTCGCAAAAACACCTTCTTATGCATACTGAATAGGGTCACCATAATTCAAATAATAATAATATATTGTGTGCAATGTTTCCGAGCCAATACTCGATCAAATCGACTAGGTACCATTATTTGAACAAGCATTTTTAATGCAGAATGTCTATAGAATACACAGGTAATGGGACAATTAAGTTTCAGAGAGACTGGTCCTCTCTGAATAACTACATCTCATCTGCGAACCGTTCTAGTGACGTTGTGATCAAGAAATCAGACACTGAGAATTTCAGTACAATGCTATGCAGAAGAGAGGAATGATAGAGGGCATACACCGGCAACAATCTCAAAGAAAATACGAAAATAAGAAAATGTACCTATGAGACGGAGTTTCTAGAGAAGAAGAAAGCTGAAAGGAAAACACTCTGGCGAAATCTCCAAGGGATGGATCACTATAAAAAGTTCCTTTGGAACTTTGAAACTACAAGATCCAAAAAGTAACTGGATCCAAAAAGTATCTGGATCTTGGTAAGAACCAAGTACAACTACCAAGCAAGTAAGGACTTGCTTCTTCAAGCGCCAGAGAGCATCTCTTGAGAATGGGATTATCGGACACGTCAAAGTGTAGAATCTGTGGGGAGGTGGAAGAAACTCCTATTCACCTATTCACGGAATTTTTGCCATTGAAAGCCCAAGAAAATAATGGATTGGTCAAGAAACTTCTAGAAGTGAGGAATTAGTCTCGCTGAAGCGAGGGGTCATAATATACCCTGAGGTCGCAGTGGACTGTAACGCCTTTTGAACTAACTTCAATGTTAATTAAAACAAAACCTCGAAATGTTCGGACCTTTTTTAGTTTTTCGACTATAACTTCTAAAAGACAAAAGACGCATCCTTGAGAAAACCAAGTGACAAATTACAAACACTACAAGTTCTAATAATTTGTATACTAGTATTCGATATGAACGTTAAAGAATTCAAAATTTGACCGAATCCATACCTAAGCAAAAGTCGTTTTCGAGTTGATGTTTGAATTCTTCTTATTGTTTTCACATGCGTCTGCCGAGATGCAGCTGAAATTTAGCTGTATATCACCTACAATTTGAGGTTACATCATGTATCGAGTGTTTTAGTTATCGTAAGTGGAGCTCTTTTCTGCACTCAAATTTGCTTTCATCGATCTGGTAATATTTAATTCATTTTTTGGTAGCCATATAAAACCACGTACATTTTCTTGCTCTAGTTTGCAATGAGGCAGTAGTTGTTGAAGCTTCTGAAACCGTTTGTGGCTGATTTATTATCACTACCTCATTTTAAGTGCCTTTAGATTAATATTGCCATTATTTCATCTTATATGATTTGGAAAAATTTCTCCACTAACTTAAATATTAATTATTATACATTATTATTATATTGCAGTTCTGCATTTCTGCTCTCCTTTATTTTACAGAATAGTAGAAAAACTAACAGTTTCGTATTTCGTCATTGAAACAAAACAAAACTCATGGAAATAAATACTAATTTGAATAATACTCAAATTTCAAACACACTCTGCGAGCGAAGGACAGAATAATAACAGAGATACGTCTATATTCGGATACTAACAGAATCTGATGGTGTCCTTGACAAGAATAACAGCTTATTATGATGGAGCATTATTGCATTCAATGACATATTCATCGATTCTTTAATATCCAATTCCTTTTACAAAAAACACTTGCATTACGGATTCAACTGATATGAATTGTGGATGATCGAATTATCGGATAATAATTCATCATCGATAACGCTGGACGATTTGCTGAAAAACTTTATATTTCTATCGGTGATTCAGTAGGAATATATTTTGAGCTGATTCGAGTATTTACAAAGAATATGGCTGGATAAAGTTAGTCATCTATATGAATTTCCCATCGATTCAGTGATAGGTTTTGAAACCTTTCGGAACCAGTGGCGTAGCATTTGAATCAAGAGTATTCATACATCATGAAAAGACAAAAAACATATAATGCATATCTCAATATCTTCTTCGATTAATTATCAGGTGAACAGTTATGTTGCATTGTTGTTATATCAGAGGAATAAGAATGTGAATATTTGCATTCGATGCAATTCATCCGTCACTCTGGAATAAAATTTAGGTCATTCCAACGATTCAAATATGTCAGCGTTACACAATTGTCATTTTTAAGCCAAAATACTGATTTTATTCTTCAAATTCATGAGACGACTAGCTGAAGTGGCCAGACTATGGATTAAAAAAAAATTAGTAATTTATTGAATTATCCAGATTAAAGAGGGTGTTGAGGTGAAAATTCTTGATTGTTCAACAAGGTTTTCTCATTTATTACCTGAGTAAATACTCTGCGTCTACCTACCTTATGACCTCTAATACTGAAAGGCACAATTCCAGATAGTTCTTTATTGCAGACGTTCAGTAATTTCATTCGCTTCGCTTCCCGCCTAGTTATGAACTCACAGAGTGAAACGAGAAAAGTTGTGACCAACTGTTGTCAATGGGAGTTTAGCCGGAAATGGTATTGATATATCCGAGTTCCTAACTCTTGGGAAGTGTCAAAAAATTCGATAAAACACATCCCTCACCTTTTGGACTGCAATATATCACTTTGTCGTAGAAGAGTATGTGGACTGTGCAAACAAATGGTGCTGGTGTCTATTCGGCACCACTATTTGACAGAATCATAAAAAATAATTAATTCACTTTTTTTAAATCATCCCAATAAAATACAATCGAAATTAACAAGATCATCAGAGACTTGTCGAAAAAAAATCAAGTCAAACTATGAAATTTCAGTATTGCCCTCATAGGGGCGGTAGGAGTCAACACAAACACCAGAAAAGTCAGAAATTTGCGTTCACTCAATGAAACATACCTTTGACGACTTTATTATTTGTGCAAAATCATACCCAGCATCTTCAGGTGCAATTCCGTATGAAATAGGTATTTGTTTTGTTTGGTCAATGGAGGCAGTATGATTATTGTATGCCAGGAGGAACCAGATAGTATACTTTGTTCCTGTAATATCGCGCAATCTGTTGGTTCCAGGTACGGTACGGTATATTAGCCGTACCCATATGAAGGATGGGATTCAAGTCAGGACATCGTCGACAGTACCAGATACGTTCCACTCATCCGTTTTCAGTCAAAATGATCAATTATTCAAACAAACAAAGAATTAAATCCACCAAAATAATTTTAGATACACTCCAATAACACAAATATATGAGAAATTCATGTAAAAAGAATCCTGATCCTTGCAGGACTCTTGATGCCATAAAGCATCATGGGAAGTTACAGAAACATTGAAGAATAATTAATTTTTCAGAATAATATCAGAATAATAATTTATTCGACCTCATTATATGATAGTTCACATTGAATGATAAGATGGAAATCAAATTTAATCATTCGTGTTTTGTCGACTTTTATTCGTTTTACAGTTGTTTGAATAACTTGGGATTGTGATGTAGTTGTTTTTATCTATGAAATCTAATTTGTCGCCCTAACGCAAAATTATTTCGAGCGATACCAAATGTTCACGAGCTGCTACTGGCCCCTAATATAATACATAGCATGAAACGACATAACTTCTAAATTACGAGTCATATTTTCCATGAGATTTTCACTCGAGATTTCCATTCCTCTTTCCGATCTTGTGTATCTCTTGAATCCTGATCGAATATTTTTTGTTCTATTTTTTGAATGGTAGTTTCAGCCGTAGAGTTCATAATTGAAATACATATAGCTCAACCTGGGCATGTAAATGCATGCATGCCTCTTCAAAGTCAATTTATCTGAATGATATTATTGATGTTGGGTCACGCCACTGCTCGAAATATGACCTCGAGAATATCGAGTGTATATTAATGGACGATACATTAACGGACCACTCTTCTTTTCAATCACCCTCGCTCGACAAAAACCAACGTTCAAACAAGAGGAGCGCACGAAAAAAGGATTAGAGGGGAGTTCCCTAAAACCGAGAGCGTTGCCTCCGACAAAAAATAGCCGCGGTGCACCTGACAAAAACGCCGAAATAACGTCGCGGCAGCATTGGGGGAGTCAGATACCTAAAATTATCCGGAAGTTCGAGTATATGTCTTCACTTTTATCGCTCTCTCATGTTCCGTGAAATGTGGGAACGAGTTATTTTTTGTGTTGACTTAACTTCGTTACATCGTGGGGCGAATCGCTCATAGATCAACGAGGATGTTCCTCGCGTTGTAGGTCTGGCCTTTTATTAATCGGCTCGATCGAATTGATCTGGAGGAGGTTCCGGAAATTGGCGTTATCCTTTGTTGCGATTTTTGGGGGCGTTATGTTCATGAAAAATTTTAATAATTGAGCCGAAACATCTGTTATTTCCTGAATCTGCCAAAAATGGACTCACTGATGAAGAACTCGTGTTGAAATGTAATTCTTCAGTCCAAGGGTATAATTTCCATTGAAAAACCTAAGGGGCGGTATTATAAACGTGTCGACCGAGAATTTAAATTCAACCTCAGTTCTAAAACCCGTTTCTGTTGTCCAAAACTGGCCCTCAAGCTGAGGAAGAAATTCAAAATTGGTCAACACGTTCATAATCTCATATGGTCGGTTTCATAACAGTGAATTAAAATTCAACCTCAGCTTGTAGACCGGTTTCTGGGAGGACAGTTTTGGTATACAGAAACCGGGTTTGAAACTCAGGTTCAATTTCGATTCCTGGTTGACACGTTCATAGTACCGGCCCTTATAGTTTTGCAATTATCAGGGTTCGATTCAATTCGCCGGTGGAGTTAATTTATTAGTAAAACTCGCCAATGGTTCCGTGAGGGAATTTGCTGTTTTGGAGAACTCACCGAACCATCCACTGTTGGGTGAACAATTAACAGTGATGTGCCTAAGGTGGCGTTGTGACACAGTAACAAAGCCTACACAGAACACAAATATTCTTCTGACTCGCACAAGCTTTGAGTAGTTTCTGAAGGGTTTTACAGAAACCCAAAAGGCATGGAAATACAGTACAATATAATCATCAGGCCGGTTTTACAATCGGTGGTAATAAGTTTGTACTGTATGAAAACCACTAAGGTAATGAAATTCTCAGTGTCAATTTCGAAAAATATTGGGAAACGCCAACTTTTAAATTCAATGGATGGTTCTTAAAAGAATTTTTAATATACCGGGTGTTCCAAGAATAACGTTCGTTACAAGATTTTCGGGAAGCTAGTTAAGCTATGACAAGAGAGATGTAAATTTTATGAGATTTGTGGGACTTTTCGTTTTGCCGGAAGTGACAACAACATTCGTTATTCATATGTATTAGTATAAAAATAGATTCTCATTAATTTCTGAGTGGTTTCCATTTCAAATTCTCGAATTTCTGTCGAAAAAAATCACGAATAAAACATTTAAATGCAGCTCTTCTGAAATATATCTTCTAGATTTTTCATTGGAAAAAGTCGTTTTTAGGCGTCCGCTAAAAGTAAGAAATTAGTTTTGTCACAATCAGAATTGAAAATACGCTAAAAAAACGTTGTCAAAGTTCTCAATTTCGACAACGTGAGAACTCAATTTTTTCAAATGAGAACCTAATTTCTTATTGCCATAATCAAATGTATTCCGAAAAATAATCTATGCGTGTGGACATAGAACCAATGCCCTAAAATTCACATTTCTTGAGATATCAGAGAAGATCAATTTGCGCGATCACATTTCGAAAAGAATTTCAGAAGAGGTACTTTTTTCGTATACCATTTTTCCCGATTCAGCCTTGAGAAGAAATATAGCCATCGTGAAATTTGCTAATGAGCTATGCCACCTCTACGGGTATTCCGAGCATTAAATCTATCGCGATTTCATGGAATCAAATGGAGTCCCTTATGGTCATGATGGAAAAAAATAAAACATGTGTTTGAAGAACATTCACCACATCAGTAAAAACCAATTTACCGAAAAGCATTTCATTCGATTATTTAACGAAATTTCAACAAGGCAGCATTGGATTGTGTACATGAATTCGAACAAGAGCTCAAATATGAAGTTCATAATTTTGCCTTGAATTTTTTCTCAACAATAAGATCTTAGATCTTTTCTCATTCAGCTCTTGAAGTTTAGTTCTCGGGTTTTGTGATCGAATGCACAATGGCAGTCGATTTCAGTTTCAGATTTTTTTTTACCGTCTGGGGCACGATAGTACTTGTTCTGAGTTTCGAGAGTTTCAAAAATACAGATCCTCCCATTTTCAATCCTCTCCTACCGTCGGATTCTTTTATCCCTATTTTCTATTTCATATAACCAGATTCGAAAAATATGAGGACTCAGAATGAGAAATGAATTCTGGTCCTAGAACTATTCGAAAGGTTGATAATCGGGAATCAATAACCGAAAATGTTACGTTTGGTCTTCCCGATAACTTTTCAGACTCTACCCTATTGATCAACTTCTCAATACTGATGTAACGTTATCGCAGGAAATGAAAAAAAATTAACATTGCGCTGCTAGAATATTTATTGAGTTCATCCTCGGAGCAAACCCTCTACATACAATAGAAAAAACAAATATATCCCTTCTGTTTGAACACTGGACACCTGACAACTGTTTCTTTTCGCATACGTATACTTCTTCGGTCCATATTCTGTTGACGCAAGCCTCGCAGAAATCCAGACTTACGACCTCCGAAAGAAGAGATCTACACATAAAAATCCTCGATAACACTCTTTCCTGTACCGGATAAAGGAACGATATCAATCTCGCTTTTACAATCCCAGATTTGCCTGCCAGATGGGATCTTGTCGAAGCAAATTCTTGCAGGTTTACTATCTGGGATTCAACCCCAACGTCTCACTTCGCCATGCACTATGAAACGTCGAAAACGCTAGAACTACCTAGGCACATTCACAGTTCTTTTTTCTAGACTGTCGAATTTTCATCGAAATGGTGCATCATTTAAACTCTGAGAAACTTAAATGCACAACGAATTGGATGACAACGGGGTTTTTCCTAAAATTTTCTCAAACTTTTTCGGTTTTCTCTACCAGTCTCTGAAAGACTCAACAATAGAAGTCAACATCAATTTGTTTGAGGCAAATCACTCAACAATGTATTGCCTATCAATAATTAATCATTATGTATATCGATTACACAATTATTGCAATTGTTCATATTAATTCCTGACGACAAAGTTTTTTTATGGCTCACCATGGTTGTAGTATGGTGAGGCGAACAACATTGAATGCTTCAACTTGTATAGCTTGTACAACACTTTTCGTATTTTCTATGAATTCTTAAACTATCCCACCGCAACACTGCTTGCTATGATATTTTCAAATAGAAGGAACGTTTACTCTGCCTTTCTGCAAGCTCCTGCCATTCCAATAATAATTATTAAACCTTAGCCGCCATTAAGTGTTCTTTGGTCATCAGCTTCTCACACAAATTCAGCGCAATCTTCTTTGGTAAAAACTTTTGACCTCTTAGCACTGCAGTCGTCCAATTTGATAGCGTATATTAATACGCTATAAAATTTTTATATTTTTAATGTCAATATACTTGTTTAGATTTAATTCAGATCTTAACATTGAGTAGAATGTCCATAATGTGGATACTTTTATGTAGATCTTTCTCACCCTTAAAATATGAAATCAAGACTTTTTTATTGAAATCTTATAAATTTTTCGTAAGCCAAATCGTTTGACTTGTTGGGAATTACTGACGGAAGAGTCTTCACATCGTTCGAAAGCAGAACTCATTTCGTAAAAGTAAATAATATCCGTGCATTTTGGCTTATTCATTAATAAAATGTCAAACTGAGATGAAGTGGTACCTGTCTAGAGACTTGATTCATGTTTTCATAATTTTTATCAATTATATCATATATTTAATATTACTTCATTCATCTTTACATTTCGTTATTGATAACATGATTTTTTGTGTGTTTGGTTTGTACTCGATTATCTCTTTTTCACTTTCAACTATATTGATGCGAGTAAATGAATAATTTTTGCGAAAAAGGACGTAGATTATAATAACAAATTTTTTGTTTGTTAGGACATTATGTTTATATGAAATTTTTATATTTAATATTCTATCCAAGGCGAATGTTATAGAGCAAAAATGTGAACATCCTGTATTTCAATCCAGAGTCTTCTCAATCGAAAGCAGACTGAATAGAATCAAACTTTCAGTGCCGATAACCGCAAGCTCCACGTCGGTCGGCTCTAATCAAGTTTCTCAGAATTAGAATTAGCCATTATTGTATCCCCGCTATTCGTCCTTGTGTGTTTAATGCCCGAGAAGTTAATAAATAGGAACGGATGATGTAGCTTTCGGTCCCGTCTGAGGACTGTGTGGGATGATGACTCATTCAACGCAATATTTATATGGCCAACTTCGGTGTATTGGCGAGTACGTGACAGAAATGTGATTATGCTCTTACATTTCAAGTAATCTGGCCTCTCTCTTTATGGCGTTTCTGTTTTCTGTGTCATTCATTGTTCAGAATTTGAGATGGTCGTTCGGATGTTCCGTCCGCGTGATTTTTATGATCAACATTTCGTCCGTCTATCGCCTGATTAATTGCGATGATTGCGGAATTTAACGAGCAGTCGTTTGTGAAAATTTTTGTTCGTAACAAAACTGCGAATAGGCAGGTTTATAGGATTCGAACACTCCCCAGCTAACTTAGTGATGATTTTAGGAAAACTCAGCGTTAAATTATGCAGACTTCGCCAAATAAGTGTGGATATGAGTTTTTGATTGCACCTGAGCAATAAATGCAATATATATATATATATATATATATATATATATATATATATATATATATATATTCTTATGAAAATAGAGAGCTAAAACAATACAATAAATGTTGAAACAAAAAGTACCTGCAATTAAAATCAATTCTGAGAGGGAATCGTATAATTCTTACCTCTCAAAATTGTGAATGATTTCAAGCCTAGGTTGTCCGACGATTACGAATCATATCCTACACATATTCGGGGAAATTTGTGACAAAAAAAATGAGAATATCATTAACTGGAAGTCATAGCCAGGTACAGCTTCAGATGCTGTTTCTATATCATGAATAGACACGGAATGTACGTGGCGATAACATATCTATGTAGAAATTTTCACATGAAAATCTGAGAGAGTAAAAGATTTATGGCCCCCAAAAAGATATAGAATTCTCTCATGCATACCTAATATGAAGGCTGAGCCTTTGACTTGTACATATTTTAACAATAGATTCTTGTGGTGAAAAATCATTTTTTTTTGTACACATTTTAATCCGATGCAGTCCAGATTTTGATTTTTCATAAAGAGTTTTTCGAAGCACTACCGTATAAACCTTCGGAAAAATGTAGCAGAAATTTAATTCTGTGAATCTTCTGAACAGAATTGCATTCCGCCAAAGCAGAAAAAAATTCTTTTTTGCGCTGATATACATTTTTCAATTATTAATTTCTCGAAAAGTGCGCATTTCGGGAGATTTTACAACGAACACTTTTGTTTTCAGACTAATGTGTTTTTTTGCAATTTTTCCGAACGTAGAGTGCTGAACATCAGATATAAGAATAATTGAGAGTGGATGCTTTATTCAGGTTTGTTAGTTGAATTCATACTGAAAATTTGATATAAGCAATTTCTTCACTGATTTTTCATAAAATTTCCCTAGTACTGGAAGATCTGTAGGTTTCGACTGTTATGTTATCCAAGCTTGGTTTGCGTATATTTATTATAGGACCTGCTATTCAAACTTCGGGAATATGCTTTAATTCAAACAATACTCGAGAATTCCTACCAGTTTCTTGTATTCACTCCCATTCAGGACTTTGAAAATGAACCATGGGATGTTTTCGATGTTGACTCCCAGGTGTTTAGATTTCAGATTATTTATGAAGGATTTGGAATTGATCTCCCTAATTAATTCCAATTTACCAATTATTTGTGTTTTTGGCCCAGTTGAAATATAACTGCCATAAATTTACCGGATTTGATTCCGATCAAAGTTGACATCTAAACATTCAGCATTCAGTTTCGAAGTGTTTTGGTAATGATTTGTATATAATTCACATTTTTCCTTATCGGTCTAATATTCTTTCACAGTATCTTCGAGTGTGGGAATTGAGATTAACTTTCTGGAAAAACATTGTATTTTTGAAATCGTTAATAATTATATTCTCAATTTTTGACTCACTCGATATAACCTCACTGTCACTGTCAGTGTGAGAGACTCTGTCACTCTGCTCATTTTTTTGTCTAAGTGTGAGAATACTAACAATTTCAACTCTATGGTTGCAAGAAGAATTAAATTCCGTTTTTTCTTTCTTGTACCTGTTTTTTATAAAATATTACATTGTATAAACCTTGTCCGGACTATAACGAACGCAACAAGAAAAGAATCATTCAATTTGGTAATGCGTGGTAATGCGTCTAACAGAGCTTCATATTGATTTTTATTCATATAGATATCGAATAAAAATACTAAATTTTAATGTTAGAAAGCAAACCAGGTGTTGTAATACTGTGGAATAAATTCAGACGGGCACACTGCCCCTTTCTCCGTTTGCAGGGTGCAAGGCATTTTTTATATATTCGCTATTATGATGACTGTCACTACCGTAACTTTGCTCAACCATAGCCAGTTTACTCTGTTATGAACGACTGGATTATAAGAAATGCATGAGGGCACATGCCAGTATTATGCGAATCAGTTGTGCCATCTTGCGGAACATTTCCTGAACCTTCTCCTACTGGCTATCCCAGCAAAAATAGGGTATTCGCGAAGATTTTTCAGTACAAGATAGCATGGAAATTTCATTTCAATCGATGAGCCCCTCCTGGGTTTTCGGACTTTTGATCAATCAGCGTTATATTAATCTGCACAGTTTCCGATTTCCACCGACCGAAAGCGGTTCTCTCGTTCCTTCCAAATACGGCAACCCGATATCGAAACACGTTTCGTTTTATTTACGCGATTCCCGACAGCCTCCCACCGCAGCCTGCGGGTGCGGATCGTGCGTTACGTAAGATAATTCGAGAGTTTGAAACGTTGATGTTCATCGCGGTTCGCCGCTTTAGGACATAAATGCTAATTTCGCGTTTGTGTTCGCCAGGCCGGCTCTCAGTTGGGAAACTTGCCGATTTTGTCTTGCACTCCGTACGTGATTGAGAGGTTCCAGTCCGGCCACAGAGGGTCACTTGGTAAGATTAAGTCGTTGGACAGTTCAGAATTATTCTAGAACTGGATCAATTTGC
This sequence comes from Hippodamia convergens, assembly GCA_038502775.1. Classification (NCBI taxonomy): domain Eukaryota; kingdom Metazoa; phylum Arthropoda; class Insecta; order Coleoptera; family Coccinellidae; genus Hippodamia; species Hippodamia convergens. The sequence continues at coordinate 36,225,195 of CM076610.1, forward strand.
AGAAAAAAATTAGACCTATGTTATTATTTATCATTATTAGCGACTGTCCTAATACTTTTGCCGAATCTCGCATACTGATCGCTATACTTTTCTATTTCTCCTATCATCCTCATTAATAGGTAGCTCTATCTTTCATGGTTTCATCCAAGTGGTTGCTGGTCTTCCTCGTTTCTGTTTTTTTTTTTGCTTGGTCTGTATTGGAATGCTCGTTTCGGCCATCTATCATCCCCCATACGTTGTACGTGACCATTCCATATCAACTGCAGAGTTTCTATCTTTTCTGATGTTCTATGTATTCAATTTATCCTTCGTGTTATTTCACCATTCGTTATATGCTCAACTCTGCATATTCGACATGACCCTCTCATAATATCTCTCAATAATAAATTTTAGGTTTGTTTTCTTGGTCATTTGCCAATATGTATTCCTAATCATAAGTTAGAATAGGTTCTACTATTGATTTGTACATGGTTATTTTGTTTTTCAAAGAAATTTGGTTAGACCAAAGAAGGGAATTGAGAATCTTGAGAGTTTTTCGACCTTTTTGAATCTTGTGTTTAATATACCTTTCTCGACCATTTTCTGTTGATCCTTTGTTTGAAATTATACTGTCCAGATACATGTATTGTATAGAAAACCTCTATCGACCAGAAAATTTCGGATATAGGAATCTCAGCAAGAATACGCTACACCTACTCATTGGAAACAGCTCTGATGGGGTCGAAATAGACCTTGAGGTCCTAGGCGGAAATAGGGCAGCCGCCACCACTCCCCCCCCCTAGATGGAGAATCCTGAAGATCACATTCCACTTACATATATATTATTCCGTATTAGATCTCAAACCTTAATAATTATTTCATTTGAAACATACAATTCACTTTTTCTTCAATTAGAATTTTCAATTCAATTCCTACAGCATAATCTTTTTAAATCACTGGATAGGGAGGCGTGGTTCTGTAGAATGGCCTGAGCGATCATATTCTTTCACGCCGTTAGATTTCTTCCAATTGGTAGGTTATGTAAAAAGTGTGGTCTAAAAATCAAATCAAACAATCCGACTAAAAAAGGATGAGGTCGATCACCCCGCAGATGTTAACTCATATTAGAAAACATTCCTATTTATGTCTAGGATGCTGCGAAGATGTTGATGGCTGGCACTCATTCGGAATATTTCATTCAACGACGGCATTTACAATAACGCTATGGCATCAGTTTCACCGATTTTATTTTGATGTTGTAAATTTTCTATGCTAAAGAAACTTATGTTTTTTTTTATTGCAAAGAATTTTGAAATGAAAAAATTCTTAAAAAGAAAATGGAAAGAATTGTGGATTGACTTGTTAACTGAAGAAATTTTAATTCAGGAAAAACATTTTCAACTTATGAAATATCATTTCAAAATTAGAAGCCTTCATGTATCGGGATGCATAATAATGGAGATACTGAATTCTATTTCATTTGGCTGTTTCACATCTATATGTCTACCTGTCTATACAGGTTGAGTCTTTGACTTTAAAGAGAGGATTTCTGAGGTCAAATGAAATTTCCTTCAGCGGTTCTGTTTAAAATCTGTAAACAAATATAATTTTCTAATATGTCTCGTGAAAGATTAAAAATATAGGGCACATTTTTTCATTGATTTGATGGATCTTCCGCAAACTCAAAATTCCCTATATATATTTTAGTTTCTTCATTAAGAAAATTACATACCATGACATTTCATGAATATATCCACATTTTGGATAATAAGAGAATTCCTCGAAGTTTCTTGCTAAATCGCTTCCTTTATTCAAGAGTGACACAACTCAAGATCAAAACATTCAAATGCCACAAAGATACCTACTTTGATATGTAGGTATCTATATGATATATGGAGGTCCCACTGATGTGGGGGAAATTTCTTTATGGTTTAATGTAGGCTCGTTCACTGATCTTTTCCGTATCGTTAAACGGAAAAAGTAGATTTTGAGTTGTGTCACTTTTGAAGCGAGGGTGCGAATTGTGTCGTTTTCGAGGACTTGGATATTTATAAGGTTCAGATGGTATATATAAAAGCTTGAAAAAACTTCAGTATTCAGGCTTTCAGAGCTGCCATGGAGTATTAAGTATTTTTTTTCCGAAACTCTAAATTTTTTTTACCCATGTTGATGATGTTGTTTCTTCTGACAGGTCAAAGGTTTTGATTAAAAAAGGCGAAAGCGGAATATATGAACGAAATTGAAAGTCATTGAAGTTGAAATTATTCAGAGAATTCAGGAAATGGGGAAAAAATTCAGGCAGCTGCCTGATTATCACGCATCTCAATTCAGCGAGAACATCTCCGAAAAGTATAACTCCTGAAGATGCCAGACACTCGAACTGGCTACACGACAGCTAATTTTATATGTTCAAAATCCGCGAAATGGTTCCTGTGATTTTTTTTTATTTTAACTTGTCAAAAGATACACCTCGTTCAGTTTAATAATTCGTAGTTGGTAGTAAAATAGCAAATTCGTATTATAAGAATTTGATCCAATTAGGGTATACAAAAATTATTCATTCGATATTGAAAATATAAGAAAAATGTGTTTCTTGAGCAATTTTGACATAACACATTTGTCATTTTGAATTCGAAACTATTGTAACAAATCATTGTTGCATAAATCTCATTCGAGGTGGTTCAACATCGAGAATTTTTTTTTTTTTTGGCATTATTGTGACTCTATTTTTTGTTCCTTTTGCAAAAGTCCTCATTACCAAAATTGTAGAATTTCTTCCGATGTTCAGAATAAACCGTGTTCTATTTTGTAATTTAATGATCACGGTAAATTCCGAACATATAATGAAGGACTGAAATTCGTCCAAAAATTCACTGACGGAATCTCAACCGTTTCGTATCTTATGAATCACGTTAATATTATCATATCCTCTGACATATGGAATAACTGGCGTTTTCAGATCAAAAAACAACTCATACGTTCTCGTTTTGATTTATAGTAATTCCTGGAAGTGCTTAGAGACGTGCGGAATGTGAAGTCGCATGAACAGAATTTCAGTGTCGGTTTATTTTTGGATCGAGTCTTACGAAATAGCGCTCTCCGTGCATCATCTGCATGTGTCCGAGCGACCGAAAACGTGGCAACGTCGCAGCGAAGGCGAGCAGCTCTGAGATGTGATCTCGTGAGTGTGGGGTTGGAACAGATGTCTGGACCTCAGGAACCGGTCATTACTCGAATAGTATCCCAATTTTGCATAAGATCAAGGGAAATGAAAGACTTCATCCCTAACCCTTTCGCTTTCTCAGTTCGAGAACCATTGTGCGAGGAGAAATTTCCCGGTTTCTTCTTTTTGGAATATTAATAAGAAGTTGAGCGTTGGGGCATAAGAAACAGTAAAAAACGTGCATGACCAAGTGACTGGACCTGTTTGCGTCCACAGGTCAAGGTGTTTCAGATCGGGATTTTTCAAGAAATCGGGGTGAATAATTGATTTAATTGTAGAAGAGATGCAAATGGAGCCACTTTCTACGACATATACAATAAGATTGTTGAATATTTAATATCAGTCTTGAGAACCAGCATATGATTAGTGAGGTATACATTCTATTCAGATAATATCATCTGTTTTTACTCATCCCAAACTGATCAGTAAAACAGTCTGGTTAGTTGATAAAACAAAATTTCTAAATTTATTTCAACAAAAAGGTCCTTATACCTCAGGATTACGATTACCATGATACGGCCAAAATGTTGTAGCTCGAAAGTATTTGGTGCGATTTTGGTGTCTCTTTCCGTATAATATGAAAATGGCCATGATAAGAGTTGGCCCTTTTGATTCCTATCCGCGATCAGTGCAGGACGCTTTTTTTGTAGGTGCGAACCTACCCCGTTGGGATATTTAACTTTGTGCATATCTTTCAAGATAAGGGATGGAATTAAGTTAATAAGTAGGTATACGCATTTATAATACCGTATTTCAACAGAAATCATATTATCATTTTGTTTTTATGTTTCACTCGTAATTCAAGTAATCGGGACACATAAATTATTCTACCTCTTGACAGTCCCTTGGTACAGGCCAATCAATTACAGGGTGAATTCTAAAAATAGTAATTTTTTTGGCAGGTATTTACTTCACAGATACCGCGAACTGAAATCAATGCAACTCGGTCCAATCCGTGTCAGGAAACCCTCATGAATGCTGTTCAAAATTCTTATCAATCAACATGTCGATTCCTTGCAAAGTCATGTGTTGTTTTCAATAATCAGTTAATAATAATTATATTCAATAATTATGATGATTACTCATTTTCATTTCCAAAATGACCTTTCGAATTAGAGTCATTATAGATATTACTGTTGTAAGGTACAACAAGACTTGTTTGTAACTCCTCACCTCAGAAATGGTATTTAGTAAGTATTCCATCTCAGTTATAAATGAAATGTTATTAAGTCTTAATTGATGTAAATCCAATTAAGATTTAACATTTCATTTATAAGTGAGATGGAATACTTACTAAATACCATTTTTGAGTTTATTTCAGAAAAGTGTGGAGATAATTATTAATTATCGTAATCATCTATCGAATTATAGTTGTTTGAAAAAAAATGTCCTCTCTTACTACATTTCTCGTGTAACAATGTGCAATTTCATTGATTTTCATATTCTTGATTTACTCGGGAGATGCAATGAAGACAAAATATGAATTGACTGCGTTAGATTAAGTTTTAGATCATATAAAACGTGGAGAATACCTATGAAAACTTCTAAATCCGTAATGAAAATTACCAGCTTCACCTTTTACTCAGCAGCAGAGGAGCCATGTCATGGTCTTTTTAGTACCCGGCCCGCCTAATATTGAAGTTCTGATCGAAGCAATACATTTCCAATTGACCTCAAAAGTTAACTTCGATGTAGTTGGAATATCATAAGCTGATTGAGTTAGTTCTAACCTAAAAAGTGAAGCAATAACCTCCTCGTGTTCGGTGTTCGATAGCAACTTGGAGTTAGAATACATACATCAAAGTACTTCTCAACAAGACTCCACTCAATGAGCGCTTCGAGTTGAGTTCAATCTAAGGATCACTTCATTAGGTGATGAGTTCACTATGAAATTATGTCAATACGATTAATTTCCCTGGTCTTTCACCCGTCGAACTTGAATGTTCCCATTCAACGCTGGATTGCTTTGTTTTATAATTGTGTCAATTGGGATATTCCCTATTAATCCTGAATCGGCAAAAAATTTTCAAATTTATTTTCACATTCCCAATTTTTCTCATGGTTTGAGAACAGAACTGGAAAAGTTCCTCGATCATATCAATAATAAAGAACTCCCAATAAAATTCACAGAAACACACAGAAACGATATCTGAATTTTTATTTTAATGATCATATGAGTGTTAACCATGTATTATCAAAACACTTTATGATAGGGCTCATTTAATTCCATCTACAACCGAAATAAGAAATATTAAAATTAATTTCATCAACAATTTCTTGAATACCTACAATATTTCATACAGTAATTAAAGAGAAACCTCTAGAGAAAAAATCATATTGATAATAAGGGACCAAGAAGAAACGGTCAAGAACAACCAATTTTATTAAATTTTATTCCTTATGTTCATGGACATTTTGAAGAAATGAGATGAACTGGTTTGGAAGTCAACATGAGAACCGTTTCCAAAACAAAATCATTTAAGATTTATACTAACAACATATGCCTTAACATGGTTTGAATTTTTTGATGGCAATAGTCATATGTATTTCCTGAAAATTTTTCCTGATCTCTAAATGAAATAATTTGGGAAAACAAGTTGGAGTTCCGATAAAAAGAATAGTCCACGTGTTTGAAAATTTGCAGGTAACGTTTCGAGAGGAGAAGAGTCTATATTCATCTTATAAAATATTATTTATTCACCCTTTTCAAGTAGTTCCAATAGTTAGGTATTGAAACCTCACATTATTTTTGGGTTGAATTCCAAGAATGGTAGTCGATGTTGAATTTTTCTAATTGAAATGTTGAAACCTCAAATTTTCCAGACACAGTGTAGAACTTGTTCGGAATTCGTCAATCAATGATTTCCGCATTCGATTGAATCGCTTAACTGGAATTGGTTATTATTGCCAATTGTCACATTTTTGAAGGGATCAATCGAGTATTGAATAAATCCACACTGCGATGATATGGGAAATCCGTTTAACAACAAACTGTACATGAATAAATATTTGTTTATCCTATTGATAAACGATGGAATCAAAATAGTTGCTCAATTCGCAGACTGTCACATTTATTTGACGTTGTGAGACTCACGATTATGTTATTTTTTATTTATTTCTCTCAACTTTGCTGCGTCCATATTCATATGCGTTGGGAAAAATTTTCCGCATGAATTTAGTGCTGCATCTCATAAATTTGAAACAATCAAATCAATAGAGTTGAAATTGAAGCGAATCTCATGGTTTCGAATCAATTTGACATCGTTAGATCGAGCAACTTGTAGCATCCACCATTGGTTTTACCAGATTTTTTCTTCGCTTCTGAAAATTTTCAACTAAGATTCGAATGAAAATAATGATTTCAAATTGAAACTTTTGAAAGTCACTGTGAAGAAATGTTTCATATATTTGAAAATGGCCAATGTCATAAATCAAATTAAATTTTGCAAACAATTTGGCATTGCTTGATCAAGCAATCAATGATCGTCTAAAAGATGTGTTTTTTTTAACAGCTACCTTTGAATGAATTCCAAGAAAAAAATTCATGTTTCTTCGAATATTTATATGTAAATAAAAAATTATTTCATCTTTTCTCCATTTCACTCATTATATTGTACTTTCTCAGACAAGAATATGTATCCAGTTTGCTTTTACAAAAAAAAAAAATTAATTAAATTTAAAATAAATGTTCTGGTCTAGTATTCTAAATACATATACAACCACAATCAAACATTGTGAGTCATAACCCATAGCATAAGCATGTTAATGGACAAGATTCCTATCAATTCCATGCATATAGATGAAAATTCCCATGTCATAATTCAAATTAAATTTTGTTATTTCAAAAAGAATACCATTTTCTTCTCTTTTTTGTAAGCTGATATCACTTTTTAAACAAAAATTCTCATCCCAATGTGTGTCGCTGAACACTAACTCGCTATAATCAGGATCTCGATAATTAACTTTTCGTATCCATAAAGTGGGTTTCACAGAACATTCTTTGCTCGATCAAAAAACCTTACGTAAATTCAAATCAATCGAATCACATGATTTGAAATTTCAACCATTCTCGGTTACAATACTGCAATCAATTTGACATTGCTTGATCGAGCAATCAATGCTCGTGTAAAAGATGTGTTTTTTGTAACAGCTACCTTTGAATGAATTCCAAGAAAAAAATTCATGTTTCTTCGAATATTTATATGTAAATAAAGACTTATTACGTCTTTTCTCCATTTCACTCATTATATCGTACTTTCTTAGACAAGAATATGTATCCAGTTTGCTTTTACAAAAAAAAAATTAAATTGAAAATAAAATGTTTTGGTCTAATATTCTGAATATACAACCACAATCAAACATTGTGAGTCATAACCCATGGCATAAGCCACTCAGCATGATAATGGACTAGATTCCTATCAATTCCATGCACGAAACGATTTCCCTCGTAACCTGATTGGTGCACCGGGCCGGCAACGCCGCGCCCCCTTCGTTCTACGCGATCAACGCACCGACTCAGGTGGGGTGACCACTGTTTTAATTGTGCTTTCGCTTCTTTGCAGACCGCGCCACAGACGAAGGTCCACACCAGATCAACACAGCATCCACAGTCAACGCAGGATCGCAACACCATGCGCTAAAACTGTCGAGTTTCTATCCTGAAATCTTCGCTTCGCTTTTTGCCTACCTGCTTTGAAGCTTCACACGTACGTCAACCTCTTTCCACCGGAAAAACTACGAAGGAAACTGTTGCAGTTTTATTTTTCTACGAGTCAGCCTGTCGAGAGTGCGTCGATTTGTTCGTGAACGTCGTGTATTTTACCCATAACGAGAACCAATAAGAATGGACAATAACTCAACCTGAATATAAAATCGCAGAATTTTTTTCGAGGAAAATTTCATTGCGGTACTACGGCGCGTAGCTTCTGTGATCAACAAAGACTTTTTTTGAAGTAACGAATACCGATTGATTTTGTCGAGAGATAATATGGCAGCAATGGTGAATATGAATAACCTGTTGAACGGGAAGGACTCCCGCTGGCTCCAGCTTGAGGTTTGCAGGGAGTTCCAGAGGAATAAGTGTTCCAGACCAGACACCGAATGCAAGTTCGCACACCCCCCAGCTAACGTTGAAGTGCAGAACGGGAGAGTCACAGCCTGCTACGACAGTATCAAGGTAAGGCCCAAACATTTCAATAAAATTCCTGTTCGTTGATTCTAAATCATATTTTCGGCATGACAGATAATATCGTTATAATATGTAGTCCCTCCACCCAAAATTCGATCTAAAAACCTGGGTCGAAAACTGCTGGTAAATATTAAACATTGTCGCAACACTCGGAATTCACGATATCAGGCTCACGTCATCATGAATTGATTGTCCTTGAGGTGAATTTCGATATGAATCAACATTCGCGGTGATATTTTCGTCGGAGGTTGAATAATTCCGCGACACTGTCTTGATTTGTTATCGCTACCATTCACAAGGATGCCCGAATCTAAATATTCCTGTTGAAATATGCTGTCGGCCCGTATCCATGCACCGAATTCACATCTTTCTCGCATTTTTAAACCGAAACGTATTTTTAAAGTCTCTAGTTCGTTCTATGAATAGCACGTGTTCCGAAATCGGGAATTAGCCTAGAAAATAGATTGTTGAAATGTTTATAAACAACTGCCGAACACATTTTTCCGAGAGTGCCACCTACTACATCTACCGTTCTTATTTTCGAATTTTATTTCAGGTTGTACAATTAATCATTACACGTTCTAATCTATTTTTTTTGGATAAGGTCCAAGGTCGAAAATAAAAACTTTTTTCTGCGGGGATAGCCGTGTGATGTGTGGATTGACGCACTGTCTTGGTTAGCTGTTGGTTTTCTGAATTAGATAATCTCATTTTCATTCGCTAATTTTGCTTTGTATATTTCATCTGCGATCTCGTGAAGATTCGGTAATGCAGAGATGTCAGTTTAGTACCCTTATGCATTTTTGAAACTGCTTTATCATTTTCGACCATATGTGTAGTGTTATGGTTCAAAACTATATATTTCAATCAAAATACTATACCAGCAATTCAGGCAGACTCCGAATCAATGATGGATGATCATTGGTCTTCATGTGAGGACCGTAAAATTTTCCATACGCCTCTGATCTCATTTTTCCTGTTTTTTCTACCTGTTTTCAGAGAAAAACCTCTTCTTTTTACTTAGTTTGTGTGCTTAACAGTTTCAGTGGGTATATTGAGTTATGTATAAGCTCTTTTTGAGTTTTACTCTTGGTCTTTCTGACAAGAATTTTAAGTATCCTTTTTATTTTATCGTTGCTTTCTCTTTTTGAACCATTTTCTCTGTCTGTTTAAGTACTATTTCCTCTGCAGTTTTAGTTTCAAATTCTTCTCTTATCTGTTTATTGCTGATATATCATATGACCCCAAGTGCTGTTCTGTCTGCTCAGTTTAGAGTAGTTCTTTTTACTTATAGCTTTTTTAGTGTTTTTATTATTCGGATCTTATTTTCCAATGACAGTTTGCTTCCTCCGTTAAGGAGTCGGTATAAACATCTATGTAGTTGTCTTGTTCTTTTTCTGTTTTCCTCCATTTGTTTGTTGAATTTCAGCTCGTAATTTTGTAAGACCCCAGATATTTCGCCTGCTTACTCCATACAATCCTTTGGCCGTCTATCGTGATGTTTTCTATCTCTTCGATATATCTTGTCGATCCAAATAGTATAGAAACGGTTTTGTTTGTGTTTACTTGAATTCTACATTTCCTGAAATATTCCATATCTCTCTGCAGTTGATTGCTCACGGCTTCCTTCAGGAGTAGTATAAGGCCATATGGTCTGCAAATTATGCTTTTTTGCTTATCGTTTCTGGTATATCCGATATGCTTATATTGCATAGCAATGGACCTAGGACAGATCCTTGAGGCACGCCTGCTTCGATATTCCTTGTCGTTGGTTTTATGCTGAATCAATGATCATTCAGGCAGATAATTATAATGGATGCAAATGAAAAAACCTCTCGCTCCACCTGCACGATTGGCTGAAATTCGAATGACTCGGCGATTAGAGGAAAATCCCGAAATCGCCCTTGGCAACAAATCATTTCGTTGACTTCGGGTAATTCTGTGCGATGGAAATCGGAAATCGCAATTTATACACAAAACGTTTTCGTTGATTCGAGTAAAGAGCGTTCTCATCGGGATGTCTCGTCTTATCTCCTAGCTCTCCATTGTACGAGGCTTCCTTTGATTAAACATAACCGGGATGTTCGGCCGGCCCTTTGGGTACGGCCGCTGTCGCATATCGGAGATCCCCTCGGAAAAACGGCCGAATAATTCTTGTTAATCGGGCCGCAACTGTGTAGCATCGTTGACAATGACAATTATCGTTTTATCGTCCTCCCTTATCCATATTGGCATCGATTCGGAGCAGCAGGGAATCATTCTGGACCAGAACGCGGAGCTTTGTGAATTCCAATTGATTGAAATTTCTGCGGACCCACCCCGTTGCTTTGTTTTTCTCAGTTATTGAATCAGGTTTTTGTAGAACAAAAACGTTTATCATAAGACGCTTAAGTGTCTTAAGTGCTGCCGGTAAAAAGGCGCCAGAAATCTGAACAGAAACTATTATTAAGCTAAAAATTTCATTTCATTATCTATTTATTTCCTAAAAATGATTTTCCTGATCAGTATCACTCTCTTGCTGTTTTTATTTTCCGCAATTACTCCATCTAGGCTAGGTTAAGAAGCAATGAAACGAAAGAAAAAATAAAAATATCTCATGTTTCATGTGAAAAGATGACACCAAAGTACCTAATTACATTCGAAAAGAGAATGAATCGAACACCGAGTCGAACACATTTTAATATGTTTTTCTCTATTTCGGTATCGAAGTACTAAAAGTAGTGCTGTAATGAACTCATTCCATGGCAGAAGGCATTCGTGTTGGAATAGAAGCCTATTCTGCAACTTGTTTTAGAATAAACTATTGCATTATACATATAACAATAATATCTATTTGTTTCTTTCAATGTTCAGAGTTTAGAAACATTGATTTCTCTGTTTCTATTTTTCACAAATAGCAATAATTTCATGAACATTGAATCTTATTTTGTAGTTCATAGATCAAATATTGGAATAGTCAGTTATCACCATTGCCAACAACGATACACCCAAACAAAATTATATTTTTATCGAGAGTCTTGCTCGATGATCTCGACATATAGGCCACACATTTTCTCTTCTCTTTATCAAATAAATATTACGAATAAAATTGACGAATTGTCTCTTTTCGTAATATCATTAGTTCTTGTGCTTTTCTTGTGTTTCTCTGTAGCTCAGTTGTTCAGTCTCTCATCTAATTTTTCCGTCAGGTATTTTTGGGCTATTACAAATTTCTGTTGAAAGTGCTTTGCTATAATCCATTAGGTGTTACTCCTCGAGTTTACTGCGGTGAAATCTTTGATATTTTGATTTTCCGTTCTGAGTCTCCGAAAGACCGAAAAATACACAATACCAGTGAAATTATATCAACAGCGTTTCCGTTCTCGTTGCCCAAATAATCTAGAACCAGACATCCACACTAACAAATTTGTGTTCGAAAATACTCTCTACATTTAAAACTTACATCGAGACTTACATCGAAGCTACAGAATTCAGAATGCGACAACCGCTCGAAAAGAGATAAGCAACTCATTTTATCTAGGAAAAGTGTTTGTCTCGGGCATTCACATTGTGTACAAACTACTTTCATAGCGGTCTTGAGCAAACTTCACAACCTACTCGGTAACGTATAAAGTTATCGGGGGACCAATTAACGACTAATTTATATATTTATCAAATCATTTCATCACCCTATAGTAGAAAGAAGATGAGGGCATTACCGGCAATGAATAGCAGTTAATATACACTGCACTCTTCATGATTAGAATTTACTAAAGCCTGATGAATTGAGCTGCAAATTAGATACGATTAAATTTATATACAACATAAAATAAGACACTATACATACTATATAGAAAAATGTAAAAGTTCAATTTACTGGTCAATCAGAGCGTTTGCCAATAATTTTGCCCGCAATTCTAAGAAGAATCAATAAATATTTTTCAAAGCAGATGATCCGAAACAAAATCAGTTCTGCCAACAAATTTTGCGAATATTTTCATCGTATGGGCTTCTGCCGTATCAACATCCTCTTGATAAATGTGAAACTTCAAACTGTCATAATAGAAATGACAAAAAGGTAAAACTCGAAATAACCAATAACCTTGATAGCACAGGCTAGACAGACCCCCCGCTGAAGTACAAGCTTGGAATACAAAAAAGGATTGTGTAGATTTTTAGACCGTCTTTCTTCAAATGGTCCCAACGTTTGTATAAAATCTTTAAAAATTTACAACAAGCTTCGTAGTTATCATAATGAACATTATCCAAAACAAATTCATATCTGATTATTCAATTCAATACTCACTCATTTGTATTTCATGGCATATTCTTCACATTTTATTAATTATGAAATTCTATATATGTGATTCAACCACCATTCTTCATTAATTTCAGTCAGTTTAGGTGAAGTGAGCGTCATATTTGAGGTGAAGGAGACAAAGAAGCGTGAAAATAACAAAGTGTGCTCAATTTGGAGAAAGGAGCCCGATATTCATTCCGAGAAGTAATGAAGAGAACGGATGTTTCGGACCCAGAGCATAAAGTGTTGTACCCGAGGATAAGAAATAATGGCGATGCCCCATCTTAAATATCCAAGGCCAACTATTAATTGGCAAATATATCAGCGCAACGAACTGTAGGACTGAATTTATTATCGGTGTTCGCAGTATAGCCCACCAGACGAGCAGAGGCAACGTCTACAGACATTGATGTGTCTGATATTCCGCTCTGAAGATCACGGCAAATAATAATACCTTGAAACCCGTTGCGTTCTGGTGCGCTCACTAGACGCGTGTTTCCGAATTAGTTAGGCAAGTAAGATTAACACGGTCTGTGTTTTGTAAATACGCAGTCTAGCCCACCGAATTCGTCGGGGACTCGCGAGTGCCCATTATTGCATAACGTCATGTCCGTTGTACGCTCTACTTACAACGAATGCTACCGAGGAGTTTCGTTTACATCTGGAAAATGTAATTTCTAATTGGCCCGCCTCGAATCGGCATTAACGCTCCGAAACTGGCTATTTAGTTATTGTGCTGGGGCCATTGTTATCCGAGGCTTTTGAATTAAAGCGGTGGAACAGTGGCTTTTCGGCGGGCACTGCCAGAAACGCAACGCCTGTTCGTTGTTCTCGAATTCAATAGTCAACGCTGGAAATATCAAAATATTCAGTTTCACATCGCGGTTTTTTCTTCTCAATATTTCCCTTCTTCGTATCAATTGACATTTCATCCCAGTGGAATGAACCATGAATGTTGGTATTACTTCTGCAACGAGTCTTAGACGATATTTTCTCTATTTCAGTCTAATTCTGTGAAAAACGGAATTCAATGAAAAATTCAGATTATATATCCAAGTGACTCTTGTATTGCGTTTTGGAAGTTGGTGTGACTATTACGAAAATTTGACAGATAACGGAATTGAACTCAGTTGAAAATTGATAGGATCGGAAGTCAGAGTTGACAACCATAAAACGAAAACTATAACTGAAAACAATGCTGTAATGAGTTCAATATTTCAATATATATAACACATTACGATACTTAAATAGAGAATGTTATCTGAACCATTCTCGAATCCATGAATATGGTTGAAATTTTCTCGTAAGAGCTCTGCATTATATATTCCATGTTTTGCATTCGATTTTTTCGACAATTTCACTTTTATTTTCTGTAGTTTACCACCCTCAAGAAATGTAACCTCTACCGGCACTCTGAGAGAATCTCTTTCCTAGAATTGTTTCCCAAGAAAATGCCAGGATATATTATGTTTAGTCCGCGTAGACGAAGTTGTCTTCATCTAGGTCATCCTGAATGTCAACATGTGGATTATTGAAACTTTAGAGGATTCCGAAAATCAAGTCCAACCTTAAATGTTTCATCCTCCTAGCATGTATTATCTATTCATCTATTTATCATATCAGTTAAGAATGATTATTACAACGTACTCTGTGACTCAAGTGTTTCTACAACCATGATAATGGGTGGCTCAGCAGCCGCTTGAACTGTTTAACAAGAGAAACGGCGTCCAAAACGTTACTTTCAATCTAAATTGGACGGACACTCAAATTTGACGAAGCAAGTGGACATTAGTGAATTTAAATGTAATCACAACCTGGAATCTGGAATCGTCTCTTGTCAGATTCAAACATCCTGGACAATTCTTTTGGTGGTTAAACAATTTAAGTAGGGACAATTTTCAATCGATTTGAGAAAATATATGTGTACTATAAGCTCATTCAATCACAAGGTGGAACAAGAAATGTGCATTCAATGCGTCCTGATATGGTGAAAAATTAAGGCAATCTAAGCAAGTAGTTTTTCGTTGAAAGAAGACACATTCTATGAAAATTGATTCAGGAAATGAATCGTATTTAAACGCGGAACGAATTCTTTTCGCTTTTCCTCTTTCCTCATCTGGGGAGCTTTGGTATAGCAATTGTCTACCAAACAGGATGACGTTGTGTTGACACAACACCGGTCCAACAACCGCACCGTAGCATAGTCGCCCCTGGAACCAGACATCCGGGCCGCGTTTCAAGGTCGAGACGGCGTGCAACCCATCCCGCGATCGTCGTCATGGGCACATGGGCCGGCATAACGAATAGACCCGTGAAGATCGGTCGACTCGCTGTCGTCAAGCGAACCGCGATCCTTTCTGCGAAAATGCGTCGGCCGAATCCATATACGAGGTGCGGTCGAAAATCGGAATTCGTGCATTGATCCCACAAGGTTGCGCTGCCCTTTTTGGTGCCATATTCAAAAAGTTCCAGATTATGGATGGTAACCGATAAATGAGTAACTGACAGATTTTAGTTGGATCTGCAGAAAATACATTTTTAGTTGCTTCAAACTGACATATCGAATGGTATAAGAACAAGAATGCAGAAATGAAATTCAAGAAAACCACTCACGTGGCTTCTCTCTAATCGTTGGTCTGCATATGACTGGGATTTTTTTCATTCGAATCTCATGTTCGACTTAGTTTTTCTTTTTTCCAGTTTATTGCTTATATTCCATGTGCCACTGAGTGCTGTTCTTATTACTTTATTTAGAATACTTCAAAATAATTTTTCAAAGCTTTTCACGTAATGCAGATAGGTGCTGTATAGTTTATGCTGGCTATTAGCTTTATTTTTAAGATATATTCGGATTTTCTATTGACATTCGTGTATAAGCATTCATGTAGTTGCCTTTTTTCCGCCATTCGTTTGTTCAGCTTCCTGTACGACCCCCAGATATTTCGCTTGTTCACTCTATTCGTTCATTTCAAATATCCATTTTTTGAAAAATTCTTATGTTAATTCGATAATTCTCTACAGTTGGTTCCTCAAAGCTTTTTTTTCTGAGCTCCTTAAGGCATTCCTGTTTTGATATCTCTTGTCGTGGATCTTATGCCATCAATATTCAGTTTCTGTTTTTCAGATAGGGCTGTATGAATCTTATTAATTTCGATTGTAGATCAATCCTTGGTGCCACATCTTGTAGAAGGGTCTTTCTAAATCTAAGAAGGCAGCTGCAGTGTTCGTGGATAGGTAAAAGGTTCCTGTTGTGTCTTGGGTTAACCGTGTTAGATGATGTATTGTCGAAAGTTTTTTTCAAAATCCAGTCTTCTGCTAAATTGGTTTTATGAAAAATAAAATAGATCCATCAAAAAACAACCCTCACTACTGAATTTGATTTTGGATTGATTATCGAATTGTTCCGTTATGAAGTAAACCTTCAGAGGACCATGTACGATCTAATTATTACGACGATATTATGTTACGGCGATTAAATTCCTTTCATTTCGAGTACGTAGCCGAATATAATAATTTGAGGATATTCATGACCATACATTCGATGACGGACATTCTAAAAAAATAACGACTCTTTTGTTCCTTTTAAAAGTGCTCAAAACTAAGTGGTTTAATAAGATGCATGTGCTAAGCGCACATCAAGATTCACGAAGGCACTTTTCAAAAAAAAAAATTAAATTTATTCTGTTACATCAGAAGATACAAGGCTTACAAGCATCTCTCCATACTGATTGAAGATTACGGTAGAGGCGAATATTTTTTTACTTCCCCTTATCTCACTTTTTAATCGGATAATGTTCTGCTCGCTCCCATCAATATCCGCCATCTGAAATACCTGGAACAAAGCTAATCCAATCGATTAGTTAGGGAAACAAATGCTGTGATCTCCCGTTAAGCACAGCGACCTATCGACACGCGATGCGATGTCTCCTCTTCACTAGACAATACCGCCCTATAAATAAATTTCCGGGAACCAGCTACTCGATTACGACACTGACGAAGTTTGTCAAAGATGGTAATCCCGGTGTACCTTCCCGAGAACACGAGAGAAAGCATCATGCAGGTTTATAGTTAAGAAAGCCCCGTCGTCCCCAACGAGATTATATGAAAGGCGGGGGTTACGTTTGAAGTGTTAAGTTGACTACGCTATCAGATGAGGAGCTTATTGCCCATAGATGCAGAGGGGATAACTTTTCAGGTCGGGATAGGAGCCTGCTTATTCTTGCCTCAAAGTCAATTTTGAAGGTAAAATCTTATAAGGCTAGTGGTGAATTGTTTGAAACATTGATTGTTTTTCTAATTCATCGATTTGTGATTTCTGCGATTCTCGGTAAATTGATGCAATTAATCAGCACCTAATAAAACAATCAAATTTTTGAAATTCTCCGTATCTTGAATTAATGAAAGTACTCCACTAATACGAAATTCCATCACAGTCATCATAAAATTACTAGTTGAGTATGTATATCCACTCATTTCTCTAGGGATCATTCTACCTCGAGTTATCATGGATTTATATCAATTTATCCAACGAATAAGGTGCTTGTTCTCATTTTGATGCAAACAATATAAACCGGTTATCATTCAATAGCCTAGTTGCCGACTTTAATTCAGAAATTGATATAGAAATGTCGCAAGGTGTGATTTCTACATAATGGATAGGTTAAAAAGTTCATAGGAATAAAACTTTTTACAGCTTTATTTCTCGGGAATTTTATTATCTCGTTCCCATTTCAGCTACATATATAGCTGAGTTGAAATTTTCCTTCATACTCAAACTAATAGTTCGTTTCCTTTCGTCTTAAAATAATTGACTTCCAGGTTCATGCGAAATTAAGTTTAATTTTAGAATAACAAACACCATCAATTCACGTCGAGGTACATCTTTCAATATTGTTTTTTTTTTCAAATTTTCACCTACAACTTTTTCAATTCTTCTGATCAATAGGGGCGTTACGAAAAAAGTTGAATAGAGTCCTATTGGTACATGAATTTTCATCAATCAAATTTTTTTTTATTATTGCCCCATGTCTTTGTGCATTCGAAGATTTTTAAACTCATGATATGTAGGTGTTCACCGATGGTTCGAAAATGTACTTGGATTTTTGAATAGCTCGATGAGTCAGTAGGGAACTTCATACAACCTGATATTCCAGTTAGTCTTAATGTGGCTTGGAGCCCACGCGGATTGATTGAAGTTGAATCAGGTCAAGTCTTCACCTTGCTGCTGAGTTCGTTTTATTATTGAATCTTCGATTGCCAAACAAAGTGAAAAGAATTTTAATACATGATATGTATGCAGAAATATCAAAATACTATGAGTTTTGGGAGGAGAGTCAGAACTAATATTTGAATGCTTTGTCTTTTATGTTCTAATCTGATGAAAATTCCAGACACTTGTTGACAGCTGACAGTTCACGTCTTGTATTCGAAATTTTCATAATCGTATGGGGTTTTCCTTTTATCTGTTGTGTTGAGATTCACCAGGGTCATTTTGAAAGTGTTGATTGTAGCCAGGAACATGAATCTGGCGTGGGAAAAACTTGCTAATTTGATGATGCTTCATACAGCTAACGGTGAGGTCCATTAAAATTTGCAGGATCATTCAAACTTCAATCCTCCGATAAACTGGATATTCATTCCATTGATGGTACCCTGGATATCTTGTTCAATGTTATTAATGATTAAATCTTTGATGGGCATTCCTGGTACTAACAGTTACAGTCACTGAAGATCCCCATATCCCCATGCTCGAGAAATTGAATACACAAAACAACTGAATTCTAATACTTAGCCAAGTAAGTTTGTTGAATGAATTATTGAACATTAATGAACGGATGCTGTATTTTTTTTTTTAATCAACCTAAGATCGAAGGAAATATTCAGCTTGTCGGCGGCCTCATATGTGCCTCACAAAACCCACTAACATGAGTTGCTCAAGAAACATTGTGTCTCTCTGAGCGCGGAGAATCTCAGAAGCCCTTTGCTCTTATGCTCACTTGCACCGTTTTCTTTTTGAGACCTAGTTAAGACGCTCTTGAATTATCATCGATTTCATTCAGAAAATCCATAATAATAATTATAGATGCACGAGCTATCACAATCCAAGAACAACACGTCAAAACTGTAGATTTGTATCAATCTATGTTTGAGACTGGCTCAAGTCCTGCTTAAGCCTTGATAATTGATGGCTCAGAGTAGGCACAACTTATGAGGTATTTACACTGTGGTGCAAGAGAAAAGGCGTCTGAAACTTAATTTTAAATCTAAGTTGGACTTAAGACAGGCTTAGATTTGATGGTGCAAGTGAACATTACTAGACAAAACTGTGGTTTCCAAATTAGGGAGATCTTGCGCTAATTCTTGAACGTCCTTCCCTTCAACCTGGAGCTTCCTTGGTACAACCGACGGACGCTAAGATTCATTCTCCTTCATAACGGATTTTTGAGGCGATAATAATGGTAATTTCATGAGCGTTCTGAATCGCCGGCCATGCAATCCCCATTATGATTCTATCATTGATCGAACATCTGCTCGGGTGCTCTGACAGTCTCGTCCAGTGCAGATGCCTTAAATGGCGAGGAAGGCCCGCTCGCACAACTGACCAATATCTTCTTCTCCTCATGTCGTCTTCGCGACCGCGGTCGAGCCGCCATAACCGGTCTGGCAGGGTTCGGTCGATTAATTCGCCCGAGACCGCATTCTCTGCAGGCAGTTTGCAATTTTTATCGTCGCGAAGGTTCAGGGAATTGCATAATGCTGGTAAGTCTGTTTCTATGCGAACTTTCGCTCTTCGCGGACCGACGACTGGCACCGCAACCTCGATACCCGACCGCCGTAGACGACGTTCGCGTTCGGAGCTGGGGAAATGCCGAGAGTCGGTCGTTTCGGCCGGATTTCGGTCCCTCGGATCGGAACGGCGATTATTTCGTGAAGCATGAAGTATTCCTGTCAATTGGCGGTTGTACATAGCAACCAGATAGGGTTCCACATTTGGTCTCAATTTGAAGACCAGAAATCTTTTCCATTTCCATGCGCCCCCCATGTGATTTGCAAATTTCTTTACATGATTTCAGTGAAGGTCTGTCGCTCCATTTCACTAAGTAGCTCTTCTTCTCTTTTTTGATGAGGACTTTGCACTATGTTCTTCAAAATTTCTTCTTTTTATTACACTTTCTCTGTATTTTAATTCAGTCCCGATATGTCAATTTCTGAATAACCATGAGACGCCTAGTGCTAATGCAATACGTCCTAGGTTCGAAAAATTTTGAAGTTCATTTTTCTCATAACTCTATCTCTGAGTTGCAGGAACGTCCATTAAATTTAATGCTCCCTCAATTCTCCATTAAACGGAGTATCCGTGGCTACCGTCTATGGATATTCCGTTTAAGTGAGAATTAAGGCAGCCTTAAATTTCAATAGTCGTACCTGCAACTCAAGGTATGAGTGATGCTTTGTATTAGCATTGTGCTTATATACGGATCTCATTGTATCTTATACAGTGCCTGAGAAATAATGACATCTCAAAAAAGTTATCATTTTCGTTCTCGCCCTGTATTTCAGAAACAAAGGTATTTGGAATATTTCTGTTTGTTTCTGTTTCAAGAGTTTCACGAAAGAGTGACACAGGGTGGCGAAAACCCACAAGTCTCTATCTCCAATAAAAGATGAGATACAGTGCAGTCTCACCCAATTCGTGGACAGTTTTACCTATCGATAGTTGTGTGAATGGCAATTATAAAAAAAATTTTTTTCCTCTCGGTAGGTCAGAGTTCTTTTATATTGTCTTTTTAGTACCCTCTCCAAGGACCCCGGTCTGTCGATCTCATTGCTTTCCGGTTGAAAAATAGATTTAGTTCAATATAAGCTTTTAGTTCCAATTTATGAATGGATATCCCTTCGAAGTATTTGGTGTGTTTTAAGGTATCAACTCATTCAATACGTGAATTGATTCCTCGTAGGTATTCTGTTGCAGTCCGTTTACTATCAATATCGAAGTATCATTGGGTTCGAATAAGTACTTTTCTTCTAGAACCTTGTACTGATTTCATGCGTCAGTAACGTTTATATGCGTCCATACCTCAGCCTCCCGAAGTCAGTTTAGGTCAAAACCTATTTAAAAGGTTCCCATCTTGTTGAAAGCTATCTCGAGTACTGATTCACCTTTCATAATCGCGTTCTGAAGAAAGAGAAGGGGCCAGCAATACATCCTTTAGGTATACCTCAGATGACCTCTCATTTTCGACAATTTCTCAACAGGACTCTTTACAATCTGCTTTCTTGATGTAAAGTAGCTGTTTTTAGATTTTTCTTCTTTATATGCACATCATCGAGTATGTCCAACCAGCTAACAATGTTCTAAGAATAAAACACCATGGTTATTCATAGCTCCTCGATTTCTTCTCTTCGTAATCATTATTAAAGTCTTGTCTGCAGCATGTAATGTGAATTTCTAGGTTTTTCGAAGAGAAGAGTCGAAGTGATTTGATTAGGGCTGTTTTGAAGTTCAAGTCTTTTATTTTTCAGAAGTGCAATTTCAATACGACGGACATTCGCTGTGTTTCCACCCTTCGTATATTCATAGCATCTGGTGGTTCTGCATCGAATCGAAAGCACCATTCAGACTCGAGACCGTGAAAAACGGCAGAATTCTCGCATAATCGTTTGGGACAGGACGCGTTTTAAGATAAATGTGTCCAGTGACCTAGGTATTGTCTCTTGTAGCGAAATCGGAATAAAGAAACCCGTTTCTGGTGTTCTTGTCCCACGGCTCGCCCACGCAACACCACCGCGTGCTGACTACATGTCGGAGACGGGCAGGTATCGCGAGATGGCCGAGCCGCATGCAACGGCACCCCACACGCAGACCTGAATCGCATCGCGGTGTGGCGCGAGGTTAACGATCCTGAAGTCGGAACCGGTTTCCGCGGTTCCATCCGACGGTACGAATTTTCTCGTTGCGACGAAAAGAGCCAAGGAGGGCGAGGGAAGCGGCAAGAATAGGATCCGAGAAAGAATCTTTGTTTTATTGAGTCATAAATCTGGATGTTATTTACCTAAGGACGTTTCATAAATTGGCCTATTAGATCGCGGATATTAAACACAGAGCCTCACAGAGGTGGTTTGGTAGTTGGGTATGTCGTTACACGTTCGTTCCACACAACCATGGGAGATGATTGATATATGATGATGGATGTTGTATGGATAACATTCCGCGACGTGAACTATAGCCCGAGCTATACATACGTTAATCAATCCAAGTCGATAAATCGCTAGTTTGTTCTAAGCGAATGAGATAACTGCCAGGCATTGCCTCAAAAATAAAAAACACATTCTTGAAACACTTTCAGACTGAAACGCGACAATGTCGTTATCCCAAAAACCAAGTGAAACATTCAGCCAAACTGATGAAATTACCACACCCATAGCGTGAAATAACTGCAGATATTCCGTATATACCTATTCACTGGCTCGTTTTTCTATAGAACCTCACATCGCCGCGTATGGGTTCATAAAAAGTATCCTTCATAATTGACCGGGATTCATGATATTAATTTTCATCACAATATTTTCTACAGATTAGCCGTGCTACATATACGAGGGTGGTTCAAGTATGCTATAGATGGCGCGCATGTATATTTTGAAGGTCATGGCTAGAGTATGTAATAGTAACACACTCGCATGGGCAAGTGCCTGTGAGCAACGTATTGTCCTTCAGTTTTCAGTGTATAAAGCGTGAAAAATACGAAAATTGCGGCTGTTGCGTACAAATGGGCCAAAGCTTTCAAAGATGACCATGAAACCGTCGAAAATGCACCACATAGAACTACTATTTTTGAGGACCTCCTAGAAACATACGTAAGTCTCGTTTGTCGCTCGAAACGGGGATGAATTTCAGCAAGAAGTGTGATTTTTGTCCAGAATAAATCTCGCTCTCATACCTCGTGTCACAAGCTCGATACAATATCCCTACAGTCCGGATTTATCACCCTGCGACTCCTACATGTTTGGATCACTGAAAGAATCCATCGGAGTTTCAACACCGACGACGAGGTAGAAGAGTTCGTGCGCAAATGACTGTCGTGGTTGCCCAAAGAATTCTTCGATACCGGAAACAAATACTGTGGACCAGTGAATATCCATAATTTTTTCTGGTGAACGCACAATTTTTTTTCATTTTGGAATATTGTAGCATTTAGAGTTGAAAGAATTTCTGAAATTAGTCCTAAAGTTTTTGAGATAATTCGTATCAAACAAACAGAAATACAAATTTTTTCTGGAATTAATATTAGCATACTTGAATAAATCTTCAACCTCGCATATTTCACTACCTGACAAAATCCATTTCAGTAGAAATGACACTAAAAAATTATCTTCCGTCCCATAAAAACTGAGTTTAGTGTTATTTTGTTCGTAATCTCCCATAAGATTGACATTCGTTCGAAAGAGTGTATTGATATGGAAATAGTATTATTTCTTCTGAATTTTCTATAATAATGGTCACATACCAAGGCGGAATTTCCCAGAATCAAATTACCCGGCGTAATTTTATCAAGGCCGAGTCATTCAACCGCGAAAATACCACCGAAGGAATTTTCCTTCGGTTGCTTCGATCGAATTATCACCCAGGAGCCATAATTACCGCGGGCTTTCTTCAAAAACTTTTCTTCTACCGGAACGTGCATCCACAAGCTTCGCCGCAACTGAAAATTCAACAGAGTGTAGATAGGTCCAAGATAATCTTGATTCAATTGCGTAGTTTACGACTTGCGACTCGAATACTGATAGGTATGGGACGTGCTCAATTCTTATTTATAATTCGTTCTCAATATTGTTCTGAGCCACCGTGCAATTTTTTTCTGAAGTTTTCATGTAAATCGAATGTGAAGAAAGCTTTAAGACCGCGACAACGACAATCTCGTTTACCCAAATCCATCATTCATTCCTTAACCACACAGTTCCTTAGTCTCAGTTACTCGTGATGCATGAAAAGCTTGTATGGATTATAATAAGAAGAATCATATCCAGCGTATGAACCTAAATGAGTTGTGGCAACCAAGAAGCCTCTGAAACTCTCCTCATATAATGAACTAAATCGTCACTTTCTCCAAGGACCACCCGCCTGTAAATACAGCCAAAGCATAAAATCGTGTTTCCCAAGAACAACGCTGTTTCCTCTGATAATTACTGAATCATTAAAGGGTAAATAACTGGTGGTGGAGCTCCATAATATCCAAACTGTTCCACTAAAAACGTAAACCAGGAGAATCAAACTCCATCATGTTTCTTCGGCAGTCAATAACCGTCTCGAGGAGGGTTGGGTCAGTAGGAGACGGATCACGAGCTTTGGACTTCGTCACAACCTCAAAGGCAGGCCGGAACCGAGACAATGGAACTTTGCCGATCAAATGAACTCCCACGACTGACACTTATGAATAAATGACGCGAAAATCCAATTCGCTGCAGCGTGCCGCCGCCCCCCTCGGCGTACGCGGCGGGCGGCGGTGCAATCGATACCGTCATCGGGTTCTTTATTTATACATTAGGTGTGCACTCCGTCCGTGAACGAAAAACTCCACTCCGTGAATAAAACAGATCGATGCTTTCGCAAGGGTATCGGCTAATTCGTGAGACGAAGGATTTCTCATGAAGTATTGATAGGTACTGAAAGGGACTCGGACTCATCAGTTTAAAATAGGATGAAAAAAATCACAATCTTGTTTCCACTTCGTCAGTTTCCAGCTTCATAATTTTGTCAAGCGCCTTGCTGCCCAATCTTGGGTCACTGGAAAGGTATTCCTCAGATGTGTATAGTTACGAATCCCTATCCGAGGACATCATTGTCATATTGCAGGTGTGAACATGGGAGTTAAAATTTAAATAAAAATTTATCGAGTATCAACGCCCATTGGTGATTTCCCCCAGAAAAAACCGAGAACTGGATAAGAAAAACAGTGGTAACTTCCACTTCGAAAGTTAGAAAATGTAGATGGTTATTTCGAAGACCCGTTAGTTTGCTTCTTTCTTCTTCTTTCAGCACTTTATCGATTGGACCATGATATCTACAATCAGGACTATTGCATTGGTTTCCGAAGCGCTTACAATTGAATTACTTTCACGAAATTCATGTATGCTTTCTTAATCTGAGTCAGCATTTTATTCCAGCTGTGACTCATTGATCATGAGCGAAGCTGATTCTACCATTCACTTTATATAGCGCTATACTGTTGAGCTACCAGATAATATTTCATAGCGTATGTGAATGAACGAATCTTCAGAAAATATTCTATTTGCTTTGCATAAATAAAATATGATGATATTTTCAATTTTGCAGTTTTCCATTCTAAATCGTCTTGTTTTTGAATCAATTTGTTTTACTTTTTTAATCTTGTATCATCTTTAACGTCCTTTTCACTTTTAGTCCAAAACCACTCGGATCAGAGTACCTTTGACTTAGAGATTATAAGATGAAATCAGTTTCACTGGCATCATTATACTAATAGAAACTATTCTATCCCCTAAAATTAAAGAAGAAACATCGTCAAGAATAAAATCATTTGAAGTCTCCATCCTTTAACTGCATAAGAGTCAAGTATGTATATAAAAACCATTATTTTCAGATTGTTCTATATGTAAATTTGGATGTTATATTTTTAAGAAAGCAACTACAACAAAACAGAGGGGGCCGTGGCCCCCCTGAGATTTTGATCTGCTTCTTGTTTTCGAACAAAACCGAATACTGATTTCGACTGCGCCTCATCAAATAATTATTTGGCCCCTCCGCCCGAGAAAAAATTCTGCGGGCGCCCATGCTTAAGGCTGAGAGATTTTAAATTGAAAAAGTATAGGGAGACCTGCTTTCGAAATTACAAATCCATGGGTTCGTGGGTTTCCTTTGATAGTGAATTATTTAAAAAATTGTGAATGAAAAAATTCTACTTTTAGCCACGTCGCTGAATAGGTTATAAAATTCCCATCCATTTGTTGTATCACAATCTATAAATTCCCATTTGAACAGATTGAAAAGAGGGGTAAGAAATATAAAATTTAAAAAAGTATACAATTAATTGCTTTTGGACTTGAAAATCGTTTCCTTAATATTTCTTCGTACAATAAATATGTGTAAACATTGTGTTCTTTCATATCGACAACAATTAATAAAATATAAGTTACTATCCCCAGACATTAAGTGCAAAACGAAAATCTTTTATCATTTATTCAATTGAGTAAAGATATAAGTGTTCGGATGGTCCTAAATAACGGCAGGTCATGGTCGGCCAAGTTTCTGGTAAACGGCACGTATTCGATAAAGCCCCGATTCGGACAAGAAATTGAAGTAATAAAGACTGCGACTCGCCCCCGTTTCACTCGAAGGGGACGGCGGAAATCCCGAACTGCGAGGATAACGAAATCAGATATCACGAAGAAGTGAGGTTAGAACAAACATGTTGCATTAAAACTTGTCGCTCACAATCGCTCTCTGCAGATACCCGAAAGGGCGAGCGGGAGGGAATGTGCAGGATTAGTAATTAGATTTTCGAGCAAACAGTTCATGAAACAGCTTGGAGGCGACGCCGGACCTCCCGCACAACAACCTCGTGGCGCCGAACTTATCGATTGGCGTATGGAGGAGGAACTCGACGGCGACGTGAAAACACACGAAGAGTTTCCCGGGTTGCGTTCCAGAGCCGCCTGTTTGATTTTCATGTCATTTATTCATGTGAGTCGTTATCGATACCGGAGTTTAAGGCTTTGTTTTTCGGACACCCAGACGTTGGGCCAGCCGGCAATTTAGGTGTTTAATCCCGGATTAATATTAGACTCATAATGACAGCATTAACTATTCATCGATTTCAGGCATGTCTACGAATGAGACAATGAAATTATCGTCATCATAATTTATTTTAATCAGTCCTCATACCATCAACGCCTCCCGTAAACCATCATCACCCATTTGGTAAATGAACTGAGTAATCTAAATGAATTATAGTAGGTTCGTTTGTAAGGGATAATTACAAATACCAATTAATAATATAATTACGGTATTCTCGCTTCTGATTTCCGTTACTGTTTTGATGAAATATCGTATGTCAATTTAAATTTGGCTATATTTGAAGTAAATAACTATTGAGTTTCTTTACACTACTGTGTATTTGAACAGGCACCTAATATCAAGTCATTGCTTCTCTCGGATTTGAAAGTTGGTATATGCGTGGTAATGTACGAACATAATCACGGTACCTACCCAATTTCGATTACTTTTTCCTTATCGGAAAAGGTGTACTTTTTCAAAATTCGTTTTTCTTCCGTAACCCTTCTTATCAACTTGATTTGATGATGAACATCATGTTGAATGAAATCCAACAGAAAAATGATTTCGAATGCCTTGAATATTTTTCTGGGTAGTGATAAGTTATTACTGATAACATATCCGTATTCAAAATTATCGGATGACTTTATTCCTCATAAAATGCTCAAATTTTTTTTTCTCTATTTCAGTATCGTAATGAGTTCATTATAGTACTAAAAGTAGTGCTGTAATGAACTCATTACACCACTGTTTTCAGTTATATTTTTCATTTTGTGGTTGTCAGTACTGACCTTCGATCCTTTCAATTTTCAAATCAAATCAATTCAAATTCCGTAATCTGTCAAATTTCGTAAGTCACGCCAACTGTCAACTAAAGTCATCTGAACTCCTATTTGAATTTCCAGAGTATTTCACAAAACATGACTAGAAAAAATATCATCTAATACAGACAATGCCAACACTGTCGAAAATTTCGCATTCGTATTGGAATAGGAGCCCATTCTGCAATTTGTTTCAGAATATACTAATTAATACACTGAATACTTGATTATGAATAGTATTATTGGAATAGTATTAAATTTCTGAAAGAAGATTTCAAGAATATCGTGTGTTTCACAGTTTTCGTGCGCTATTCTTTCCTTCATGAATCGATTTTTTAATTGTTATGAAGAAAAAAGAGCTAGCTGCTATTCAACTGAATGACGCCATGTACATGTGAACGAGAAATCTTGCGGGAAGGGGTCGTTCTTAGCACAATCGGTCATTTCGCGAAAAGCGAAAAGATCTCGTTCTGCCTCATAACAGAGCCAGACAAAAGCGAAAAGAAAGTAGACAATGCCGAAATGAATCTGAAGAAAATTTCGGCACCAACGTAGAACAATGCGGCACTCAATTAACGTCACGGCAGATCCGTCTGCTTTTGAAGTTCGCGTAGAATACCCGGGGAACGAAGTATAAAAGAAAGATCGGACGGAGCTCGCAAGGGTACATAAATATGTATTTGCGACACAGGGAGGACGCGTAATTAAATAGAGGAAAGTGCATCCTGCAAATTGTTTTATGCATCAACCCGCGTCATAAGGTTTTTGTTGGGAACGAGTTTAAATTTGGATTTATCACCACTACAGAGGCCAATGTTTAATCCGCTGAATTATGCTGGGTTAATTTTATTTTGTTAATTCGTCCCGGCAAAGCCAGACGATTTGTTTGATCTCGTTCATACATACTAAGTTTTCATATTATTGAAATTTCAAGCGTTCGAAAATATCATCTTTGCTAACAAACCTGAAACTTTGTTATCGATTCGCAACAGAGATTCTGAGAGTGAGGAAAGGTACATAGTATTTTAAATACTGTGACAGAAGTTTATGCACAACTTTGACAACTAGAAAAAGAGGAACCACTGGTATCCACACTCCCGAATATCTTCCGAAAATTCACTACGGTATATCAAAAATCTGAGGAATTTCTATAGAAGAATATGAAATATTCGAGAGGATCACCAAAACAGCGTCCCAATCATTTTTGAATCATCTGATTCAACTCAATACAATGATATTGCTTTGGGAATTCATGTCACAACACATGAAGATTCTGAAAGTTTGTTCAAGAGATCTGTCAGCAACGTAGTGATATTGCGATATGTTTTTTTATAGAAATATAATTTTATGGACAATGTTCCTATTGTTCCTAATAGTACTACATTGTCTTCGACATCCTTGGCATTAAGTCAAAAGGAGTACTTATCAATGATTCACTGTCTGACAAAATGAATTCACTTACACTTTCGGCTAATTAAATTATGAAAAATCAGTAATGATATTCAGATACATGCAACCAAATTTATAGTAGAGACTACAATTATTAATTATCATCATGTGTGGTACCTATCTTTCCCCTACTTTCATTTACTTGCATGAATATTTATCAATTCAAACATACTGGAAATTTGAAACGAAATATTTTTTTCACTGATTCTTCCTTAATGAAAATTGTGATAATTAACACATATCTAGTGTCAAAGTATTAAGGATAATCAAATTAACTGATTGATAAGGAAATGGGTTGATGAAATCCGTTTTCCTGATTATGAAGCTGAAATAAATGTTTGAAGAATTCCAGAAAAATGATTTGATTACTGCACCGTTCCTGAAAGTACGCAGATTGTTGAATACATTTTCTCAGTATTATAAATTTAAACTTTTTTTAATTCATGAAGAAACTCAAAGAACATTATTTTTTGAATTGAAACGAAAATATCTCAATTCGATAAATTACCCTTTCAGATTTCACAGATTTTCCAGATCGTTTTGAAATTGTGTGACAAAAATTTGTCTGATCTTATATTCCTAATCATTGCAAAAACAATCTCAGGAAATTAGTCAAGGGCCAATTCCTTCAGAAAAATTCCGAAGATTCTGAAAATCTTATGGATCGTGAACGTTGTCTGATATTCTATTTCATCTCCAAATTTTCTGATATCAGTTCTTTCCTCAACAAATCAATCCGAATACGATCCATCCCCACCGAACAATTTACCAGATCATTATATTAATCCTCCTTGCCTCTTTGATTTCTTTCATATTTTTTTTTTCACGCTTTCTAATTTCTGAAGGTTTTGATGTTTGCCCTGGATGCGTTTTTCAAATACAGGAAATATTGTGAGCACATTTTTTACTTCTTTTACTCATTTAAAAGTTTAGTTTTTGTTAGTATAGATCATACATCATTTTAATCAGTAAGTGCAGTTTGCGATAATATTCGAAAGGTTATACTACAACATGATGAAAATATCAGTTTGCTCCTACAACTACTTAGAGTTCGAACAGTTTCATAATCTTAAGCATAATGAAAATGGTTGCATTACTTGAAAATTACGAGATACTTCGATATAGTGCGGGTTTATTACGCTCTCAAACTCAATTCACTCAAATAACTCCCGTTAATGGCATGAGGTACTCAGGCCGGAAGTTTACTTATTGACGGCACTTCGGAGGTATCTCCTCTGAAACACCGTGACGAGTCGAAATACAACCTTTCAATGGCCGGATTTTCGGCGGTCCCCGATGACGAATTCAAATCGTCACAAAACCGGGAAACTCTCAGATTCCGCCATTAAGTCCCCTGCAGAAGTGGGTCGAGATCGGCCTCCGGACTTTATCTCAAGTACGCGTCATTAGGAAACAACAACAGAGACGAAGAAGCGCCGGATGAAATAGCGTCTGAATTTTTACAGGATAAATTCGAGAGACATTAATTCCTCGCTCTATAAACGTGTTCTCCTTTCCAAATTACGCAATTACGTTCGGGAGCTCACCTGCTAATATCTTTGAACGCGACTTTCGCGCAAGGAGAGAGAGAAAGGTTACTGCCGACATTTACGTATAATGCTTTGGCACATTCGGTAAATACTAACGTCTAAATTAAATAACACTTTATCCCGAGCTGCATACGCCAGCCGCTCCAGTCTAGGTCCCGTTTTTGCCGCTCGATGATGATATGAAAGAGACTATCCCACTCTATCCTGGCGGTAATGCCTTGCATACGGTGGTTATGACCTCAACGTGAGCGGGTTCCATTCAGTTCATTAATTATCGTTTTGTTCGGGGATACAAAACATTCGACTCCGGCTCGTTCGACGATATAATTAAGTCATGATGAGTAGGTATACGGGGGTGATAACATAATAGCATTGTTCACAATGAAGATTCAGCATCTATACTCCCACCAAAAAGTAGAAGAATACACTCTTCTGGTTGTTCGTTGTTGCGATGAGAAAAATTTATCCCTGCTAAATTTAGCGAATGAATTTAATAAAATTACTCAAATCCTCGTTCAGCGATGTTGACTGACGATATCATCATTTGTCGATCTCAAAACGGAGCACCCAATTCTTTATTTCGAATTGAATAACGCAATTTTGATTTTTGGGAGAAAAACTTCTGCAGTACCTAATTTCTTGGGAAATGGAGATTTCTTCACGACATGAGTATAGTTATTTTATAAAACAAGTGCAGAATATACTGATATTCTTCCACGGTTCGGAATTCAAAAACGAGCCACGAAGTGGCCAAGATCATTCTTCGAATTGTAAAATATGATGACTTTTTCGTTTCGTGCTTCTTTTAGCTGGATATTCATGAAAAATTAAAATGATGTGATTTTTCGCAATATTGATTACTAATTAAGAAGCTACAATGTGATTCTAACGGGATTAATACCACTGTTTGATGAAAAAATTAATTGTCTTAAGAGTTGTAAAGGTTATTTGCCTCTTCAATGAAAAGTGAAAATCATTCATTTTTGTTTATAAGTATATCAGAAAGCTATGAATAGGAACATGGAATAATGACTTTTCAATTTCATTTTTCGATCATAATTTGTGTTTTCTCGGCTCGAACTTTTGTTAATTATAACCTATCGCTTTTTCCGGCAGTTTTCCTTTGCAAACTGATACCTGAAAATAATTTTTTCCGACAATATTTGGAATGTGTTGTTCAAACAAAATATGAACACGAAAAACTCGGCGATAATAACAGAATT
This sequence comes from Hippodamia convergens, assembly GCA_038502775.1. NCBI lineage: Eukaryota > Metazoa > Arthropoda > Insecta > Coleoptera > Coccinellidae > Hippodamia > Hippodamia convergens. Next base: position 36,256,714 of record CM076610.1, read on the forward strand.
CATCGGATTTCGGAAAGCGCATTCCGGATGCGATCATCCGTGTAATAAAACCCTTATCGACGTCCTCCAGCAGAAAAATTTCTCCTCGGTCATTTTTCGGCTCTCATTTTTCAACGTAATACCTCCCTGAACGTTCGTCGATATTAAACATAATAAATCCTTCTCTTTGTAAAATATGTCCGCAAGAACCGCGATCGAGTCAGCCAGTCACGTATCGGTTATAACAAGAAACGTAAAACGATTTCTTTATTCAGTTGGGTATTATCTTGCGGCGCAATCAATTTCTGAATGACTGGGAGTTAGCAGGTCAACAATATAATGTTGTATACGACCTTATACAAAGTGTCCCGAAAGTGGTTTGGAACGGTTCAATAGTATAAGTATATTTGAATCTGAATTTGGACACTTTGATTTGCATTTTCTGTAGTTACTCTAATTGTGGAGAGAAATTCACCATCAGATATAGATACTTCGGAAAAGAGATTGCAACACTTTATGCCGTTCTATCATATGAGAAAGCGAAACTTTTACATAAGTGAATATGATATTACTCCACCATTTTATAATTTGAGCCATGCGTATAAATTGGATAAAGGAAAAATTCCATTTAAACAAATGTCTGAGATATATTGAATGATACAATGTGAAGGAATCTTATGATTGATATAGAGGTCAGAAAAACAATATTGAGAATATAGACAATACAAAAATGACACAAAAACATCAGAAAGTAGGTATACACTAACATAATGGATTTGTCGAAAATTATCAGATATAGTATCTTCAAAACTATAAGAAAAGAACCAAAGAGTGTGATGATCAATATTAGGATAAACCATACTGCCAATTTCAGGGAAGATCTACAATAGTATATTCTAAAACAAGTTGCAGAATGAGCTCCTATTCCAACACGAATGCGAAGTTCGAAAACGAGCGACGAAGGAGCGAGTTTTCGATAGCATGAGTGTTGGAATTGCCTTCTGCAACGAGTATTAGACGGTATTTTCTCTATTTCAGTCAATTTTTGTGAAAACCTCTCGAAATTCAAATGAAAATTCAGATTAGTGACTTTTGTTTTGTATCTTGGCAGTTGGTGTGACATACGAAATTTGACAGATCACGGAATTTGAATTGATTTGATTCGAAACTTGATTCGATCGGAGGTCAGTATACTAACAATCATAAAACGAAAAATATAACTGAAAACAATGCTGTAATGAGTTTCATTACAACACTACTTTTAGTACTGTAATGAACTCATTACGATACTGAAATAGAGAAAAACTTAGTATAACTTGTAACAGCTAAATACACCATAATATGTCTTGTTAAAGTGTTAAAACTAATAAATTTAGAGAAGATCTCTTCTCGACACCTGACAGATTCTGCAAATTCAGTAGCTCTTATCTATCTACAACATTATCGGTGCCAACTGGCGATCGGTTTGCCTCGATATATGCTATTTACTGAGATTCAAAAATACTTTGTATTAGGTCACTCTTTCATGCTGACATTTATTTGCGAATGTATGTATGCAGAAGAAACAGGTTTCTCCATTCAACGACTTCGCACAGGTAATAGTTATCGTTCATTCAATAGTTGATGCCGTGAAGCCTTCCAGTTCCACTATCCGCATTCGATACGCCGATAAAACAAGATCCCAAAATCTGCGCCACCTATCTTGAAATGCACGTCATGACAAGTTGCATCTAACAGAAGTCAACCTTAATTTAATTTCTGTCTGTTAGCCGTAACATCGTCCTCTTCAATTCAGGAGGCAAAACAAATTGAAGAAAATATATCATCCTTCGAAATTATCCGCCCCTTTTTGCGGCAAAAGTTACGAGACGAGGAAACTTCCCTACCGAGAATCCGAAAAGTCAAATTTTAACGTCTGTAGGAATCGGCGAAATTGAAACTTTTCCTGAGGCACACCCGTATGTACGACGGCATAAGAATGACGTTGATTTATAAGCGACGTAAACTTTTCTCGATTTCCGGGAGTTGATGCCGATACGATAGAAGTATCGACATTAACGCATAATTTCGTTAGCCGAACTTTCCAGCGACTTATTAGAACGACTTTGATACGTTCGCTGCGCCTGATACCGGAAGCAGCCGATGAAATATGGAGAAAGCGCGACTCCGATAGGGGGTTGGATGGGCGATAAAAATTTTTGCATGAATTTTTCATGGATATATCATGAAAATCCCTTATTGATCTCTCCAGTTTCCGCCGAGAAGTCGCGGACGTTAAAGCTTGAGAGCCTGGAAACGGGAGTAACATAAATCACTCGTAATAGTCCATTATCACACAAAAAAACTATGTTGATGCTATTAGATCGATCAGAATTGGTTTAACCTACGACAATACCAATCAGCTAGTGTCCTTACCGTATCAACTGTAGAAACCGCCAATTCTCATTCTCCGGTATTTTTGTTCATAAAACTTGCCGGGGCAACGGTCAGTATTATTTCTATTGAGTAAATACGTTTTCAATTGTTCGAAGACTAAGTTTTATGTCTCTCGCGTCACGAGCATGCTTATATGTATGGCGCATCCGCTTCGCCAATTAATCAGCAGCAAATCATTCGAACTGCTGCGGTTTCTGGTCTCTTGACGAATCATCCCATTGTTCCCATTGTCATCCTCCTTTGGGAAATTGACGTGATTATTGGGCTCTCTTCATATCAATCAACAATGACGACTGTGTAGTGGAATTGTCCTGAAATTCTCCGAGCATTTCGCCCTTTCAATTGTATTTCAGTCGGAGATTATGTCATAATACGATCGATTGAACGAATATGGCATACGTGAGAACATGAGTGTCTCATGAAGATTTTTGCAGTCCCAACATATAATAATACGATTAACTTCATTGTCTTCATCACCCAATAAACTTTGAGTATAATTTTCATGAAAAGAATATAAAGATGATCTTCAGAGAAACCAACACGGTTATCGAAATTTCATAAGGTATTGTTCCGGCCACTTCTGCTGTGATATTCGGTATTATAAAATTCACTTTTACATACTAAATTTTTTAGACTGTAGCTGTCGATTTCTGTATGTAACTTTCCATACTTAAGTAAACGACTTTGTATGTGAATATGTTTCACGCACCAGTTTCTGAAGGAAATTTATTTTCTAGTTCTGTTCCAGGTCGAAGTTATTCAGAATCATTTTTATAATTGTCATTTCATTGTAAGCAGCTATTATCAGTGTTAGACCTAACAGTGTTTTATTAATTTCAATTTAAAATTAAAAAATATCTACTTTTTGTAGCAGATTCAGTGTATCTTTTACGTTTTCTGTCATGTTGACCGCGCTAGCTGATCTTTTGTCTGATCTGTCCCAATCACGATCAATCATCAATGCAGAAGATAACAAAGAACCGACAAACCATTGAAGCAGGAGTGATCGTTTTGAAATACGGAATCAGGACGAATTGTTTCTCGACATTTGTTTTATCTCCGAAAAGTCTCCGTAGATTGCGTACGCCCAGGTCTGTTGAAATCTCCATCCCACCGCCAACTCTATTATATTCTAATTTGTTTGAAAAGCCGAGCAAATATAAAGTAACAGATGTTCAGCTCATACCGTCCAAATTAAACAGTGTGGGATTTTTGTAAGCGTAATTTAGTGTTTTAATATAACCCTCAGCCAGGAACGAGCAAAGCAGAGAAGTTAGGCTAGGCGAGATAGGTCCCGGCTTGTATTGCTGCGACGTACACCAGCAGTAAACTTCAGCAGAACCTCTATAAGGCCTAATGAAGCCCATTTGCCGGAAAAGATCCCCGGGCTCAACGTGTTGCCGACGAGACTTTCATCATCGTCGAACTGTGTCGCTGATTTTTTCCCATCTTCGAGACGTTATGAAGGCGCGACAGAAAATTGAGGTTTTCGCGGATTTATACTCGGGGTTGACGATCCAGATCGTCACCCCTGTTTGCTTCTTCGAATCCCTGCGTTTTCCATTCATGTGGCTGGAATATGATAACCACAAATAAATGTAAATGTCATTTAAATAATGGATTCTTGAGGCCGAAAAAACAATATTTTCGTATACCATTGTTTTCCGATTCAGCTTATATCAAATTACATAACCATCCTAATCTTTCATGATGAGCTTTGTCACCCCTGATAACATCATATCAATAAAAACCTAGTTCTGTAAATCATTTCATTCGATGAACTCATTTACAATACATATTTCAGAAAAAAGCATTTTTTTTTGGATTTTTAATGGCCTGTATCTTTCTAACCGAACCGTATCGGGAAAATGGTAAGGAAAAAAGTGTTTCTCTCGACCTCAAAAAATTTAAAATATATGTGCAAGACTCGCCTTGTCAAAAATTGATAAGACCGAAAACTTCATCGCTATAGGATCGAGAAGAAGAATGAAAAAGCATTATTCCCGAGGTCCTGACAGGAAAAGGCTTCATCATAGCAGGAGGAAACTCTGAACACTGCCAGTGAATCCATAATATCGTTTAGTTGTGCTGCAAATTTCTCAATCTAATTTCCTCAACATTCCTTATATATTCCACTCACTATATATAACTTTCATGTTTCCTCTTTTATACTCTACCTCCCAAATCCAAATCCAACCCTACCCTTCTTCCAAACTATTTTCGGTTGCCAACAGACAGGTATCCTAAATTGTTTTATTTTGGGTGTTTCTAGTACTTCTTGACCAGGTAAGTGAAAACGTTGAAAGGAGTCCTGGGCTCGAATTTCCTGAAAACACCATAAGTGGAAACTGTCTCTTGATATCTTCATTCGTTTTGAAGATTAAACTAAATTTTGATATTTCATCGATTTCCAAAATATCTGAAAACAGTTAAAACTTTCCCACTGGAAATGAGACATTATATTTAATTTTTTCTCATCTTGTTATAATGATGAAAAAATAACAACATCCTTATTTTAAATACGAACGCATTTCTTCATCTTATATCATACATCTGCGTTCCAACAATATTTATAAGTCGATATAGAACCTACACTGATTTTTCTCGGATGAGATCCGAAAATAATGCGTTTTTTAAGAAATTTCATATTATTCTAAGGCTTTGACCTAACTCATAGACTCAGTGTATGAAGAGTTAGGGATTATTTCACCTTCTTGCTGATTTTTCCTCGACAATATGAGTTATTATCGACGTATGTTATATTTTTGAAAATCTGTTTTTTTTGTACCTATTATAAAAGATCGAAAAATGAATACCTTCTTATTGAAAATAACGAAGTTGTTTAATTTTCCACCCTCATTACAAAAGATTGAAGATAGTGCCTCATATCCAATAAAAAAGTGCATGTAGAAAGTTTTGATCGAGTTCAGATATTTTAGAAAATGAAAAAGGTATATCACATTTATCGTGAAACGGTTTTCACTTGTTTCACGAATATCGAGCCTAGGAATCCTTTCAACGTTTTCACATATCGGACTAGGTAGGTAAAAAGAAGAAACAAAAGAAAAAAAGTACAAGAAAGAGCCAAAATTAAGGAACCCGACAGACTAGGTCACCACATTTCCGTCTCTGAATAAACCAGGAAACGAATTCTTTTACATTATTTACTCGAATAAACTCTCGAAATTCTTTCTAGATCGATTTTTCGCAGAAGTAATCATCGTCATCGGAGCAAGACGTCGATTGGATGCTAACAATTAGATAATTCATATCGTTGCTAAGCCGAATATATGGTCGGATTCGCTTTTCTCCCCTACTGCGAATATCGCACCTTTCTCCTGCTCGTGAAAATTCAATGGAACGTAACGAGAATATCGCAAAAAATTAATTCAATTCGAAAACTCGCCCTGTGGGGGATACCGTAATCAGATCGAAACGGCGCGGGCGGAGGAATGGCCAAATATTCATTTTTATCGGGTTCGATGGACGCCCGAGCGATATGAAGCCGAGGGGATTACGGCGCCATACAGCGTTCCAGCCCGCGTATTGTCAGGTATTATCCTTGTCTCTATGATGAGGTATATGTGCATTATGCCGGGGCCGGCCTAATCGCCATCGATTGTTGGCCGCCGTATTAAAATGCGGCCGTTCGCCGGCAAATTTGTTGAACTAGTGAGGGATATTTTAATCCGATCATTCGAATTAGATTGCGAGATTTCGTGATCGCCCCACGCTCTAATCGTTGTAGTAATGAATGAAGCTGTTGGCTTCCATACTCCTCCAATTTGAACTGTTTTCAAACAGAACACCCGAAGCTAGTCGCCAATTCAAAAAGACCTATACGGGGAGAGAGTTAAATTCATCGGTGTTCTCTTTCTAGTCGGATCACTAAGCATATTCATATGATGTGGCAGTATCACATGGTTTTAGCGTATGTTGTGATTGAAATATGATAATAAGAACAGAATAATGCGAATGTTGTAATGGCAAAAGCCACCTTTCATTGGCAAACATCGGGTGGCCCGGCTTAAAATTTGGAAGCTCTGGCTATTCATCACTCCCAACCCGACAGCAACAGGCCGAATACTTCAAAGATTCCGTGTTGGATTTGTGTTCGAAATCGAACAATCTGTAACGATCTGCCTGTCCTAGTCAGAACAGGGGACGGCGATTGATAATAAATGGCGGCCAAACAATGCTGCGCCGCCCAAAAACACCCGATCGACATTTTAAAGAGGAAGTTCGGCAGATCGTTCCGGGAGACTGACCGCCGATATCCGTTTCACCTTTTGCTGATTCGACCGCGCGCGCCGCAAGATGAAGAGATCCCGTACGTCTGGCGCGCCATTTAAGTTTTAATATGGATCAGACGTCCGGAATTGTATCATCCGGGCGAGGCGAAAAGTGCTGAACGTTGAATTCTGGCAATTTCGAACACGCCCGCCCGCAAGAGCGAACGGACATCCATCACCGAGGCCTCCGCGATCTCCTGGAAAAGTATAAGCCGACGAGGCAGAACGCGCCCGCCGAAACATCCATGGAATAAGAATGAGGACCGAGGCCGCGAAATTGGATCCCCGAGAGATGTGTGTGCGAATCGATTTAACTTTGAATATTCGCCCCCCTATGTATACATGGCGTGATATTTAGCGCGCCGGGTAAATTTGAAAGATGCGTGTCGGGGCTCTGCTTAGACTTGAGCGCATTGTGTGCTGATTTGTGAGAACCACAAAAACTGTCGACATTTGTTCTGATACAAATTTTTCTGGAATCTTTCACGATCATTGTTGTATGATGCTGCTTTAGACCATTTGATTATCAAATGGATATAAAACAAACGTTTGCGTTAAGTTGCTAGGAAACCCCATTTCATCCCTGTTGAAATGTGACGTCCGAATTTTTCCGAAAGTCTTTCTAGTTTCCTGAAAAATCGAAATTGAAAAAAAAGTCCAGCCATTTCTTCTTCTTCCCATATATGAATGGGGAAATTGTGCTTCATTTGTGCTGTGAGTATTTATCCGGAAGTTCTTCAAAAGTGCACTTTTTTTTTGACGAAAACTGTTTTATATGATTGTGCCGCAAGTGTGCCAACTTGTGTCTGTCAGATTTTCAGAAAAAAATTAGGATTTTCTTGATATGGTGGAAAAAATCAAAATCAGTTGATTGTGGGAAAATCGGCATACCTGGAAACAGTGTTTGTGAAATGGATCAGCATTTCTGGATTTACGAGAAAATTGTGTTGTTCTGAATTGTGCTAGGTTTGTGCTGCTTTGTACCTATCATAGCATTCATAAAAACCACATGAACAAAGTTGCTGATGGTATTATATATTTTTATCTTATGAATTCAATGATATTCTTCAAATTAAATAACCATGCAGGGTGTTTTCAAGGGTGATACAACCCTCTCAGAAAAAAACATCTCAACGTATGTTGTTCCTACAAAATCTTGGGCATCAAAATCTTAATGATCCTCTGAACTGCATTCTCTCAAATAATAATCTTTTGTTATGAATCAGCTAGCAAAGCGAAATATTGATTTTAGATAAACATATCTACGATCTGGAAGAGTGCGAAAAAATTTTAATATTAATTATTATGGTAATTTTTATTATCTGCTTAGACTCAAAACTTTCCTTGAAAGAAGAAAGCAGTTTTCATAATCTCATAGATATTTCGACTATTAGATTCCTGAACTTGTGGGCAATGTTATTCGAAGAAATATTTCTCAAATTCAGCATGATTTTATGCCCCAATTTCGATTTACCAGTTTTTGTTCTGCTATTAGATTAGGTTATATTTCACGTATTTTGTTTGCGTAGATTCGGTTATATCCTGGTCATGCGGAATTGTAATATGGTCAGTTTGAATAAATAAATATCTACTATGAGACGTACTATATTAATATCGCAAATTCGTTATTATGGTAATTAGGCTGAGTTTTATAAACATCAGGAATGTTTTTTCAGTATGGAGGAACTTATTTGCATTGTATACATTTCCTTGGGTCTCGGTTCCTGGCATTTCTGAAGCCAGAGTAGGCCAAACGCCCGATCTCACCTCGCCTTGGCCCCATCTAATAATTCTTCTTTTGTTGCAGGTTAGTCGGTTTTCTTGAGATTCAGTTCCATTCGCAGGAGCAGATGATAAGGTAAAGTCCCGAATTTATTAAACCTAAACTTCGCCAATTTACTTAAATGGGGCGATTAAATTGTGTCTAATTTGTTTCGCGCGCTCCAAGTTATATTAAAAGTCCTTCGAAATTCTCAACAATCCCCAATAAATGGGAGTCCTCGTGGCATAAGATACTGTTGAAAGTGGAGTTTCATCCAGGCGGTAACAGTTCCTTATGGCGGTTGTTCCTCCTCCGAAATTTTATGTCCAATTGCGTTTCTGTAAACGATATCTTTAATGCGAACCTTCGCCACCGCTTTTTAATCTGAAACTCCAATTTCAACACCCCATTTTCGGTTGTATCAGAAGAGCTATCCATTAATGGAACCGTAAAAATGTACGGAACGGCAAAACGTTTAACGCACTTATTTCAGAGATAAAGTACTTCGGACTAAATTCCCAGTAGGACAAAAAAGTTCAATAAGACCGTACAAACTCCTTTCCATACCTACACTTTGCATCAATTCTATAGCGAATTTTCTCGTGATATTCATACCTTTCAGCTTCTTTCATCAAAAAGTTAGCTTGAAAATATATCTTACTGAGTAAATCTCATCAATAATTTTCCTTTTGGACAATATTTGATGATTAAATGAATACTCACCCTTGATGCTCCCAAGGGTTTTCTCCAGATACCCAAGCATACTTCACCCTATAAATTTCGATTTTTCGGGTCTGACCCGAGCTCGTTTGAGTTATTCTCAACGAGTGAATTGTTGATTTTGTGTATATTGAAAGGATCTTGTAATCATGTTGTATATCCACTTCATCATGCGTCAGAGGTATGTGAGTTTGCACTTCGGTATATACCGAATCACAATTTGTGCATAAATTCATTCAATAAATCGGTGTAATATTCCATTCAGTAGATAAGGTTGAAATCTTATATTTGCTACTCAATATTTGGATTCATATTCTTCCTATGAAATGGAAGTTTACCATTGTTATATAATGCTCCTTCTATTCCATGAACGTTTCTCGATCAACTTTTTGTAGATGGTTCATCGATAAAGCCGATAATTTTGAATAATCCGATGAAAATTTGTTTCAATTTGCAATGCGGCATTGGAATATCAATTTCGAACGGCTTTCAGTTCCATGTTTAATGCTATATTTTTTGTTCTTTAATTATTCCAGAAAATATTCGGAGTCAATACACATTTTTATTGTTATGTTAAATGTTAAGTTCGTGAAATGTACGGCTGCACAGTGCAAAAGAGGTCTGTCAAAATCGTGTTGTCCTTTACCGAAAAATGATGACATTGATGACGTAGTGTCGGAGCCACTAAAAACATGAAGGAATAATATGTTTTGTTTTTCCAAACAGAAGACAACTTGTAGTATGTGATGTTCTCAAGTTCAAAAATTATTGGGTTGTAGGAATAATAAAGCACTATTTCTTAACTGATATAATCGCTGATAATTCCACATTACAACTGACTGTTGTCCAGTACAAATTGTATTGGCCAACATATGGTGGAGGGGATGCAATTCAGACCATCGAATACATTACAGATATCTCCCTCTTTAAAATAAACAATATTTTCTAAATATATTCCTTATGAAACTAACCTACTGACTAAATTACATAATATGTGCAATTTAACAATCTATACCATAACGTTCAACAGGCTTCACAATCCTTTTGGGTCTTAATCTAAATACAGATTCCTTATCATTATCATTAAATTCAATTTTTCTACTTTCTGTCTCAATATCATTCTCAAAGTTTTCGCTTTCATCATTCTCATTATTCATTCTGTTTCGCGTACTCATCTCCTCATTCACTGAAATTCCAGAGGTGAAAATATCCGGTTGAATAGTTTTTCTTATTTGATTCGCATGACGTTTCCAGGATTCCCTCAGCTCCGGAATTTCAATAAAATACGTACATTTACCAATTTATTTATTTACTATTCTCTTAATCCAAGTGACCTTGGGTCGATCTCTATAATCTTTTACCAAAACTACTTACCCCAACAAATAATTCGATTTTCTTCTCCCCTTATAAGCCTGTTTCTGCTTAATCTGCATTGTTTTCACTTTAGTTTTGATATCGTTCTTATTCAATAACTGTCTTTGGGAGAATAGACAATATGTTCTTGCTTGCCTTTGCCAGGCTTTATTGAAAAAATGTTGGTACACATAGGGGCTCGAGAAGTCAAAATCACAAGAAGGTCAGCATCCTCCCCAACAATATCCATACGCTCATGAGACTGCTGAGCGATTTCAACAGCACTAGCAACGATTAAATGATCAACAGCCTCAACAGAATGAGCTACTGCGCGATTTTACATTCTGGCTGGGTTGGGGACTAACATTATTACCACAATATGATTCGTCTACAACTCTCATTCTATGACATTTGTTCCTGAAGCTCGTTGTTTCATAGATATTTGACGTTTTATAGTAAAAAAATGTGTTTTTTCAAAAAGTGTAAATTTGCCATATTTCGACGAATGATTTCTATAAAATTACTTGCTCGAAATATATTGTCGTAATACTTTTAAGAAGCAGAATTCAATGCTGAAGAACACTTTTGAATATAACAAATTTTAAAAAAAAAGTGCTTTGTTTAGGAGCTATTCGAGAAAAACCTAAAATAGTCCGAAAATTTCGAGGTTTTTCGGACGTCACGACATATTGGCAAATTGGGGCAAAACGCGAACTATTCATATTAGAATCGTAGATAAATGATTAAAACAGTTTCCCAAACTCCACCAATTATTTCCAGGCGCACCATACTTTATTGACAAAATTTCTCTTGCGATATTGAATTTCTGATTGGGTTTACTTCCTTTTTTTGCAATTGATTCAATGAACAAGGTTGTTCATGATGATGAGTCGAATTCTTATTTTGTACTTGTTCATTCAGAGACTTGAGTTTTTTTGAAAAGAAGTTTTGTTTTGGAAATACGTGTTAGAAATTTAAAGTAAAGGCGACAATGTATCAGGTATCGTCGATTCAGTTGATCATTTCCTTTTTACGACAGAAGAATCTATTCGCAATACCGTTCCGTTTCCAACCGTTCTACCCATTCGTCCGTATCGTGGGGGTTAAGCATGTGCGGCTTTCCCTCGAACTCCAAGGCGACGCGAAAACATAAACATGCACACGAACAGATAGGCGGGAGAGCGGAGAGTGATGCGCCAGGACAGAATAACCCGCATTCTCTGGATTCGCATAGTGGATTTAAAATTCGACACGAGTCCCGAGGCAAATTCGTTACACAATCGAGAAATTGAACCGTGCACGACGTCTCGGCCGTCCGTCCGGAGACGACGCCCCGCCGCCCCCCGCCCGAACGCACACAACACACACGTCCCGTTCCCCGCTGTCGTACATAGCTCGTTTTTCCCGATCGGGGACCACCCTCCCGTCGAATATTAGAATAAAGAGAGCGTCGGGAATAACTGGCGAACTTTGCGGATGCGAGACAATGTATAAATTGTAAGTTTGTTTCGGTAAACTGAAAATTCCACGCAGCGCCTTCCCCGCAAGCTGAATATTTGATGCTTTCCGGACGTGCCCAGTTTCAACTTCTCGTTCGTATCGGATAATTACTTAAGTAGGGCGAGTGGTACGTATATAAATGTTGATGAGGAGTAACACTTCAGAAACAGGCCTATCTGCTACTCTGGGGTTGTAACCCAGAAATATCGCGATGGATGTACGTCATAATTGTGAGACCTATACTCACATATGGTGCAGTAGTCTGGTTTGTTAAAGCAATCAGGAAAGTACGAGGAAAATGCTTGATAAAGTACAGAGGCTTGCCAGCGTGTGCATCACGGGAACTACGGGAACTTGCCCAACCAAGGCACTTGAGACCATTATACCTCTCACACCTGTACATCAAGTGATTGATAGAGTGGGCCATGAAGCAATCCTTAGAAGGCATAGGTAATGAGAGAATTAAGTGTCAAGGAGTGTGGTCCTCTCATTTGCGATCCTTCCCACTAACGTAATTATAAAGAAAAAACATTGAAGAAATCTTCAGCACAATGCTATGCAAAAGAGAGAAATGGAAGCGGCAATACCACAATCTTGAAGAAAATACCGCAAAATGGTTTTCTAGAAGTAGTTCTGAAACTAATATAAGAGCTGGCGCTGGGATTTACGGGGCTGAAGCCAAGTGTGCACTGTCGCTAGGCTCCTGTACGAGTGTTCCTCAAACAATATTACCAATCAACCCAGAGAGAAACTATTAGAAGTGCGATGTAGCGATTCGCTCAGATATCAAAGCTGCTATAAAAGCACTGAACTCCTTTGTCGTTGACTCAAAGTTGACCAGGGAGTGCCGGAGCTAACTCGAAAAATAAGGTCTCTCTGATTTGAGTTGCCGGTCATTCGGATCATTGGATTTCATTAGATCTCTTGAACTGGAGGGCGAGTTTTAGAGGGTGTGCTGAGAACAGCTTTTTCAGGCAGCACAATACACCATAAGATCGCAGTGGGCTATAACTAATTACCTGCTACGCTGATTCGATGATATTTTGAGAAATAATAATGAGAGTAACTTTTTTGGCCAGAAGATTATCTTCCTCAAATATGTTTCATGAGTTCAAAACCACTCGGGCACACTCGGGAAAATTATTCATCATAATGAATCTGGGTTAGGTAGTGTTTCATTGATCTATCTCGCATTTTCCCAATTTTGCTACATGATTTCTTCCTTTTAATTTAATGATTTCTATGCTTTATATTTATATAATTTTATTTAATATTTCTTCCTTTCAATTCAATATTTAGGTTCTTTGAGTTCTAAACGTTCTCTCGTCACTTTTTCTGACAGGAATTTTACTAATCTCTTCATTCATTCCATGTCATGTTCTTTAATTAAAAAAATTTTTTTCTTGTCGAGTACCTTCTATAGTTAATATTTTCCTGGTCCACTGAACTACCAAGGAGCACCTAGTGCTGAGCCCTATCAGAGAACCTTGAAGTTATTCTAATTGTTTTGCTCATTCGGATCTTATTTTCCATTTATAGTCTAGCTGTGTTAGTTCTTTACTGTTCTTCCCAAGCCTGACATCATCTATTCAATATTGTGGTTGTTTCACGAAACCGCTCATTTCATTATAGCAAGTATTCAACTTTTTCAGTATGTCATAATATCCTGATAGAGAATTCGAGGATGAAATAGACATAAAAAGGAAAAAAATTCCGAAACTCACATCCAGAGCTCCCTCGTTCCATTCTAGCATCCTGTGGGACGGCAGCTCTGACCCCTCGTTTGGACAACCCAAGACATGCCCCGGACTCAAATCTAATTTACGTCCCGCAATATGGGAATAATGGAAAACAAAAAATGGCGCGAGAAAAATAATTCGATTCATGCTCTCTCTGGCAGTAATAACGTCCCAGTGGAGGCATTTCCAAGGACGAGACAACGGTCAGCGCCTCACGCCTACCCGCTGCTAACTTCGTTGGCGCCTGTATTTTAACTGTCAATTCCCGAATTCCGACGAACCTTCGTTCTGTTTTTTTCGCTTCGGAGACGAGGTGTTAAACAGAAAACAAGGACGTAGAGAGGCTTGCGAATTTCCCATAGGAAGGCGAGACTGACAGTCCCTGTTTTCGGAGAGATATAAAAATTTCGCAAAACTAACAATACTGTGAATGAAGGCAACTCGCTCATTTCTGAAAAAGGCGAAGATATTATGATGTCTTTTGACATCCAGATGATTCCTTAAGACTAAAGAACAAGTTATCCGTTTATTAGGTTCAGAATTATTCTAATCTAACTGATCAAAGATGAACTCGGGAATGCCTGGACTAATAAGGCAATAAATGAACCTAAAAACTACACTTAAGTTCAGGTGTTAATCAAACTAAATTCGAAAGCATTTCACAATGAAACTGCTAAATAATTTAAGTAATGAACTGTGGTATGTTGACATTTCTGATACTGATTCATTTGACATATTCATTTTCAAATATATGAACTACCTTCCCTTCTGAATTGTGAATTCATTCATTCGCACACAGTTCAAAAACTTGGATTGTATTTTTTCCTGCTTGAAGCTGTTTCAAAATTGTTGTAACGGATATTAAACGAAAAACACTTCAGTTGAAGTACGAATGTATTCAGCGCTGGTTCGAGATTGATTCGAAATTGAAGTCTGTTATGACACAAAATGTTGAACCGGAAGAAGTTTTGAAATTGAGCAGACTCCCGAATTGATCATGAAAAACTTGTGTAATTATTATGAGTCTACTCTTTTTCCTCTTATGCAATTCGGAACCGTTTAGGATTTCGTTGATGCAACAATAACAGTATTCAAATCCTTTCGGACGCTCTAGCGGGATATTCATTCCGTAAAAAGCTTCACAAATTGTTATTATCAGAACTTCGTTAATCCTGCACATAGGACGAACGACGTTCGAAATAGATGGAGATGACGGCGAGACTCTGATCTGGCTAGATATAATTGCCGGCTGTAATGCATAATCCGCGGTTTCTCTGCGCACTTCCCACTTCCGCCTTGCGTTTTCATTCCACAGGTTCGATGTTCATCTTCAAACGACATTGTTCTCTACTTGAGGCTTGATTTCTAGTTACAAAAAGTACTGAAACTTTTAACGGGTCCCTCACAACAAAATCTAAATGAATAAAAATGAAGCACTGATTTGCGTTGTCAACGTTTCACACGTGAACCGCTGAACCAATTAAGCTAATTCCATTCTGGTTGTGTTTTTGTTGTCTGGAGAAGGGTTCTATAGAATAGAAAATAAGATAGTTGCTAGGGACACAATAAACTTTGACTCAACTTAAGCATCGTCTGGCGCATTCGCCAATCCGTAACCAGACGTTTTTTCACATTAATCCACATAAATTGAAATGGAAGACGAACTTCATAGGGTTCGTTTAAACTCCAGCGCCGAAAACCAACTGGCCAATTTTTTATATAATTTCTGAGGGAGGTTCTGAAGTGAAAAATGGAAGACTGCACGAAAAAAGAAAAAAAAATATTTTTCCAATTCCCACTTTTATAATCTAGAATATTGGGAAATACTATTACTCGGAGTGTTGCTTTTGAAAATGATGAAAGGAAAAATTTTTCTGCCCACACAGCATATTGCTGCTGATAGATTTTTGAAAAGTTTATCTCCAAGATTCGTCTACGGAAGTTCCTAGTTAAAACTGTTCGTCTTGGTGGAAAAATTCAATTCCGAACCGTTTGGTATGCAATGAGTATTACTATATCAATATAAAATACAAAGTCTAATGCAGGCAGCTTGCATTATCTATGCTGAGGAGAACATTCTCTCATATAGAATATTGAAAACTAGCAATTCCCTATGATCATCTTTCTTAATGTGTTTTTCAGTTCCATGCTCCTTCCAACCATTAATACCCTTCATCTTGTGATCTATTTCAAAATAACGAAACATATGATGTTATGAGGAATATTATTGAGCTCATTTTTGATTTTCTTCGTTGCACAATAGGTCAGGATTCGATAAAATATTGTCATTGAGGTACCAACACTTTGAATCGGTAATACGAAGGTGAATCCTTCCGCCACTCAGTTTTGCGGGCAATTTGAACCCGAGACTCCGACAACTGGGTCCCTGCAATATAAAATCAATTACTTCAAAGCTAAGTTATGGTCTCGGCGAAACCATTCCGCCATTCCTCAGTTGAGCACGTTGATAAAGGGGTAGAGCGTAGCAGTCCAAATAGCTCCACTATCGCGCAACGGAGTCGACTGTAATATGGTCTCTACTCCTAACTGGAGGACACACGTAGTTGTAAGTCTCGATGTAATTGCTGACGCTGTTGGCGATGCCAACGGCGAAGGCGATATTTTATATACATTAACAACAACTTATACCCAGATACCGACTGCACTGACTGTTCTGGAGCGTTAAGGGGGAGCGTGTCGTGCTACGCCCGAACGGTATTTTACATATTTCATAGGTAGCTCTGTATTCTATCCGGTGTACAATCCGGGACAAACGATGCTGTTCGCAATAACATTATCTGGGACGATTAATCAGCCGTTGTCTCGAAGAAAACGTTACCGATTAATTAATGCCGCGCGCCACCCGGGGCCAGGTATGAACTAAAGCCGCGTTCACATAAATTTGTCGCTCGCTGCGAAGGAGATCCTGCGACGACTTCGACCCGCGGCTCGAGATCCAAGTCTTGACGATCTGCCGAGAGCAAGATTAATGGCGGTGGACTTGCCAACGTTAGGGACGATCTGGATCCGGGAATGAGTAATTGAAACTTTCGGCCAGCTACCGGATAATTTTTCATTATCGTTCCTCTCGTCGCACAATTTTTAAATTGAACATTTGTCATCGATTTCTGCCTGGACAAGTGACCGCTTTAGGCAGTGACGGCGCGTGGGTTTTCCGTTAGCTTTTTCCAAAGGCATGGAAATACAAAATACAATGCAATATACAGTGTATCTATTTAAACAACGAGATGCATACCAGAGTGCAAGTTTGAATAAGGAAATGGTAATGAAATTTTCAGATTCATAATGTATAGGCAAATTGGCACACAGTGAAAGTTTTCTTATGGAAAATTAGTGAAAATCTTGGGCAAATGCATGTCACACTAGCCCCCAATAATCAGCGTGGAGATCTAGAGTAAGGGAGGTCCTTCAACATGCGTACACCTATATTTAAATAGATGTTGATAAATTATTTCAAACTCACGATTCCAAGCGTTTAATACCGAATAAACTTACAATCATGAGTGAAATTAAATACTGAGTTAATACTATTTCTGAGTTCATTTCAGAAAAGTAAAAAGTTACTTCTGTCTCAAGGGAAAAACAAGGCATAGGACAGTAACATTTTTTCTTTTGACACTTCAAAATGATCATCTCAAAATCATCAATTGAAAATCATCACCAGAATCATAATAATTATTCACTTTTTATTTAAAATAACATATGATATTGCAAGGAATCAGCATTCATCTATTCAGAACATGGGACTGTCCCAAAGTACTTAATTCAATCACTCATTTCGAAACTTATACAGAAAATCTAATATCACAACGTATGATGAAAACAATTCGCACCTACAAAAACAACGTCCTGCATTAATCACGGATAATAATCAATGTGACAGATTCTTATTTGACATTTCAGAAAATTTGAAGAGAAAAAACAACATAACATCTAAAATACAATTTTTTTTTTCTATTTTCCCTGAATAGATAATATGAAACTCGTAAGAAGATTGTCGAATAATGCATATGTAAAATATTTGAGAATCATTGTTTTTTTCAAATAAAAAACAAAACTTTCTTCAATTTCCTTATAATGTTTCATTTCATCAATTTAAATCCTCAAAAGACCCTCCAACATTATTGTATGTTCTGGTGATGGCCTGAAGACCAAATGAACATCACCATTACCCGAAATAGATCAAATCGCATTCCCCTTTTTCGAAGTTATAAATTAATGGAGGAGTCGATATCGGAGTGGACGATGCAATTTCGAAATTGAAATAACGTAAATTCAGACATTTGAATGATAGCGACCGACACGGCTACCCGGAATGCTGCTAATTGGCCGAATCAAGTAATCTGATTGGTCGTCAGTCGACAACAAACAACAATAAAACCAAACATTGGGCGAATTATCAATGGGTGGACAAGAGTAATGGGTCGATTAACCCGGGCGCACGGAGGCATGTTCCAGATATATCAACGGGACGGTGGTAACAAATCGAGCTTCGACCCCCTAATGTACCTGTTATTTCACAATCATCGGCTGTAATTAAACAAACATCTACTGTCCCAGCTCACCGTTCCCAGGATTCCGTGAATTGGAATCGCAAAGCTCATTTCGAGAGCCGATTTTTTGCCGGCGGAAATTTCCCAGATCAAATCAGGAGCCTCTCACCGGTGATTGTTTTTTTGTTTCTTTTCCATTCATTCCGAGGTGCAAATTCTCGACTGCCCCGATCTCTGATGATGTTTTCGGATGATTTTGTCCCGAAATAGAACTGGAAAGTTGGTTCCTCTATTCGGGAATGTTTAAGTCTCCCATGATGGAGCTCTGAAATATCGCTAAAAATTTCATACAACTATGAAATATTCGAAATCAACGTCTGGATGCCCAGTCCAAATTAATTCCTAAACAGCAAATAGCATTCACCCTCCTAGCACGAAAAACGATACCAGAATATACGAATAATGACTGTGTTACTGCGGAATAAGTTACGTCTGAAGTTGAAAACTGGCAATAATCTACAAAAACTATCATGGGGAGATGATGCAAAACAATTCTGACGGCATCCCTTGCCTTGGTTTTTACTGCTGCTAAATATTGTTGCCCCGTTTATGTCAAAATTGTTCACGTGCCAGCTGTATTTTTCTATGAGGATTGCTACTGGAAAACCTACTCTTTGGTCATCAGTTCATTCGAGCACTTTTCCTTCCATTTTTCCAATTCTTTCCTATATTCCAGAAATTAGATCCCCAGATTGTAATCTCGCGAATTATTTCGGTCTAATTATTGTTCAATGAAAATCAAAAGTCAAAGAAATGCTTTACAAATAGAATTCAGTTGAGTTGAGTGCTCTAGTTTCATTTGCGGCGAAACTCATGAAACAATTGTTCTCATGGATAATTGAGAATGGGCATACTTGTTTTGGTATATTTTTAGTTTTGAAGGATGCGACGTCATCGGGATATCATTACGATGTTATGTGAAGTTCGGGGGCCTCCAAAAAGTTACTGTATTTTGTCAACTGATGTTTCTGTATAGGACAAAAGTACTTCATCAAAAAAAAAACTCTGAGCTCCTTCCTGAATTTTTTTTAATATTATGTATATCGAAGGATCTTGAAGGACACGTGAAGGAAGACGTGATTTAGACAAACATCTGCATGCAATCTTACCATAGACAGAGATAAACAGATTCTTCTACCCGAAATCTTAATTCGAAATAAAAAAAGAGAAAAGCCAGTCTATTGTAATACGATTTAGAACAGACCATATTCTCCTGGGAAGGTCGAAACCAGAAACTATCATGGATAGATCAGTAATGAGATCTTTGTTAAAAAAATTTCATGCATTCCATTCACATTGCTACATTTTCTTTTCGCTTCGATTCATATCTATTGAAAAATCTGACCAAAATAGTTCACTCGACTTCAATCTGAAGATTTAATTATCTTGAATATAGAAGAGTATGAGAAATGAATTTGAACAGGAATTAAATTCAGCGAATATAAGGAGGTACACTGTTTGAGAGCACTGATAAACAAGGAGTAGGTGAAGATCTGGTAGAACCAGTGATAAGTCTCATAAAACAATTAAGTTGGGCGCCAATTTTTTTTTATGAACACTGCAGGGCAACAATATTCAGCAGCAGAAAAAAGGAAGGCTAGCGCTGCCATACGAAGTGCTCTTTTGTATCAGCGCTCCATGCTGGTTTCTGAAGCTCGAATAGAGTCGAAGAATTAACAGAAAACATAAATAAAAACCATCATTTTCTAGGTCTAGGCTATAGGGATGTCAGTTGAGTTGTATTAATTTCTCATGTCTGAAAAGCCCTTTCTGTATACATATTTAAGAACCTCATTTCTTATGCCCCATAATTTCTGGTGTAGTTGTTACATCACAAAACCCCTTGATAACTTCGATCATTATATGGATATGACATAAATCTCCTGAATATCCGCGAATTTTCGCAGCTCGCAATTGAATAATTCGGCCAACCATCGGTGTCTCGCCGAAGCATTAATTTTCATGGGTTTCGGTCCTCGTTGAAACATTCGCCAGATCGTTATAAACCTCCGCACTAGTCCATTCGTTCACTCATAAATGTCTCGCTGATTCGGAAATCATTGCCGCTCATTGCTCCTTCTGTATTCCGTCGAATGTTTTCGTCATCGAGAACTCGCGTCGAATCACACTCAATTTGCATATTCATTGCGGAAAGCATTATTTCTATACGTCGAATATTTCCCCTTTGTGTCCGCTGTATCGTTCGATTTCATGGTGCATTTGATGGTAATGAGCTTGTCAGGGACAGCGTTCGACGGCCGAAAGACCCCTCTAAGAGAAGAAAAAACATCATCGGGGAAGAAATCCCTCATTACTTGCTCTTCCCGATTTTTTTTATATTATTATTCATGGAATTTTTCGGTATCTGGCTTTTCACAGAATGTTGTTCGGCGCTCTTCATCTTTTCAGAGGAGAATTTTCTCGTCTATCTGCCTTTTCTTTCATCCAGAACCACTGAAAGAAGAAAGAAGAAAATTATAAAAAGGGTTGAAATAGAAATTACCCCTGCTACGTCCATTGTTCCCCTTTTTGGAGAAATTGATGAAAACTGTTTTCATTTATTGCTTCATGATACAACGAAAATTTGAATACCCCGTAAAACTCAGAAACGAAGAAATCTTGGAGATTAAAAAAATTGGAAAAGTTTTGTTTTGAGTGTTTTTGTTCCGAAAATCCTACCTCATGAAGGTGGCATCAACCTGTAACATTCTTTGAATAGGAAAAAGATGTCTCTGGAATCTATAAACTGGTGAACAATTTTTCTTTTTTTGATTCTTTTACAAACGTCAAGCATTTATCTTCGAAATTGTGAATTTTGTGTTACATGCGATATAACTATTTCTTTACCCGAGAATTGCGAAATCATCTTTCCTATATTTAATATTTTTATTAAATACAACGATATCCGTCACCAGGCACATTAATCCAATGTATGAGAAAGTTTTTTTCTTCATTGTTAGTAACTGTTATTTTCATTTCAGATATGTAATACCTATTTACCAAAAGCTTAATCCAAATTGAGGGTGAAGTCACTTCTATAGTAAAATGACCTTTTTCATAAAATATTTCGAGCACTCTCAAGGTGCCATATGTTATTCCATTAAACAAACAAGCTCATTCGTTGACGCAGATGAAATTGCCGATAGTGTCGCAGCTGTTATACAGTGTCGCCCATGAAATTTATAGCGTGGCGTCAGAACGTATGATACTGCTAGGGTATGAATAAGTATTTGTCAAACAATATTTCCTAAATGGATTGTTCTTATTCGAAAATTGCAGGATACGTTGAATCACTGAACGGAAATTCTGGAATTTTTCATAAATAAACGAATCTTTCATTCATCTATACTAATATTTTAAATGTGAAAGTTCGTATGTTTGTGTGTTTGCTTGTCTTCATAGAACTCGGGAACGAAATCTCCGATTTTGATGAAAATTTCACTACATGTAGTGTAGAAAATTCATTCGAGTAGGCTTTCATATGTAATGAATAAATAAGAAAACTGTTGATTTTCCATAAACAAATCGTTTATAAACCAGTTGATTTCAGGTTTTCACGGCCCAAGCTGGGTAATGTATGAGAGGTAGAGACACATGATCACCGACAATTTTTTAGTGCTCAAAAAGTTCTATAAGAAAGTCCGCGATGGCATATTTCTAACTTTCGAGGATAACCCACTATTACCAATTTCAATATTTTCAATTGAATCCGAATTCAATTTGAAGAGGGCTCCTGACTGGTATGGAATGAATTCCTATCAAAAAAGATGTGACTGTTATATGCGGCATTTATTCCTGATGAATAACGCTTTTTCCTTATTTCAGTATCGCAATGAAACTCATTACTATGTCATATTTCACACTAACTGCCAAGATCGAGGCCAAGATACAATACTAAAGTCACTAATCGGAATTTTTATTTGAATTTTGAGACGGAAATAGAGAAAATATCGTGTAATTTTCGTTGCAGAAGGCAATTCCAACACTCATGCTTTCAAAAACTCGCTCGTGTTGGAATAGCAGCTCATTATGCAACTTGTTTTAGAATATACTATTACAGCATAGTTTTCTAACGAATAGTTACTGAGATATAATAAGTTGAAAAAATACGAATTTGAGCAAGAAATTATTAAATCTAGTACATAAATAAAAACTTTCTCTTTCATTCGACTAACTCTGAAATACTTGTTATTCGTGATGATTCATTATTAACTGCTCCCGGGTTTGTTATTTGGTATTTAGAGGCTGTCTCAGAGGATCAGAAAGAGCGGGAGCGATGTTGAAGACAATATCCAGGTTGAGCTCTTTCATTTCTGGAAATGGAAGGAACACGAAAAACTTCTCCCAATCGGGAACCAATTTCCACTGGAGGATCCGTTATCTGTTTCATTCCATATTCCCTCCTTGTATATTCTCCCGGGCAACTTGGAGGCGGCGGAAAAAATATTCCTCTCCCCCGAAAATAGACAATGGGGATATTAGCCTCCGACCCTGCCTGCTCGTGGCAATATTGTCTTTGCTAAAATAACGGGAACCATTCGTTTTCATTAAAGAGATTCTTTCCATTTTCGCTCTGCTTGGCCCGGATTACGCTGCCTCCAACCCCTTCTTCTCGCTCACCTCTACGGGGGACCGCCCCCCATATCCGTGCGGCGTGAAACTCGGGGGAAATTCAACGCCAGCTCGAAAAATCGAATTAAAATGCCACCCGGAAAAGGTTACTACGATCCCCGGGCGAAAGTGGTGCGGCGTCTATCCACTAACCCTAATGAAAGTAAAAGATAACCGGGTCGGCCTTTTGCTTCTCTTATTCATTTTCCGCCCGTCAAACTAATTATTTTTATGGTATCTCGCCGCGGAAATGAACAGAATGATCAATACCTTATTATCGGTCGCGCACGGAGACGGGAAACTCCATTTTACGCCGCCCAGAATTGGAAATATAAGGATGAGATTGGAAGCGCGAACTTTCCAACGGAATAATATAAAATGTCGACTCTTGCATAGAGAAGCCTTTATTCGACTGCTTCGTTTCCATCAGAAAGGCTGATGGAACGGAAACTTTTAGAATTTCCACCTCGCCTGCAAATATTTCACGGATTCCAAAAAAAAATGGCAATGCCCCAAATTTCCACTATTCAAAGATATAAATATCTTGGCTGTCGGAAATTTTAGGTCGGGTGCCATTTTGCGCCATGATTCTCTGATTGATTGACTATCTTCAGCATCTATGAATCTTTTTCGCTGTAACACATAAAGGGTCGGTTTCATAAAACTTCGATTGTAGCGTTAAATTAATTGGAGCCACCGCAATTAGTTGAAACTTCAAAACGAGTGATTCGATTGGTTCGAATTTACGTGAGGTTTTTTGATCATACAATTAAAGCTTTGTGAAACCCGCCCATAATATTTGTAACAATCGCTAAGCAACAGGCAATATGACTGCAATGTTGGTGTAGACAATTTCGTGAAAAATTTCTTCTTTTCTCTTCGATACAATTACTCTTATACCGGATCACCAATTTGGATTTCATAAAGAACATTCCAAAAAAGATCAGCTAACGCGGATAACCAACAGAAGACATAAAAGAAAAACTAAATCTATCCAGAAAAATTGGAGCTGTCTTCTTAAAATGAAAGAAACTTTTGAAATGATGTGGCATCGAGAATTTATCTACAAAATGAAAGAACTGAAATTTCCATCAATGACTCATATCATACCAACCTATTTCAAGAATAGAAAGTGAACATTGATTGCATAAATCCACTAGTCGGTACTGTTCAATTTTAACAGGTCAGATTTACCAGAAACAACAGTAAAAAACCTCAATTTATAGAGGATACCATCAAATACTACACCTGTCTCTAAAAAACAAAAAAGTTGTGGACAATATGTTCGAATGCAAAAATAAGTCAACGATATTTATGGAAAAATTTCTTTAAATTCGATAAATGATCAATGAATTAGTGAAAATAATGTATGATACTCGCAGAAAATGCTCATTCTAACATTCGTTCATTCAAAAACTCGCCACTTCTTGGCTCATTTTTGAATTTCAAACTCGTGTAAAAATATCAATGTCTTCTGAACTTACATATTATATTATATGATAAATAACTATTCAAGAATTGGATTTTCAAGGTGAACGCGAATGGAACTGTTGCTATAATAATTATTGGATCTGAAATTCGAACAGAAGAACAAGAAAAGAGTACTAGGTGTCCCATGGTACATCACCAATAAACACATCAGTGAAGTACTGAAAATTATATTGTAAATTTTCAGTACTTCACTGATGTGTTCATTGAACTATAGAAACTTGAAAGAATAATTGAAGGGACGAAAGAACATAGCAACGATCAAATGTGAAGGAAACTTAAAATTCTTGTCAGGCAAAAGACAAAAAAGCTCGAAAGACAGTCTTAAACTGAAAGGAACAAGAACTAGAATAAGAGGGACGAGTATTTCTCTGGAAACAAGTAAAAAAAATTGGAAAAATTGGATGAGAGGCATATGGAACAATTTCTCGGTTCTCATACAAAGACCAATGATCATTACTACTTCGACTCATAAAGCGGGTTTCACAAAAGTTTTATTGTGAGTTCAAAAAATCTTACGTAAATTCAAACCAATCGAATCACTTGATTTGAAGTGTTAACGGTGGCTCCAATCAATTTATTTATTATCGAATCAATTTGACAGTGCTCATTCGAGAAACCAAAGTTTTGTGAAACCCTGCTTTAGTGTCTCGGACAATACAAAGTCGGGAACTGATGGTTTGTCCTGAAAGAATCTAGGAGGTTGTGTTTGTGAAGAGACAAGGTATGATTGCAGCGGAAATACCAAACGCTCGCGTAGAATTTGAAACGTTTGCATATTCCATTTGCAGTTCATTCGGAAAATTGGGGCAATTCAGTTTGGATCCGCGTCACCAATTAGGTCATTGTCGAGGGCCTCCCAGAACCGGCAAATTCGTATAAACAATTCGGTGTGTGCCGTGCTTTGTTGAGGTTTGAAGGCGGAGCACTTCGTTTGACCATGAATTCAATCATTGTTCGGGATGAAATGCTCGAAATAGATCGAATTGATTTATATTATAACAGATTCCGTCGCGATTTTATCGATGGAAAACTAATTAGTCCAATCAATGAATACTTCATCACTCTGGTGCTTTCTGTTACAGGGGAATGCAAATACAGGCGCGACCGTTAATAATCGAGAGCGCGCGCGATTCATACGAATCGAATAATTTGATTAAATTTTTGATATGATATTGTCAATATTCGGGGAGATGCGGATAATGATTCCTGTTTTATTCATCTGCCTAGTAAATTGAACCGGGCTTCACTGTATGTGTGTTTGGCAGGAGAAAGCCGATCATGGTGATCCCTAGAATCTGACAGTTTCGAAATTGACAAATAAAAGCCAATCAATCGTATCAACCAAATCAAAATCATTCATTTGTGGATTATTTTATTACCAATTCTTTCATTTTTACAAAAATGTTTTAAATTTTCGAACAATTAATATTTTTCCTATTCCCCGAAAAAAAACGGTCGGTGGGGTCCTTCAGGATGTTTCTTTTTGATATTATTTCATTGAGCATGGAAGGGTCAATCTAAATTTGCGGAACTAACTCTTCACGCAACTGATTTTCCGATTAGTTGTCATCGTTTTAGACGTAAGTTCTTGATGTTGATTTTTAATATTTTTGTTTACCCAGAATTAAATCCAATTTCCTGAATCCAAATCTTCATAGAAATATAAAGCTTCATTACTCTCGGAGCATTCTTTCTAATTGAAATTTCCTCGTTCATCAGCAATACTTTCATCACCTGTTTCCGACTATGAGCTCTAGCGAGAGATCTGGGTGTTGTAATTTTATGTCAAGATTTGGTACTTTAAATCTTGTCGATCACGCAGGCACAGAAAGCGAATTCGCACAGTAGCAACTTCTAAGAAAGGTGTTAAGAGACCCGAGCTCCAAAAACGACGCCCCTTGGAGAAAAATCTGCTTGTGGCCCGGATATAAGGGCGAGCGTGAATAGTTGTTGATAAGGCCACGCAGAGGAGAAGTGAAAAAGTGTAGAGCAATAGAGATATCCACGTAGCGCTCGCCTAAAAGAGTTCTCCGAATAGGCGGAATTCCACAGTCAGCGACCGGGGAGAGGTTCATATCGCGGAATCATTTATATGATGGACGTCCTAGATAGAGTCCGAATAAGGTCTGAACGATTCCCGCACAAAAAGAACTCGCTTTAAGTTTTTGCCATTACCAGTTTCGCGTACGGGAATCAGTGGTCCGCATTATTGGTTATAACAGATTACGGTCTTTTGAGTCTCCGAGGGGGAGTCGCTATGTGTTCAAGATGCCGATAAGGCGTACACGGCGGTTGGAAATGATATTTTCCATAGACCTGACGCGGAGAACGCGAGACGATAACGTTTCTCGGGACACGTTATTCGATCCGGCTGTTTAGCATTCAAAACGTCTTGAGGTTGTGCCGTACGATAAATCGAATAGGGTGGAATCGTGCTCCTTTTCGTAGGTATCATGCCCCTTTTCGATGTACTGATCACGAGTATGATACTGTGTCCGTTTTTTAGTCAAAAGGAGTAGAAAAAACTCAATCATTATCCGCAAGGCGACGCCGACGTTCCGGTGAAATTTTTTACCTAAAAACATAATGATACAAACACGAGAAATGAGAAATTCAACTTTGCAAATAACTAAATATAACCGATACCGATCAAAAAAATAATAGTATTTGATATGTATTTGCGTCTTCCATTTTGGGTCTAGTGCCCGTTTGTACCCCAAATGTAGGGAATAAATAAGTTAAAAAAATGAAATACAGCATTATCTAAAAAAATAACTCCAAGATGAAGAGTTGATTAGTGATTATCCTCATAGACACCGATGAAAGCAGAACGTCCTACGGGTACGTCTTGTTTCAGTCAATATTAATGAAATATAAAAATATACACTCTATGTTGTCGTAGGAAGAACATTGATGAATTTTCGTTGCTGATGTGATTCTGTATGCTTTGCTCAATCCTCCCATTCTGAAAAATTTCATCTTCATGAAGTTAGTACATTTATTTATTTATTTATTTATTTCACATTGGAATACATACAGGCATTCGCCCAGAAGCAGTATTCACATACATACAAACTTTTTCATACAAAAGGAAATTCCAAAATCATACATGCACAAAGTAACAAGAACCCACCATCTAAGGCAAAATAACATAAAAATACCAACCCGAAAAAAAAATCAACAAAACAGGCTTACATTAAATCATAAAATTATCGATCCGATGCCTCAAGGTTGGTCCTGACAGTTTTCTTCAACCTTACCAATGAATCTTGAAAAATATCAATGTTTACACAAAGGGCATTACATGTTGTCATAACTCTATGGAGTGGTGAGTTTTGTGCCGAATTAGTGTTTCTGACGGTGCCATAGAAAGTACCGAAAGATCTCAAACCTACATTTGGAACCCTGTCCTCTAATGATCTTACACGCGAATAACACATCCGTAAGCTGTCTGCGATTAGACAAACTCATCATGTTAAATCTGCGCCGAATAGTCGTGTAATTGTGATCAACAATGATTAATTTATTTCTGTATGCTAAATATCTCAAGAACCTATTCTGAACACTCTCCAAGCGTTGTACGTAGCATTTATACCTTGGGTTCCACACAGTGGACGCAAAATTCAACTTACTGTGGACAAAGGAATAATAACGAGTCAGTAGTGTTTGATTTGCTTTGAATTGGGCACTATTACGGATAATGAAACCCAGCATTTTGTTGGCATTATTCACAATTTTCTCTATATGCAGGTCGAAAATAAACCTTGAATCTAAAATAATGCCCAAATCCGATGTAGAGATACGCTAAATACAAACAATACTTTAGTACAAAAATGAAGAATAGCTGTTTTCGAAAACTTGAAGTCATCAATTTTCAATCAAATGATTCCATTGGTTCGAATTTAGGTAAGGTTTTTGTCATGCAATCAAAGTTTTTTGAAACCCACCCAAAGTTTTTCGAAATTAGAATCTGTTGCACAGATTATTTGTCTTTCAACAGATTTTCGTACAAAGTGATTTTTTCGAAAAGAGCAAAATAAAAGAGTTTCGAATTTTACGGGTTTGTTCGAGATACGGAATGGCAGATGCGCTGGGTTTCAGATTTCATCCTAAGTAATATGGACAGCATGCAGGGTGTCTCAGATTGGATGCTCATGCAGAGGAGCTCGGAAACAATAAGGCATACAGAAAATGGCTAAAAAATTCTCGATTTCGTTTTTCGAAATAACTAGATGTTAAGAATCAGGTCGTAAATATTTTACACATTTCTCGATATTTCGAGACAAGATCTAGTTTCAAATATATCGTTATATCTTGGTTCATGTTCGAATCTTCAAAAAATCGAAAAAGTGCGAAAAGGACGTTAATTTTAACCTCACTTCAGTGCACTTTTTGGTGGTTCTACGTTGCATTTCAATTTATGTGTATTGTTCATGAAATCAGAACTTTCAGATAATTTCTCACTTCTATATGCACATCTTCAGGACAAAATCTTCATAAAAAACTTCAGAATTTATAGCAATTGGTTGTGAAGTAATGAGTAAAATATTACGCAATTGGATGTCACCACCTTAGTACTTTGTAATATTTTACTCATTACTTCACAACCAATTGCTATAAATTCTGAAGTTTTTTATGAAGATTTTGTCCTGAAGATGTGCGGGATACTGATGAGGCTCAACAAGGCCGAAACCGGTATATCTCTCATCTCAGTGACAAAATCTAATATCATTTCTCCAACCTCATGATAAAAGATCTCTGAGCCTGGGAATTGAAAATGGTATTCATTTCGATGATTACTATTTTGAATTCATCTATGTTTCAACTTTGTAAAATGAATGACATTTCTCAAAAATCGGTCAGGATAGGTCTGTTTTTCGCGAAATTTGTGATCAATAAACTGAAAAAAATATCGATTGTACCATTTATAAAGCAGGTATCTCTAAAAATAGTAATTGATTCCTATAACTCGTTATGAGTATCCTAAAAACCATAAAAATTGTTGAAAAAACGGTAAATTTTCATAAATAATTTTTTCTGATATATTAACTATTTATTACAAATAGTTTTTGAGATGTATTCAGTGAGCATTGGATAAGGGACATCCTGTATCGAAGGATCCATTTATTACCAGCTTTCATTAGTTTGAGAATTTTCAAACTGAACAATCAGATGTTGAAAGCTACTGCTACTAATGTGTTCTGAAAAAATTCAGAATTATTGCAAAGATGGAGCATGAAATTGTTTTAGAATTTCTGAGATCTTCACTTTTCTTCGATATTCACCTCAACCAATAGTTTTCTGCGTAAAAAATACGGGAACCAAAATTCAACACACCCTTCACCTCATATTTTTTATTCAACCAAATTACGAGCGGATGTCACATTGGTATCCAATTCAATCGACTGTTTGACAATATTTTTCTATCCCGGATATTTGGTCAGTTTAATCGTCGGGATCTCGACGCGTGCTCATCTGCCACAGTTCATATCAGCGTCGCGAGAGCGATGGTCGTAAATTCATTTTTCCACCGCCACATGAAGGGTAGTAAATTCCTGGGCCGACCCGCCACTCCACCCCGTCTCTCATCAAAACTTGGGAAAATTTATGGACGCCGCTATGGCAGTGATCATCCCTAATGGTGAGATGGCCAGACTTTGATATATGACGCCGAAGAAGAGGATACGCGTACGTGAACGTGGCCGTGGAACGCCCACTCTCTTTTCTTCGAGGCCGTCGTGAATTATGCAAAACTTCGGACGAAGAACGAACATATCTGCGGTGGGCCGAGGAGGAGGGTATATTGTTTATGGGTTAGCCGGAGGATCAAAGGTCCTTATCCTCCGCGTGGTAACCGCGATTTTGTTCGAGATCCGTTCCATCTTTATCGCTAAGAAAACCCGTTCGGAAATATATCTTGGGAGGCTTCTCCGCTCATCTCCCTTTCGCAAATATTTATGGAGGGGATCAAGCCCGGCTTCGAGCCCAGACCGCCATCGTGTTGACGGTGCCGTCTCTGCTTTCTTTTTGCATGTCTGTCCCTCAAAAATATCTTCTGCCGCTTTTTTCGGCAAAAAAATATATTAAGAGATCTTTTAGATGTTTCGCCAGATTTAATGAGAAGATAATGACGGTACTTGTCCGAATTTTAGTCACCATCTCTTTTGAAGCAGATTTTGAGACGGTGGGCTTCGAAGGTCCTTAACTTTTTTGGGGGTCTCACCTTTGTGGTACCAAAACACCGATCCATGATTTCTTTGACTGAAATTGAGATTTTTTACTTTTTGGTTCAGAGTGAACTGGTGTGTCGCCACTGGTCAGACGTATAGTGTGCAACCGAAGTTTCATGTCCTGTAACAATAGACTTGTGACAATTATCTGCGTCCAGTTCATAGTGTTCCACAAGCTCTTGAGGTTTTTATGAAATCCAAGTGTTTATTATTTCGTGGAGCGGAAACCTTGCAGATCCAGAGTTGATCCAAAGTCAATCAGCGATCGTCGTGCACCGCATGTCTTCAGTCAATATCGACAGTCTTCCACTTCGAACGGCCGTTTTTTAACTCCTTACCTTACTTTTAGACACATGTGACACAGGTGCAATTCATAAGGAATTTCCCATGTGCATTGAAAAATATTGATTGGCAGATTTGTTTCCTTTCTCATAAATTCAACAGATAATGAATAAATCCTCGGCAGGGGGCCAATATGTAATCAATAAATACCATGAAAACTTTGCTAGAATAACATTTTGCCGGATATTATGACAAGATGCAATGATAAAATAGAAAAAAAAGTATTGCGCAGAATTCATATTTGTTAAAATTCTCATAAGATACGAATGATTTCCTACTTAGCGTTTATTCAAGGTTCATACACATTATCTTCTTGGAGACTGATGGTTGAAGCTAATTACCAGTATTAATTATAATTGCAATAATATTTTGTTTTCATATTTCTTAAAGAAATTTACTCAACAAAAATCAAGTTCTTTCGGCATGATTTATCTGGCCGAATTATCCCAGCACTTGTCAAGATTATACCTATTCAGTTTTTTAGAATTATACACAAAAAATTGAACTCAAAGGTAATCACCGAACTAAATCCGCCTATTAATCTTTATGCTACTAAAATCTTCACAAACAAGTTTCCACGTAGCAGGAGCCCACACGTGCAATTTTTTCAAAGTAATCTGGTCGAAATTCGCAACTCGAAGCGGCTTCTACACCGACAGGTAGGTCTGGAGGGTCTTCGGTGGCCAACTCGAGATGCGATATTCGGCTTGTTGCCCTTGAAACCTACCTCCACTTTTGGGTCGTTAAACTTCGATGTCCAACGTCAGCCTCCCATGAATTCATTGGATGCTGCTTTTGTATCTTTTTTGGGGCAGCGGGTTACCGGCATGGTTCGTTTCAGAATGCGCCCTCAATCCAACAATTTCGAAAAGGTGGATATCCTTTTAATGTGTTTCTCCTTGTTGTTATGATTCATTATTTGACAAGTCACCATAAAATTTGGAAAAACAATGATTCTTGAATTAGATAATGGTTCAATTCAAACATGTCTATCGGATTTCTCTGATCATTTCAATTCATTATTTGTATTTTGGGTGCAATATGAACTTATAATTCATAAATTCATTACGTCATCCCTAGTAGTACAAAATCGTGCTGGTATATCTCAGTTTCACATAGATTTCATGGTTATATTTTTTATTATATGTTGGTACTCTAGACTCTCCTGTTGTGGATTTATCTATTACCTGTCAAATTTGTGATAAAAAAAGTCTACCAACCAACATTAATATCATGAGGGCATCTAATTTTTTCGAAATAATATGGATGAAACACATTGCTAAGTAAGTAGTTTTAACAAGAAGGATGAGTACTGGAGGCAACAGAAATCCGAGTCGAAGACAAGGAATTTTGCACCTGCATGAGTGGTTTTCTTAAAAATTTTTTCTCAGGAAAAATTACTTGGTGAATGGTATTTGACTAGAGTATTTCATGAGTAACAAATTATTCTGCATGCATCATGTAGAGGTAATAATTTGACACTACGTGTCAGTTTTTGCTGTGGGTAAACTGCTGCCATACAGTTTTCCCATCTAGTAATCATTTTCAATTCAAAATTGCGAGTTTCCGATTGGTGGAAATTAAGGCGTGGGAAATAGTCAATGTGAAATCACTGAACAACATTCATTGAAATATTCCGTGAATTTCAAAAAAGATGCAGTAAATTAGAAAAAAAAATGTTCATAACTGGTACAGAAGGCTCATTCTAACACTCGTCCAATCAGAACATGCCCCGTCATGGCTATTTCTTAATCTTTGAACTCATGAAACAATTTCAATGCTAGTTATTATAAATAACTATACACTCACAAATATAGAAATAGTAATATCACTGGAAACCATCACAAGAATGAGACCCAAATAAATAAGTTTTGAACCCACCAATTTACGGACTCTTCTCAAATACCAACATCGAACGAATAACATCAATGCAATAGATCCTATTCACCAGATTTGTTGATATACTCAGAGAACAAGACGATGTAACCCTTTAGATACTAATATGATGGCAACCATATATCATCAAGGAAACAACCTAAGACAGATCATTCATTCACAATCTATTTTGAATATAAATGAATTAAATTTATCTTTCTATTTTTCACAACTATGTCTTGTTGGAAGAAACGCGAATGTATATTGCTCTTTAATTATTGATTTTTTGGCATAAAAGGACGTAATGTCATTCAAGGGATTACCGAATGTTGAATATTTTCCAATTCAAATGTCATCGACTTTAAAGTTCAAGT
Organism: Hippodamia convergens; assembly: GCA_038502775.1. Lineage (NCBI taxonomy): Eukaryota > Metazoa > Arthropoda > Insecta > Coleoptera > Coccinellidae > Hippodamia > Hippodamia convergens. The sequence continues at coordinate 36,289,992 of CM076610.1, forward strand.
GATACCACCCATCAAACAAGTTCAATCGTGCCATTCTAGCGTCTCCATTCTTCCTGAAAATAATGTTCTTGGGCATATAATTCGATTTTACGACACGTTCATGAGGAGCGACTCATGCTTATACATTTCCTATGGGAATGAATACATATACGAAAATAATGAAACGAATCGAATCCGTCGGGATAAAGTTTCTAGCATTACAATGTGAACTTTACGACTCCGGGATATGCGCGGAACAAGCGGGCCGAACAAAATAATAAAAGAGACAGGCGTAGGTACACAAAATAACCGCCGAAGAAATAACGTATCGGTAAAAGTTATTGGTTCGAATTTATCCAGGTTTCGAGGAGCCGTGCGGCGTCTGACATGATAAATATTTGATGCAGTCGGTTAGGTATTTCGCGTTTCCGCTCACGGGGCGAATATTCATTTTGAATAAAACCAATTTCGAAGGCATTTACGGACGTATTGATGCCCCGTCGCATTTCTAATACGTATTCCGGAATGTTACGTCGTCGAATCGACTGCGAAATGCCGTGCGCATAAAGTTGTCGCGGCCTACGTGATCCGGTTCGGTAAGGGACGTTTTTCCGCGTCTTTCGGGCAGGACGGCGGATTATTGAAATTGTCGGGGTGCATGTTGGGGGATCCTACCTATGAGAGATGCGTTGAACGTGGCGTCGGATGGTGAAACCACCCGAAGTGGAACGATTTTTTCCATCTGAAAAAGAACCCCATCTGTTGACTTATCTTATATATTCTTCAAATATTTCACTCCAGTATCAAATGTCAATTCTCGCCTCATGGCAACTTAAAATACCAGTTCCGCCGCTCCCGAATTTCCAAGCCATCCTCGATTAATAACACTAATTTATGCATTATTTCATATTGATATTCATTTGATCGAGAGAGCTACGATAATACAATACATACTGGAAAAAAGCAGGAAATTTTGCATTTGCTACAAGAGCTCAGAGAAAAACCTAAGCAGAAAAACTCAGCCTCCCCCTGTTTGAAAAAAAATGAACGGAAAATATTTCATAACGAAGGAGTAAAGGACATCATGTAATTTTCCTATACACAGATAAAAACAGAGTCTCCACCAATCTATCCGAATTTCATAACCGGAAATTCAAAAATCAAAAGCAGAAAAATCCAATTTTTTGTGATAAATTAAATTGATTTTAAATTAACCACCAGTTCAGCGCAATACATCCGTTACTTCATGTTTAGCCTCGAAACCACCTTGAAATTCATTTTTGAAGTTATAATCCACCAATAAATATAAAGCACAGGCATAAAAAATATTTAAAATCCTGCTTGAAATGTTCGAAAACACTCTAGATTAGAATTCGAGGGTTGAGTACATTTGCACAATGTAATAATAATGCTCTTGCTTTTAGAAGAAAATACACAAAGTTTTATGCCTACGTAAACCGTTTTTATGTGTCACACATATCGCATTCATTAATGGAACAAATCTAAAAATATATTACAAGAGCTGCATTTCAATGAAAGTTAAACGCTCCAGTGAAACGGAATATTAGTTTCAGTATCGAATATCAATAGAATAATATTCTTGACCATGCTAGGAGTTTCCAAGAAATCAGTTTCTTTACAGTGGTTATGCCTTAAGTAATTAGACCTTCCTTTCTTTCAACTGACAAGTGATCTACTATGACGAGCATGATGAAATTGAATTAAACCGATCTTTTACTATTTTCAATTCATGTATTGCCTGCACTGAGCAATTTATCCCCAGGGATTTCATTGAAATCGTCGTAGTTGGCGGCGTTGGAACTTCTACTATCCCGATACTTTGGATTTGAAATTTTCTTCGACCCTCATGTCATCGAAACCGTCTCGAAAATCGTACCTATGTCCATACATAAGTTTGTGGTTGGGAACTGAACGATTCAGCAATGTGGTTCACCACCAGTTATTCGAACTACTAACTACCTCTTCATGAATCCCGCGGCTACATCACCTTGATCTACTCCTTTTGTGGATCCGAAAACAACGGGATTCGAAACCCAATTTCCGATTCCCAAGACGTTGCCCTCCGTAAAAACCCGGTTCTTTCATTTTACCGAGTTCGTATTAGACCTGGAAGGACGTGATCGTTCGCTGGAAGGCGAAGGGAAAAGGTCAATTTCGATACGATCGCCATTTTATTCAAATCAGTTAGTTTGCGCTAGGTTGGGGTGTGTTACTGAAGGCCGTATCCGATACTCTCTCAAAAGAACGATGCGACAATTTTCCAACATTTTCCTGTGGATTTTACGAAAAGTAAAAGTTGCGGAAGTAACGCAAACATCTATTGGAACAATGAATAAAGTTCTAGTTTTCTGATTGAAATCAAAAAGATTTCTTACTCTAATTTTCTCCTTTTTCCATTTTGAATCCATAATTTCTTGTTCTGGCAGTATGCTTCTGCTCTTATCATGCAACTTCCTTCAATTCTCCTTCTTTTTGTTCTATTATGCAGAACCTTTCATGATTTTCATTTAGGGCCGCTATTATAAACGTGTGGACGTGGATTGAAATTAATTCGCAATTTGAAGGCCTTTTAGGCATACAGAAAATGTCCATACTGAGATTAAATTTTAGTCCTGGGTCAACACGTTCATCATACCTTCCTTAGTTGAGGTTCTGCTTCTCAATTCGTTGTTATTATCACAACGCACGTGTACTGGTTTTTCACTGTGCTCAACATAATATGAATGAACCTTTGATTTCCTTACACGATTTTCTAAATAATTATCTCCGTATTTCGCACAACATTGTGGAAATCTGTCAGGTTATGATTCCCCCATATGTCCTTTCATGTTCGTACCCTGAGGAACCCGAGTTATAAAAAAATACTGCGGCCGTGGCATCTTTCTTTTGTGCGTTATGTGTGTCATTCCAGATGATATAAGGGGACGTTTAGAGCTCAACAATGTCTCCGGAAGGGTTATGCCGAAATATTTACGACTTCTTAGGCATCCTCGCACAAATCTTTCGTAATGTTTCAATTTGCGGAACACCAATGTGTTCCGCAATGAAGCTTGAGATATAGGGCGAGATTAAATAGTGACAAATTTTGACGAGGAAACAGTGGATTGGGTGTTCCTTCGTTTGTAATCGCGAACGTATCTATATTTTAGCAGTGAATATTTTGAAGTTCTTTGATTAACAGTGAATAAATGGTGAAGAGAAGGGGTGACAGGGTCGTGCAGTGTAGGTGGATTCTTCATCGAGTGTTTCGAATACGTAAAATACGCTGAAGTCACCAGGATTTCCTAGAATTATTTATGTTCTGAAAAAATCATCAGTTCGAAATGAAGATCGCTCATCGACTCATAAAACATTAATAATATTTCCATGTTCAATACAGAGGACGTAATAGATATCTCTAGGAAATCGACTAAATTCTAGTCACCACCTCATGAATATATTGAATTTGTTTTCTCATAGAGAATGAAACATCATACTTCACAACCGGTACCATATAAGTAGTTCATTCATTTCAAATATAACATGACATCAGTTGAACATAAAACAACATCTTTTCTGGGGACAATGTATCATCTATATTATTACTTCAACTGAGAACTCCGAACGCATAGTTAGGTTAGATCAGAATGGTGAAATCACTTCATGTTAGATCTGGGGGAATTGAGAACTGAAAACTTTTCTTCTTTTCAATTGTTGCTCACAATTTGTTTTAGTTTTTTCTAAGCAATGAGGAGTTACGTCCTCGATAACCTCCACCTCTCCTCTTTACGCAAACGATCATTTGTCTTTTCTTCCATACGCCTTTCATCTTATTTCCTCTGGTTTTTCTTACTCATTTCCAAAGAAGTACTTCTCCCTTCAATTAGTTGTTTTTTTGAGGTTTAGTGTGTATTTTAACCTATATATGGTTTTAATCAGTCTTTCTGACAGGAATATTGGATATTCTCTCTGTTTGATCGTTGCTATGGTCTTTCAACCTTCGATTCATTCTTTCTCTTCGAATAATATTTTCTCTATAGTTTCTTTTTTCAGTTTTTTCGGATCTGTTTATCGCTGTTTTACAATGGGTCACCACTTGCTGTTCTCATTACTCTGCTTGGAGTATTTTGATGTTTTTTCCCAATAACTTTCTACAATTATAAGCACTGTTTTATTATTCGGATCTGGTTTCCCCATATAGTCTTCCTGCATGAGAAATCTGATTTTCTCGAAATAACTGGCGCATCGTACTGCTAAATGCTGTCCTTGAACGCACAAATATCGCGACCTGTCCCTCCCAATGGAAAAATGAGTAACATCTTTATTGCTCCGCAAATTATGCCGAAATTGAAATTTCGTACGATGCGATTGCGATCGTAATGGGGCCACTTCCACACGCGAAATCTCCCTAAACCACGTGATCGCGTGACTATTACCGGGTGTCCATGGAATCCAAACAGTATTAAATTACCAGTTAGCTGCTGCTGCAGCGGGTATGCCGTTTTTCCCGTTGTGTGTACTTCGGACTAGAGCCGGCAAGCCCGATTTGCATGTGAAAATTCGCAAATCGCTAATGACGGCGATGCGGAAAGCAAACCGGGGGTTGACTGTCGCTAGCCGTCGTGTCGTTGCAGTCTGAGAATTCGGAGCGAATGTTTGTATCGGGCAATTTTAATGACTGATGGCGTACACGTCGATTTATATCGACATGAGCTGAATCATCTAGTCCGACATTTGGGGTGAATAATTGAATTTATGAATCATGACTCTGAGAGCGAGGTCACCGGGCCTGATCCTGATCGTGATAACACAATTTCTAATTGTAATTGTCTGTCAAATTTCATACTATATTATTCAGATTTTTCAGAAAGATATGAAGGGAGGACTTTTGCTTCGAAAGCCTTTTTATTATAGTTGGATTTGTTTCGGACGAAAGCTTCGACAGTTTATTCTTTCATGTTTGAATAATGTTCCGAAATGGGGGATAAAAGAATATCCAAACGGGGTAGTATAATACGAAAGCTAAGAGAAAACAACCTTAGTGAAAACACTGTACTTGTACTGCAGCTTGTAAAGTGATTACACTTTGCAAAAAATAGGCAAAATTTCACTTGAAAAATACGGGGGGGAATATAAAATTTACTCGACAACCTTGATATCATATGGTAACGACATCTTGATTCCTCTCTATAAAAAAAAACAGATAGTACTGGTACTGACCAAGGTTCCTTGGCATCCAAAACTAAAATCCAATGAGAGAAAGAAAACCTCAACGAAACAAGAAATTATTCACATCAAAATAAATCAGAAAGTGAGACTACAGACTTGACTAAGAAATAATAAATAAGTACACAACATGGCTTCAAGAATATTTTGTTATTGCTCAAATTGTATGGGCCTATCGCTTGTATTTGAACTCAAATCGGTGGCCCTAGATGTTTTATTTATGGGATATTGTTTCAGCTTCGGCAGTTAAATTCAATTCTATTCTATTTCATGTACTTGTCACATTTATATCACGTGTTTTTGAACAGTTTCAGTTGGTCAGATTTCATATCGATTTTATTTATTTTCATTGATTCTCATTTCAGCCGGTTACAATCACAATTTCCTTCAATGTTCGAATGCGACCTGGAAAGCGAAAACAATAATTGAGTGTTTTCTTTCCATGCTTTTCTAAAATTCATTATATTTCTGTTTCTTTTTCACTAAGTTCTCAAGTCTATTTCACGTGTTTAAATAAGTCATCTGTGGAATTATCATCTTCGGTCGGCCCTTTGTTTTAAATTGCCATGTAGGGATCTGGACAGTCTTTTGTTTCAAATCGAGGTTCGTTAACTGAAAATACGATAACATCCATTTCGCAATTTGGAGATTCATATCGCTCATCTGAAGTAACCCCCAATCGTTGATGAATACATTTCCCCTCGTACGAAGTTATGACGAATCCTGAGAATGGACCAGACGGATGAACACGTTTATGGGGGAATCTGCTACTACTCCATTTAAGATCCACTTGAGAGCGGATAGCCCGGAAGCATCCTTGCCGAAACTACACATTTTATTTCATCATTACAATGGCCGGATCAGTGGGGATAATTCTTCCGCCAGATTGAATTGATATTGTTGCCTTGTTGTTGCCCCGATCATGACGGTCGTAAAGTGCAAGCAATAAAAGTAAAATCTCCCGATAATATGCAGATACGACGTTCCAGCAGCGGCGTTTACTGCTTTCCTACGGTAATTTTTGTTCGAGCACGTATAAACCGAGCTCCCTCTGGCGATCGAATCCGAAATTAGAGCGCAACACGGTGGTGGCTCACGGTATACGCTCCATTTAATTCGGATTGTTTCTAGTTTTTCATTCGTTTCGCAACTCTTGGGTTTCGGTCCGCCGTCCCCTATGCAGAAATAGATGGGACGACCCAGAGTTTTTTATGCTGTTTTAGAGGTTCAGCAGCTTCGGGAATGAATGTTCCTGGATGTGCACAGTCTGGTTTGTCGTTCGGGTAACATCAGGCGAATCGTTTGTTGCAAGTTTTTTCACAACAGAATGGAATACTTCACCCGATATCCATTCAACCAACTACGTCGACAGTTTCTTTAATAACCAAACGAAAAATCATAAAACACTGAAATGCCATTTTGAAAACAATCATTTATAGTTATGTGATGAAATGAAAAATGACGATGAAATGGATTTACCCTTCGTTGTTTCAGGTGGTCTGGAAATTAAAACTAGCCTTCTAAGAAGGTTCGAACTACTTTTTAGAAATGAACTACTACCTGTCCAACGTCAAATGACTTGCTATCGTATCGATTCTGCAATGAAAGAATCGGCTTTTCACTACAGTCAAAAGTTGCGAAAGAAGAATTTCAAATCCCCCATTTGGCCCCTTCATTGAGTTTTTCTCACCATTTCTAAGTCTTCGAATTGAAGTTTACCTGTATTCGGTGAAAAATTTCTGTCCCAACAATTCAGAATGTTTCACTCAGAATTAGCACAATGCACATCGGTTTCGAATGGGTTTAAAACAAACCTATTGCGTACGGCGTATTATATTGATTCATTGTTTGTATATTTCGATGTTATTCGATGGATAGTAGTTGTGAAGTTGAATCACAGACGGCGCTGTGGGCATGCCTAATGAATTAAATTCAAATTCTACCATGAATACTTCTATTGCGGATGGGGAGAGACAAAAAATGTTGTTGAATTGTGAAGACAAATATGAGATTCATCAGAATAAATGCTATTAAACTATTAAAAATGCGAAAGTTCGTGAGGATGTGAGAATGTATGAATGTTTGTTACTCGTTCTGGTAAAATCTGCCGAAAGCATTCAGAGGGAACTTCAGAGTAATTTAGTTAATTTCGCAGAATAACACACAACCTGCACTTCATGGAGATTTTGTGTAATTCGGCCATAAAACATCGACAAATCGGCAGAGTTTCTGCCCCCTGAAAGCTTTTTCGGCGTACGCTGCCTGAACCGTCGATTTTATATTAATATAATGTACATGGGTCTAAATAAAAGTCCGCGATAGCATATATCTTTCTTTTGTATGGGAGCTATTATATCCAAAATAGAGAGTTTTCACGATATGAGATTGTAAATACGCCGTATTATCGATAAATAACAGCCAGAACCCATTGAAATTAATACTTAATTTCAGAAAGAATAGATGACATGTAACACTGATGGTGGATTTTGAAGTTTCAAGCTAAATTCGAATGGAGCAATAAACATAATAATGCCGCTTTATCGGTGAGAATCTCATTTAAGCTACGAATGAAAGCAATTATCTACTCACTGAAATTAATCATGAGTGATAACAGCTATCGTCACGAGCGTACTGTATTTTCATTGGAGCATTGATTTTTTCCCAGATTTTTTCGAATTAAGGCACTGTTGAGGATTGAAACTGATAGAATCGACATTTTTTTTGAATTATGCCTTGATCAGAACATCTGCAAGTCCCATGCAGCTTGTCTGTTTTTTCTTTATTTCTCATTGTTCGTGTATGAAATAGCTAATATCTATTTATTTATTGCAGGTTAGTGACAATTATCATACTTGGAAAACACACAAATGGTGAGTTGTAAGACTTGAAATCCTCTAGAACTAGATCTAACAATACCCATTCTTCCTTCACGATGATGTATGTCAAAGAAATCTTCATATGTATCGCATGCATGAGATTCAGTATAATCGTCTTACTATTTAATTTCATGCTCAAAATCTTCAACTTCTTTATTTATTCATCCACGGCTTATTATGTCTCCAATTTGGTTCGTATACACGAGGGCTTTTGAAAAGAAGACAAACGTCCGGAAACTACTGGGTCGAGAGCGAGGAAGATGGACTTGAAAGGGCAGCTGTAGTGGTCGATATGTAAACAGGCTCGGATCCTAGGCGGCAGCGCGGAGAGTCCTCCCGCATAATGTATATCTCTTCGGCCTTTTAAACACCCCTGTTCTCTCTTCGCCATTCATGGCCATATTCATAACCTCCGATAGGGATGTTGAAGTCCCTGCCAGAAAATTTCCCTTATGAAAACGGTATTATGACTAACTCGGTTCCGGCTGAATGGAGCTTTTCTCTGAAAATCGCTTTATTCTACTCAATATGCTAATTTCGGGAGCTATTGAGGTTGCATGCCCGATATTTCTTCCGGAGTGGTCTACTTCAGTCTTGTTTGTTCCGTTATTTCGTCTTCATGATTTCGAGCTCCAGGATTTCTTTTTTTCACGTAGCCTGTCGTTTCAGGACTATTTTGTGCGGTTATTTCAGTCAACAATATCTGAGGAATAACATATTACTTACATTCTCTTTTCTTGCTTTAATTTCATGAAATGTGATATAGATTTTTTTCTCGCTGTTACAAAGTTTTCGGTTCGTCCTACATTTCTTTAAACTGAGCTATTCTTATGCAGAGTATTTCAAGTTCAAGTTAACTCAATGGTTGGGCGACTTGTTGCAAACTGCTTATCAGCTATGTCATTTTCTGCGTAATTTGTATGCTCTATGTGCCTCGAATTATCGGTTCTCATATCCATTCATCCGCGCCCATTATGGACACAGGTCATCGGAAGGGTTCTTCAATCACGAACGCCGTACCTTCAAGTTGGGAAATTCTCGAAGCTTCGGAAGTGTATTATGTGCAAAGTAATTTGCTGATTGCCTGGCAGGGCGCGCTCTATTTATTCTGAACACCTTACCCCGGGATAAAGATAATTATCGTTCCATGTTTAAGGTGCCGGGTCGAGTGTGTTTACGATATGAGGGAAACTTGCCCTCGTCATTTTAATGGATCCAATTCGGAGGCTATCAACTTACCCCTCGTGAAATTGGCGAGTGGTATGGGTCATAAAGTAGACACTTTCCAATTAATATATTAGAATATTTAGGTAAGGACGGCGGTTGAGAAAAAGTTTTGATGATCGCCATCAAATCTGAGAGTCTAAATTAGTTCCTGGACCTCGGTGATAGCTGAAGCTCATGCTGTGAAACTGTTCCAGGCTTCTAATAGGTTTAATTTTGATGTAATTTCTTCTTTCATTAGTTGATATTAGGAATGTGAAAAAACTCGGGATGAACGAAGAGTGTTGTAATATCCTGGATATTTAAGTGATGGCACTTTTGATGTTAAGAATGAACAAAACTATGAATGAACACCAGAAAGGCCTAAGGTTTCGACATGCACATCAATAAGATAATTACATTACTTGGTTTGGTCCATGAAGACGTCATGCTTTCACATTTCTACTTCGACAATAAAAGAGTTTCCGCAAGTATCGCTCCTCAATAATCTAAGTATAGATCATGTAGGTAATCGAAAGTTAAGGGTTTTCAATTAGTATTTTTTGTTGTGAACCCTTTTCCCCTTCAAGCCTCTGCTCTTTGGAATTTCTGAAATAAAGTTTAATAGATACTCTAGAATATTCATGATGAGGCAAATATCAAAATAATTAAATTTGGCAGTTGGCGCACGCTAATAAAATGACACTTTCAAAAGTGCTTTCATGAAGGGGTGTCAATATTAATCAACTTCTTTCAAAAGTACATAGTATGTTGTTCGAGAAGATATCTATAGAACAAAAAATATTTTCATGACCCCCCCATTTATGTTGAAGTATCATCCCCACAATATTCCGCATCAATTCTAAAAATGAGTTTTCATTATTTCATGAAATTCTTTGAATAACTTTTATCTTGGAATGAAAACAATTGAGAAAATAAGAAAAGGCACGAAAAGCACGATTTCGATTAGTCACTAATAAGTACCACAGTATTCTCAAATACAACTCAATAAATGTAATTTTATTACCTACTGCTGGAAAATCCTCATGCGCCAATTTTTCGTTCGATAGTATCGCATCACTTGATATACGGCGTCAATTTCTGGAATTATCTGCTTCAATATACGACGACAAAAGGCGTGAAATGACATGACAGAACTACTTTTGTTCCTCTGCAACAACTTCACCGTAATCAACTCTTTTCACTCGAAACTTTGAGGACGGGGACCTTAAACTCGTTCTTCCACATATTGTAATCCCCCAACGCATCTTGTAGTGACAAGAGCGAAGCGGGCGCCCTTTCGCCGTTTCAACCCCGGCGGGTTCGGGAAGTGTGAAGTCAAAACGGTGTGTCGCCCCAAGTTTTCGTCGAAAATACTCGACTTTTGTTTTCGTTACTGCTCAGCTGTAACCGAGAACCAAGGGCGGATATATTAAATATGGAACGGCACTGCTCTTAGTATGGAGCAGCACCTGCGGAAAATTACGTTGTTCCTAGTCGACACGAGAAGCGGAGAGAAAAAACTTACAAAAACATTTCCGCCAAGAGCTTTCGCGAGCTTGTTCAGATTCTCTCAATTTAGGTTATCTGGTCTTCAGCCCATCAGCAACGTGTCAATCTGATCCACATCATTCGGGACTCAGGACTCCCCCACGGCACAACATCTGTTGTTTCTGCAACCTGATACTCTTTACGAATGATACCTCAATTGCAATCAAATCTTTTTGTATGTGCGAGCTCAAGTATGTGCTAATTATTCAACTTTTTGTGAATCTCGTGAAAACTAATTCTCAACTTTTGAATCGACACCATTCGAGTTGACGATCTTAATTTTCAACAATATTTATTTATTACAAAATTGATTCGAGTTGAGGACGAACTATAAACTCGAAGGTACATTATAGATAATATGTATGCATACAATCAGATGTGAACAAATAAAGGGGCGAGCGAAATCAAATATAAAAATAAACTTTATGTATGAAAAAAAAAGCAATAATAAAATGTAACCGAAGCAGGCATTTCTATGAGGTACTTCACAATGAGGACTTCCATCTGTCGTAACTATTCTTGAAAGCGTTGACGGAGGATGATCGGACTATGTTCTCAGGCAAACGGTTCCAACTGTGAAATATGCGATTGGGCAGAAAGTGTTGACGCTGTGAGGACCTGAAGTTTTCGCGTTTAAGTTTAAAAATATGGCCTCGCAAGTTGTTCCTGTTCAGAACAATATTCGCCCAACGAGTGTATTCAGGAAAATATTCTGAATTGCATCATTATTTCCAAGCCGAGTATGATTTTTGTATACATATTTCTAGACAACATACAGCTCGATACGAGTCAACACCTGTTTTTAGTGGAATCAAATATCACAATCATCGAACATTCATGCGAACAAAGCCAATTAGTTCAGTAGGATAACTAACTTGTGGTTACAAATTCGAGTTTCGTGAACTGTGAGAAAGTCTCACATATATTTTTTCAATTATGTTTCAATTTCAGAATATTTCAAAACAAAGTTTCCACAGTTCTTCATTTTGATCATTTTTTGAAATACAAATGTTTTCTTCATATTTTCTCCTTTGTGCTCTGCTTCGGAGTTAGGTATCTGGCGTTTAATGTATCTGTGAAATTAAAAAATTTGGATAACTCTGTTTGAAAGATTCACATAAATGAGTGTTGCATATATATGGTTATAAAAATTTCAAATGGCTCAAGGTGCTTTTCACAAAACGAGCAATATCGAATTGATTGGAGCCACCGCGATTCGTTGAAATTTCTAATCAAGTGATTTTATTCACCTTTTGTCTTTCCATCTAAGCTTAATCGATTAAATTATACGAAAAAGGTGATTTTTTCACCTTTAAAATTTTTCTGTTAAAATTTATGTTCACGGCGAAGACTCATGTATACAAGACGAGTCTTCGACTTGTACATAAATTCCGGAGGGAAATTCCCGAGGTCATCAGAAAGATCTTCTTCCTGAACTATTTTGGCCAATACGGCTCGGTTGAGAAGAAACAGACCATTGAAAATCCATAAAAAAAATTCATTTTCAAATAATTCCCGTGAATGATTTTATCGAATGGAATGATCCCCGGAACAAAGGTTTTCATTAATGTGATAAGATTTAGTTTTTTCATTATGGCCATTACACACCATTACATTTCATAATTATACCAGAAAATCAATGGACCCAACTCTTAAGAGTAGGTATTGAATAATAATTGGCCATCATGAAGGATAAAATTATCCTTAATAAAATCTCGTTAAATGCCAATTCAATTTGATAAATCATTCAAAAAAACTATATCAGCAAAATTAAAATAATTTTTCACTGAATGTAACTGTGTCCACAAGAATTTTTCGAAAGTTGTTTCGGGAAAGTCGGAAAAACATTAGTGGCATGTTTCCTGGGGTGGCTCTCCTCATCATTAAAGTTTAAAGTGGCTATGAGTTTTCACTTGAAAATCTTGAGATTGGTGGACAAAAAATATTTTTCTTTCGATCTCGAGAATCTTTTGTTAAAATAGGACACAAAGATTCACTCTGTATATCTAGAGGTTGGTCCGCCGAGGATAAATATGAGGACGACCGAGATTAAACTTATTCTTTCTAAGAAAAATATGCAAAAGACACGATAATGAGGAAGTAAAACGACAAAGGAAGTCGAAGTGGCTGTCATTGCGGCATATCCGACAAGGACGTTCCGTCCCTCAACCTCCTGACCTCGTTCCTGCGGGCTCAGGCCCAAAGTCCCTATTCTACGCTAATAAAAATTCACTGATGTATTATATACGCAACGGATCGGCGTCGGCTGCGGCTTTGCCAGCGTCGCGGCGTCAAATCGCGTGCCGGCGATGCTGGCGCCGTATCGTCCGTCGAGATAACGCAGACGTCTGCCCGGGGGGGCGAGTGAGGGCAAGGACGGAATTTCAGCGAATTAAACTTCCCCCGAACCTCACGCGATATCGGGGAGACCAGGACCGGATGTCATATTATTTTTTGAGATCCTCGACTTGGTTCCTTTTTTATCCTGCAAGATCATTTGAATGACTGTGGAATCCACTTTTGGAATAAATTTATTTTTCTCCTCATGTCCGGAAAATATAAGAATCATTCGATTAGGTCAACTTTTGAAATCTCTTTTTGAACATAAATTCAAATATACAGGGTGTATCGGGTGAGTTCAACGCAGTTCTTCCTCTTTATTGTATTTATATTCTTATGAAAAAGAGAGCTAAAATAATACAATAAATGTTGAAAAAAAAGGACCTAAGCTGAGGTAAAAAAAGAACGGGGTATCATAACATTCTTCGTATGATACTATAGAATCATACGATACTATCATCACTAGTATCATACGATACTATACAGCCAGGGGAAAAAACTTCAGCCGAAAAAACCTGTCTCCCCGTAAAAAAATAACATAAAATATTAAATATCAGGAAAATTTTTGAAACATAGATGAATTCAAAATAGTAATCATCGAAATGAATACCATTTTCAATTCCCAGGCTCAGAGATCTTTTATCATGAGGTTGGAGAAATGATATTAGATTTTTGTCACTGAGATGAGGGATATACCGGTTTCGGCCTCATGATAAAAGATCTCTGAGCCTGGGAATTGAAAATGGTATTCATTTCGATGATTACTATATTGAATTCATCTATGTTTCAAAAATGTTCTCGATGTGGCCTCCGTAAAGGCAAAGAATTTTCTTTTTCTTATCAGGAAAATCTTGAAAGACATCAGTGTGATCATCTTCATGTTATCCATCGATGGGCTCGGATAGACAGATTCTTCCCAAAACGACTCGCAATTCTTAATCTGAAATGAAAAAAGACAAAAGCAGAAAAGAAACCGATTATGCAGAATAAATCAAATGCATTTTAGAAATGCATTTGGTACTTTAAAAAACATCAACATTTAGATTTCTTGGCCAAATAATGTTCGGAGGTTTATAAATATTTATGACAGAAATGTCACAAAATTTGAAAGAAATGAAAAAAAACTCCATCAATTTCCCCTTTCCGAATCTGTTGAAATTTACGAACTGATAATTTTTTAACATAACAAGCTAAACTTGTAAAAAATCAATTAATACATAACTTTCAACTGTTCTCTTTCACGAGGATTTTTTTCTGTTGCCGTGTGGGTTTCTTGCAGAAGAATCACTTCGATACCATGTTCATCAGCTAATTTGGAGACGTAATCACACTTGTCTTTCGAAATTCCTTCGATATTCAAATTCAAAATCCCCAAATTCTTGCTCTCTGGTCGTGAGGGTTTTTCAAACCGGATACGACCTTCCAGGTGATGATTTTTTGGCACTTCAGATGTTTGGAGACCGCTATGGGACCCCAATGAAAGGCAATCATCTCCCATAGATAAACGAAACATGTTGAAACACAAGAAAACAGAATATTTTTCAGGACCAAAAACTGCGACATATTCCGAGAATTGTCATTCTATATCAGCACCCCAGAGGTAAAGTCACAATATCAAAATTAGACAAAAGAGAGATTTTTCAATTTGATTATTGTTTCAAAGAATGTGTACTGCCATTATTTGGCGACTTCATATACCTAGGGAGTCAAAAATGTGTTCCACTAGCTAGAATTTACTAATGTGAATCTAATATTGTAGATAGTTCGTGTCTGAAAAAATGTGACTTAACACACTTTACCTCTGAGGTGCTGATATATTTATTTCCTCAACAACCTGATTTCAATGATTCATATCAGGTATGATCTTCTAGGAATAACGCCGGATGTAATATTGAAATTCATAATTTTTCAAGGGTTCACTTTTTTTTGAATAACCTCTACACAATCTTAAGAAATTCCTGCACTTTCACTTGAGTTAACGAGCATTGCAAACCTGAAAGAAGAAGTAAATGCAGAAATGCGAAATATTTCATATCAAATTTCAGACAAAGTAAGAATCTTATTTTATACAAGACTCACCCTGAGTTGCAGGAACATCCAGTACATTTAAAGCTCCCTTAATCCTCCATCAAACGGAGTATACATGGCTACCGCCTATTTTGATGAAACTTGCACTATATTGCAGAGAATTTTTTCGGGGGGTTTTCATGTAGGGTAACGAAGAAATAAGAAGAAATATCGAGTTTTCATGAAAAATCTTGGTACTTTCCGGCTTTTACGGGCGACGCTGCGTAAACTATAAGAGATATAGAAACATGGTCAAAGACAATTTTGCAGTGCTCGAAAAGTTCTATAAAATAGTCCGCGACGGCATATGCCGAGGACAACCCACAATAGCCATTTTCAACATTTTCAATTCAATCCAAAATAATGGTCAATTTGAAGAGGGCTTTTGACTGGCATGGAATGAATCAATATAAAAATGAATGTGATTGTAATCTGTGGCATTTATTCCTGATGAAAAATGGTTTTACAGTATAATTTTCTAATGGACATTTTGAAAGTTACAGCAGGTTGAACGCGTGTGAATTTGAGCAAGAAATTATTGAATCTACGCGACATCTTTTTGTCATGTATACAAGTGCCTGTCTCTCCTTCGATACGAGGTTATAAATGTGGGGTTGCGGACCTATCAGTACCGTTTTGAATTGAACTATAACGCTAGCGAATCTGCTGGTCGAGCTTGTATAATATAATTCATTGGAGCTGTAAAAATTCAAAATTTTGCAGACGAATTCATTTTCAATTAGGAGGATGGATTCCTCTATAACGAGGAAATGAAGAAATATATCGATGTATCATGAACTAGTTCGCTTGGTAAACAATGAGAGATAGAGAAACGAGATCAAGAAACATTTTGTAGTGCTCGAAAATTTTTATGAAAAAGTCTGCGACATATGTTTAACTACCGAAGAAAACCCACGAGAAGCAATTTTAAAATTTTCAATTCAATTCGAAATAAGTTTCAATTTGAAGAAGGCACTTGACTGAATTCATATGAAAAAAAGTGCTCTTTGAAGCATAGTTTTCTAACGAACATTTCACGAGATATAATAAATTGAAGAAAACGAATTTGAACAGGAAATTATTACAAGAGAACGCTTTGCAACGTGCTACTACGATGTTATCGAAGGCGTGTTCGACCTACGATCGACCTTAGATTGTGAGAGTAGCTGAATCGACGGGAATACGAAATTGTAGAGTTTTTTATTCAGGAAAGATCCGCGAATCTTCGGATAACTTGAGTTTGTTTTTACTTCCCTTTATCGTGAGATTTTCAGTTACACGCTTATTAATTTTTTGTTGTTGTATATTAATTGTAATAACTTCTTTATTTAATTTTTCATCGTGAAGTGTTTGATTTTTCGTTCTCTCCTGTATCTGTATAATTTCCTAAACTGCCAAAGAAAAAAAACAACAACAATAATTTATTCATCAGTTTCGGTGGCCATATTGTCGACACCAAACTCCAATTTCTGAGTAGTGTATTTACAAATCATCAGCAATTGATGCATAGCAATGCAAAATGCTGACTCAGTTCTTGAACGCAACCTTTGAACTTTCTATCCCCCAATTCGGATGCCAAGTCTCCCGAACTGGAGGGGCAGACGTTGCGACGCCGTCGAGGCCTCCCTGTTCCACTGACGCAGTCCGAGGAAGATCGCGTGATTCCACCCATTCCATCCTCCGCAGAAGGGTAACCCGCCTCGAGTGACTGCGAAATAGAATTTATTACAGATAATATAAATCAATTTATGAGTCTGTGGGGCAGTTTCATGCTGAGGAATATAAAAGAGGCGACAGCGTCGTTCGTATCAGGCTGAAACGTCAGATGCGAAGCAGGGCTCATTTCTGAAAGGGAATTTCTGTATCTTATCTGATCCATCGGGATAACGAAGAAAATGTGAGTGTTTGTTCGGTTCGAGATCGAAATTCGTCCATATTTTCATGGGAATAGGACTTTCTCAACTCTCGTCTCAGATAATCTCCTTCCTGCGGATTTTTCTAGAAGCAGTATTAGGTTTTTCTGCTGCTGAATATTCTTGCCCTGTTTGGTTGAACAGTTTTAATGTAAAAAAATTGATGCCCATCCAAATTTGGTACACTGGTACTCAGATCTTTACATATTCCTTACTTAACAGTCCTCTGAAATATTGTACCTCCCCATACTCGCAGAGCGACAAAAATTTTGAATTTTTGGAACAAATTTAATTCCATTCCAAATTCATTTTCCATTCTTTCCTATATTCGAAATAATCAGGTGCCCAGATTGAAGTCGCGAAACAAGTATCAATAAAAACGACAATGAACTTTGACAATCTGAATAGAATGCAATCAATTTTTTCAACATGGTACTTACTGTAAAAAAAAATTAATCCCTCGAGATCGTGGCTCCGTATACGGTTAGCTGAGGAGAAGGAAGATATAGAAATATCCTGGAATTCTTAAAAATCTTTCTGCGTCGACAAGAACGTAGAACACATTACTCTTTGGCGGATGTGAGGGATTTGTACATCTCTCGACGTATCCTGAGCGTTTCTCATTCTTTGATATCTACCTTATTTCGTATGCATGATTCGCATATAATTTCAGGTTTATGCTTTGTACTTTATGGCCCCACCGCCATCGGAAGGATAAAAAGCTCGAGATTGTGCCTGTATCTAGCTCGTAAATTGGAATTAAACAAGGAAAATAGAAGATTGGAATCCGCGACCCC
Source organism: Hippodamia convergens (assembly GCA_038502775.1). Classification (NCBI taxonomy): domain Eukaryota; kingdom Metazoa; phylum Arthropoda; class Insecta; order Coleoptera; family Coccinellidae; genus Hippodamia; species Hippodamia convergens. The sequence goes on from CM076610.1 coordinate 36,307,944, forward strand.
AAAAAATTTGTTTTCAACGTCGAAAATTCTTATTGGGGAGCCCTTCACAACCTATTCGAACGGCGAATGAACAACTTCTGCTCAATCAGTCCTTGGTTTGTTGCAGAAAAACGATCTTTTTGCTAATTATGCCCAAAAATAAACATTTCGAATTCTTAGCTTTCAGAGGTAGATATGGCTCCAATATATTTTGGGTAGGTTTTTCTGAAACCTTCTCAGAGTTTTCACTCCCAGTCTCTAGAACAAGCAAGAAAAAATTTTTTTAAATAATAGAAGAAAGGCATTAAACTTGTCACTATTTTTTAGGAAGCCGAATCCTTTCAAAAAATAGTTGAATGAAAGAAGAGATAACACTTTGTAACGTTTCGATGTCTATATCAATTTCTTATTCTTAAATTCAAACTCTTCAGAACCGTGAGAGTTATGTGATTTATCAATTGACAAGTAAATTTTGCCAGTTACAGAATCTGTCTTGATCTTTATCTTAATAGTCTTCGATTTTTTTTTTAGTTAATTTCTGCGTGCTTTTCGTAATTTAAATTTTTTGTTTGAGTATTTCGTGAAATCTTCGAAATAACAGTAACCTCAAAGGGTTACATTTTCAGCGGACGAAATGTCTTTTTGTGTGACGTGATCATTCATTTACATTCTGCGTAACATTCTTTTAGGAGAAGAAACCACCTCTATAGAGAATGCGAAAAAGTTTTTGAATATTTTTTAACTAAAACTGTATTATTTCTGTACCATACACAATTTTCCCAATCTGCGAGCGAAATTCTCACATCTAGCTCCGTCATCCGATCGAAGCAATTATTCACCAACCGCTTTGAACATTCAGCCAAATTGAAAATTGTTGAATACGCTGAACAGGATATCACCCTCGCTAAAGCTTATATTTCAATAGAACAGTACGTTATGCTATAATTACATGGCAGTGACACGAAGAACAGAACTGAATTCCTTCTAGGTGGTACGGATATATACGAAGCTCTGGAATCATTAGGGGTTCGTGCAATAGATTTTATTCGATCAGCTATACCTTTCACGTTTCTACAATTTAATGTCTTGTGTTGAGAACCTGCACCATGCCATCGTTAATTCAATAAACGACGATATCGAATTATGTGGAATAATAGTGTGTAGACGAATGTAAGATATATCGACGTTCAGATAATATTCACGTCCCTTGGGAATCCCAATATTCCTGACATACCCACGTCGAATAATTATTTCCTCAATATTATGTTACCCAGTATAGGTGCTTATGGGAAAATGTTCGCGATGACCTTCTGGGGCTGTCTTGTCTGAAGACAACTTTGTGTATTTATTTATGTTCATTCATTCATGTTTCATTCAAGAAAAATAAGAAGCAATAAAAAATTTACAAACTAGGACACTACTAAATCAAAGAAAACAAAAATATTGTCGATTAGGGCACTCCCGGTGCCAGAATAACCTCCTCAGGGAGATCATTCCAAATTTCGAATATTAGGTTGAGTGGTATTATAATTTTAGGTGGTATTTTTGTTTCATGGTTTCTGAAATTCCAATTGCACTGCAATGGCGTTCGTATCTCTACCCAAAACCAAAACCTAAATCAGAACAAAACAGAGTAGAAGCTATTTTACGACTTTTCATTTCGCACTATTCAATTTTGAATGATTTTCATCATTGTTGATGGTATATGCCTCAATGACCCCAGCTATCTTCAAGAGCAGGTGAACTTATTAACATTCGATTTCGGTACACATACACAGCCGAGAACTTACCTCTGTGTCGGATATCCCGGACCAGTAACATATTATTGACTCAACAAGTTGACTGTTTTCAATATTCCTGGAAAAAGTACATAATATTTTGAAAAAAATTGGACACTGTGTCCCATTGTGGTTAGACGGCACTGTATCTCAGCTATTATCAACTTTAGAGACATGCGGTTTTCGCGACCCTGTATCATTTTTTTGTGAAACTTTCAAAGCCACGAACAGAAATATTCCTGCTAGTTTTGTTACTGAAATACAGGGCGAAAACGAGAATGTTGATTTTTAAAATGTTATTATTTATCATGCCCTATTCAATAGCTCTGCTTATAGTAGATATCTTCACATAAAAGTCAGCGGCGTATTAAGAAAATTTTTTTAGAGCACTGTATTCAAGATTGGGCACAAACTTGGAATTTTTTTATTGAACGCCCTGTATATTTTCACATAAAATTTTTGCATCTTTTTTCTTAATGATTTGATGTATAACAACCTAATGATCATTGAATTTTAGTTTCAAAAATCGAAAAAATCCATATACATTTATGTTTGTTCATTCAATACTAGGCTATGAATTATCACAAACATGCATAAAAGTTGAATTTTCATAAAAAATATTAACGTTTATTTCAATATTTTTGTTATTCTCAAAATTCTTATTTTTATGTTATAAAGTGATATTTTGAAATTATGTTTAAAATATAATTAAGTAAATAGTTATTAGCATAATCAGGAAAATTAAATAAAAATTAATAATTAAATGTATGTATGAAAAAATGCATGGCCTTAGTAGGCCAAACAAACATAAAAATGGATTTTTCAGATTTTGGAAGCTAAAATTTATTAACGGTTATGTTATGACATAAGTGTATTCAGAATAAAAAAAACTTGATTGTAGAACATACAGGATGTTCCACTTGAAAAATACTCGGTTTGTGCCCAATCTCGAAAATAGTGCTCTGAAAAACATTTGATTATGCCACCGACTTTTATATGTTAAAATAACTATTATAAGCAGATTTCATTTTATTGCTTACACGAGGCATACATCTCCAAAAGTGAAGATTTTCGTTTTCGGCCTGTTTTTCAGGAACAAAAGTAGTTCGTGACTTCAAACGTTTTACAAAAAAGTGATACAGGGTCGCGAAAACCGCATGTCTTCATATTAAATAATAGCTGAGATATAGTGCGTCTCAACCAAAATGGGACACAGTGTACAGGTTACCCAAAATTGCTTGATTTTGGCTGTTTCTGGTACTTCTGGACTAGATAGGTAAAAACGTTGAAAAGAGTCCTGGGCTCGATTTCCGTGAAAACACCAGTTGTGAAAACCCTTTCACGATATCTCCATTTGTTTTGAAGATATAACAAAATTTTGAAGTTTTTTCTATTTCGAAGATGTGCCATAACTTTTTTTTTTCGAAAATATCTGAAAAAAAATAAAAACTTTCAACAAGCACTTTTTCACTGGAAATAATGCATCATTTCAAAATTTTTTTTTGATATAAGATGAAAAAAAATGCGTTCGTATTTAAAATAATAAAGTGTTTTTTTTTTTCACGAGAAAAGAAAATTGGATATAGTTTCTTATTTCCGGTGAAAAAGCGCTTCTAGAAAGTGTTTTAATCGTTTTCAGATATTTTCGTAGATAAAAAATTATGGTACATTTTCGAAATCGATAATACATATATCAAAATTAAAAAAAAAAATTAAGATATCGTGAAACGGTTTTCACTGATGGTGTTTTCACTAGAATCGAGCCCAGGACACCTGTCTAGTCCGGAAGTGCTAAAATAGTTAAAATCAAGCAATCCCCCTATCTTCTTGTTGTTAAATAAATAATGAATAAATCCCTCGAATTTCTATAACCGCAATTGCACTCAATCGAATCAATGGTATAATTGTAATAATTTTCATTTTTACCATAGCTGATGAGTATTATTGCTCCATGTGTTCAGAATTGTTGAAGCCATTGCAGAAAAGAAGAAAATCGAAAAGAAGAAGATAATCGACACGTTCGATTCCTTGGAAATGATAGGAAATATCATTACTAACTTATGAGTTTTGTGAATGTGGAACAACTGCTCGGGGGTTAGTGCCGGAGTTGCCCATCTCCGATCTTTCGGGGCCCACGCCTTGTAACCAGATTTCCCCAACGGCGAAACAACGCTAAATGAGATGCGAAACAAGGGTGCCTAAACTCCGGACGGAACGGGTGTCTTTCCGGACGGCGAAAGATGTTTGAAGTTCGGGCCGCCACTTGTAGAAAACGACCTTCATTAAGGCCCGTGTTTTACAAACAATTGAGTTATGACCGGTCTTCCGGACTCGCCGGAAATTCGCCGGAGTTCCAATTCAGCGTAACGCAGCGCGGAAAAATCCGCGCTTCTCGGCGTTTGACGAACTCCGACCGTCGCGCGGCCGCCTCTGGACCTCCGGCATCTGGTCCAGAAATTAATTAAGTCATCCATAAATCATCCGCTGCCCTTAGTCGCTGGCGGAATTAAAAATTCCGTCATAATTCTTGCATTAGTATAAACACGCTGAAACGTTCAGGGCTGCCGCTCTGCAACCGGCGTCCTCAATCAGCGGGATATGATTGCTTCTAGTTTCTTTCTGTTCGGAATTCCTCGGACCCTTTCATGGTCGAACAGTTTTATTTGGGGACGATCGCGAATCCCGTCATCATTTTCCTCGTATCTGGTGCCCGAAAAAGTTATATTCTTTTTCGTTTTTCATGCACAATACCAGTTATACTAGGAGTTATACATGGATTATCTTAGCCGTTTCGGATGGTAAAAATTTGAAAATTTCATGTTCTCCAGCGAGAAGTGACTCTGACTTTTTTATTTCAAATAGCACCCTGTATATTTTTTGCAATTTTTGATTTTAACTCAAAGTTACCTTTTCAACGATGTATCACACTTTGTATTTTACATTTGATGAGAGATCGACAATTGATTTGAATCTTTCGCGGGTCAGTTGGTCATCATAAAGGAAGATGATTCTCGAAATGTCACCATTATAGATCATCAAAAAAAGATCAGTGATGGTCATTACTTTTCTTCTAAAGTCATTATTCGAGCTTGTGAAAGATGTAGTAATTTTCCGATCGATTAAAACAACGGAAAAAGCTTTCGGCTACGTCATCCGCTTTCCCTAACAAATCAATGAACGGGGGTAACAATAACTAGCCTCGAAGGGTGGCGGGTGGCCCAATCGATTGCCTATCATGTCCGGGTGCAGTGCTAGAGAATTATATGAGGTTGTAGGCGACGTCGACGACGTCGGGCGTCTAGACTCCCCGACGCCTAGGACGGGCTCTCGGATGTATAAACTCGTTGTGGCAGTAGGTCAACGGGTGTGTTACGGGGCTATTTTTTCTTCGCCCCCTCCTCGGCCCGCTGTATAATAGCCGCCTGTATACATGGCCGGGGTGCGGTTTTCTGCCGAGGCCAATTTGGTCGAATAATAGAGAGTATTTCTTTTGTTCCTCCGGAATGGCGATTTTGTTCGCCTAATCTGATGGTCTACATACGTTCTAACTGCCTGGAAGTCATTAATCGACCGGTTCTATCCGAAATTTTCACGGGATCGGCGTAATGGATGATCGGCAAAATGTAGATTAAATCGATTTGTTGGCGGCGCCTCTGGTATTTTCTGGTTATTGATCTGATGCACGAAGGTTGGTTAGGTCGGTGATATCTGATGGATGGCGAATCATCGTTGGATATACCTAGGTTGAAAATTGAACTCTTTCGTGACGAGTTATATTTCCTAAATCGCGATAACTTTTCGTTACTAAAGAGACAATAATAGCGAAGTTTTTTAATTTTTCTTTTTCGATTCGAGCTTTTCTTCACTGATCTTACCTATTTTTGCTGTATATTTGGAGGAAATTGAGAATAAAGTTATTCAGTGACGACCGTTTATTTAATGTTTTGAATTCCTTTTCGACAGTGATCATTCTTAGAGAAGCCTAGATTTTTGTAAAAAATGCATATGTTTCTTTCCTTTACTAGTACTAAACATCGTTAGAAAACTGATGTTTTATAGCAATATTTCAGACTTCTCGCTTATGCGCATGGATATTCATATCGATGTAAAAAACCAGTAAAATCATCCTATTAATTGATATCATGTTGAAACAAATTATATCAATTTTCTGTAGGTGGTGCGTTTTTAAATTTGATGTATATTTTACTCGAGCAAAGGGGATAATTACAGGTTATCAACTGTTCTTCGTATCAAGTCCCATGCAATAGTTCCCATTGATTAATCATTTTTCAATTTGTTTTGTCAATATTTCCCAATCATCGGAGTTGGCTAACAAAATCTCAAGTTATAATGAAAATTGGGTCATTTATGTGGCGGTGTTCAAATTTCATATCATTGCGTTCGACTGGAACTTTGGCTCCAAGTCTCGTCAAACCCCGATTTCCGGGATGTAAGGTTCTTTCAGAATTTGCCTAATGGATGTCTTTATCGAATATAGATTTTTTCTTTCTTTTCTTCTGGCTTTGCACCGGTTGCTCCATCGGGAAGCCTTCCTTCTAAACTCTCGTTGGACGTTTCAATACCACGTTAACATCCTCCCTTGAATTTCTCGGATCATTCGTTTTGTTTTCTCATAAATGCCTAATCAAGTTATTGGATATTATTCCAGTCTGGATTTTCGAACAACTCTTAGGAGTTAATTGGAAGTGCCAATAGACGACGTTCCAAGGTTTTATCGAATTCTTAATTGAATTCGATCAACCCCTGACTTTTAACTTTCAGAATTCTATAATTTCTCCCATTCTCAAGAGGGAATAATGTCATTTCATATCAATACGTGTATGTAAATAAGTGCGAAAGGCTTCAGGACATGATTCCTCGATTAAAATTGGCAGGGGTAGTTGATATAATTTTTTTTTGTTAATCTACCTCCTTTTGAAGAGGTTAAAGCCTTGAGAAGTTGTCGGTTTTTAATTTTTTTGAGAATTCAAAGAACACTGAGTCGTGACATTCTACATAATATGAAGCCATTCACAAGTTCTTTCGATTTCATAATTATATCAGGATTTTCTTTCCATGATTTTGTGGGAAGTATTTATGAATGATAAAACTCGAGTTCTAAAATGGTCGTCTTGGTGAGATGAGTGCATTTCCTCACGTCACAGTTTGGAGTTCCAAAAATTGAAAGAGTCTTTTTGATAAATTGTTGAATTGTGTGTGGTGTTGAAAATATGAAATTGTTTGTGTAATACGTGATTCGTGATTGATAGTTTGAGATACAGCATGTTTCGATGGCGAAGAGCCAAGCACATGGTAAAAACTTTTATGGTTCCTCATTCAATTCTAGAGAAAAAATCTTCTGCAAATTTCTAAAGAGTCGATTCTTTTCTCATAATACATAAAAAATTACAAGCAATGCTACCATTTCTCATTTCATTCAATCGAATTAGGATGTTACATTGAAGGAATACTTTTAAATTTTCATTTATTCACAGATAAGTACCAACTGCATTGAAATTTTCCCAGATTATTCTCCAGAATTGAATGTGAATCCATAGAAGAGTTTTCTTTTTCGAAAATCTTACTCATGAAAAAAATTATTGAAAGAAAATCATAAAGGGTTGTAGTTTTTAACCCAGTTTGGTAAGGTTGTGAGATGAAAAAAAATTGTATGAGCAACATAGACTCAGTGTTTCATATCATGTTTCATGACTCGCTGTTTTTCAGAACCTTGAAAAACAATCTGAAAACTGTTAACTAACGCCTTCCGAACTCTCTATTTTGGTAGGGAGATTGAATTCAGAAAAAAAAACATATGAACTACCGCTACTGATTTTCATCGGGGAATCATCTTCTTAAGTCCTTCGCATGTATTTACAGACACCCTGTGTAAATATACAGACTTTCAGTCTTCAATAAGGCCTAATCGTACCAATCATTCCAAATTTGCATATTCAAAACAAAGAATTTCGTTATCTAATTAGACGATACGTCGTTGGCCTCCGACATCAACCTGTCAAGACAAGGAATTTTTCGGTTTGACCTGCAGGTATCCCCTAACGGAAAATTTCAGCAAGTCCTTATTTCACGGACCACGAATGTTAATCGTCCCTGAAACCGTGACAAAGGGACGATCCCGCTCTGTACGAATGAATAACTGCTCGCGTACCGGTCGACCTGGGGGCACGCCAGGAACATCAGCCTCCGGGGCCCTCGTCAAGCGTCAGATCCAAAGCGGGATCCACGAAATCCCCGGAAAATAAATCGCCCCTAATGAAGCGTGAAATGTATTCCGTGGCCCCCGAGTTTTCCAGAGATTTATGCGATTCACATCGGATAGCCAGCTGTCATTAGACACTTAAAATTCGACCGCCACTCTGCTCCTCCCGCAAGATACCGGCGGACTGACACTGACTGATCGTCGACGAACCCGGAGTCCGGAAATCGGGGGGTATCGTCCTGTTTCTCCGTTTGATTAATGATATCGCGCCCGCTCATGCAAAGTCGAGTGTTGCGCACTTTCAATTTTGTTGTTTTTTCGGATTATTTACTCCGGCGCCCGTTCAAGAATTATGGCCTACTGCGATGCCGTTCCGACGGATTTGACACATTTTCCATTAGTTTTTCTTCGCGGAAACCGTCGCAAGGGGGCGCTCGTGATCTCACGCTTCAGAAGTTTTACAGAACTCCATCGTGTCTAGGACACAAGGGGTGGTGCCTGAATTGAGGAAGGCATGGTATTATCTTTAGTTTTTTATATCCATTTTTAAAATATTTTTCAGCTTCAAAATTCTTGTCAGTTTCTTTAATTTTCCTCCCAACTTATAGAGTTGTCGCTTCAAGGTCAACTGAAATTTGCTTCCTTCAAACTCAAATGTGGCCATTGTTTAGCAGGAAGTTTTTGTCAGAATCTAGCTTTCATTCGATCGTGCCAATTGCGTTGGAGATGATCGACTACATTACACCCAATTTACATGTTTTTTATCATGAAAGATTCATACGACGTCCACAATATTCTTGGCCTTGTTTTAGAACAAGCTTCTGCTGGCAGCTCTTCCATATCGGAACGCATCGCGGACAAGGTAATTGCCAAAATCGCTGCCAATTATTCCTACTACTTGGCAACAATTCCTGTTTTTTTTCAATTCCATACCTACCTATGAAATCTGATCACAGAACACCTCTTAATTGGCGTATTTGAGTTCTCGAAATAAAAATATACTAACTACATGATTTATACAACATCGATATTTGACTTATATTCATGATAGAATTTGTGTAGATTTTGTTATAGATGAATTCATTTTCGATGAGAACGAGCTGCGCCGCTGATTCGAAGATCTACAAAAACAAATAAGAATTCAACCTGTAGAAATCCAGGCTATATACATTATTCGGGTCATCGGCGGTCGAGAGTTCCAATAATTGCTAGACAAGACGATACGTGCAGAAAAGACGACAACAAATCATACAAAAGGAAAGACGTCATTACGTGCGGGAGCAAATATCGCAGGAGTCCTTCGTCGAGCCAGTTAGGCGGAAGAGAACGGCTTGGTACAATATCGGACATAAAAGTTCTGTCGTCGTTCGTTCTATGTGTTATTATTTTCCTTTTCCGAGCCGGGGCAAAGAGCGTCTCCTCCTTTATTACCATAAGTCCGCAGGAGCGGCGCATTGCAGCAGCGACCCCAAGACGACGAAGGCTGGTAATGCCACGTCGAACTATTCCGAAAGTTCACTTATTCCATATCGTGATAAGAATTCTACGTGAGTCCTTGTAGCCGACCGTAAGACTACTTTTCGGCCTGACATGCCCTTTCCTGATGTCGTGGCAGATTGATCCTGATAACGGGGAAGCCATCAGCCCCTCCGTTTCTCGGCAATCGCTAAAGTTTTCGTTTTTATTCTCTCGACCCGTCCGAGGGAAAATTTTCCACATCAGCATATAAAAATACGGGTTTGACAATGAGAGAGTGTGGCTCAAAATTGAAAAGAACGGCTATGAATTCTGGCAAACATTTCTCGAAATCCTTTCATCAACACGAAACTACAGGCTGAGAACAAAATATTGTAACTCTAGCAAATATAATAATAATGGAAATTACGGACTTGGAAAAAAATATCATGGTCCTGGCAAATATTATGCGGTGGTCGGACAGAGCCCCAATTCCTTGACGAACTAACCTCTGTATTTAGAAAGTATGTGGTATGACATCTCTACAGTTTTACCAACTATCACTACCATCAGTTGTGCGAATAGACGACTGATTTTAAAAGCTACTTTGGACGTTGTTCTAGCTTGAGTTTATTCGTGATGATTTGCTTGCAGAAAGTAATCGCAGTATTTCTCTAGTACAATCTGAGCAAAAAACATACATTATAATATCTGCGATCGAATATCAGCTTCTGAACTTTTAGATTCTCAATTTCCTCAGGACAAGCAGCTTACATATTATAAGAAGTAACCTCAATAACTAACGAAGTGAGTTGGGAGCTGAAGATGAAAAAATATGGATGGAAGTCGTCCAGTAAAGTCGGTTCAAGAAATGGAGGGAAACCTTGAGCCATAATCCCTCTGCTCGAAGAAGATTTCTACATCTCGGGTATCTGCATGTTTTCCCCCATCCGTTCGGTCAACAATTTCCAATTATGTCGGCGCTGTCGCTTCATTTCCTCGTCAATTAGCGAACATTCACTGGAAGATGAGGAATTATTTCCCTTCCTAGTCGTTCTTGTTTATGAGGGCTGAAACTGCCTCGCAGAAAAACTGAGATAAACAGCAGTTCGGCGGCTAATGAATCTGATTCGCGGTGAGTTCGGGCGCGAAACTGGCTCATTACCGCCCTCGACATCAGCAACCGACGTTCTCGACGGAAAACTTTTGGGTCCTCGCGTAGAAAGGACCAGATTTTATTTGATTACCTCATGAATTATAAATGGTTCACCCTCCCCCTAGGACCTGTACCGATGCTATCCGACGACGAGGCTGTTTGGCAGCCGATCTTCACTCCAATTGTTGGGGAAAATTGGGGAATTTATTAAATTTATGTTGTTGGGGGCCCACTTCCTTGAGGAATTGCCGAGAACAATCTTTTCTATTCTCTTTTCACATATCGAAGGAATATTTGAATGAAGAATTGGTGGATATGCAGAAGACTGATTCACATTCTGAATCACAAGTTTCGAAGAATGATCTCCCTAACCACATACGAATCAACCCAACCTAGCAATTTTTCATGGACTGAGGTAGCGAAAGAGCTCAATAGTTAACCCCTGGCACTGACCAGTTCTTAACAATGCTAAGGAGTGTTGCACTTCAAAGCTACTAAAAAACCCTCCTTAGCTGCTTGGCTGGAACCCAAAGGACACCGATTCCATCCAGAAAACCTTACCATTTCTATCGAGACCTTGACAAATAAAAATCTTGTGTATAAAGATACACTGAAATGTTCTCCATTACTTGCGGTTAACATCAACGCTTTACAAGTCGTTACACTCAACTGGGAGGTAGATTTTCTCACTGAGGTTTTTTGCCTAAGCTTTCATTTTTCATTAATCTGCAAATACGGTCATGATTTAGTATATGTCTCCCACCAGACCATTCCCAAAGAAAAGATTGTAGCATCTTTCTGACGGAAATACAGGTAGTGTCCACTGGTGTTCATAATTCATGGATATTCACGAAGGAATGTGACCACCAACAAGTCACAAATACGTTTTAAATCACAGAAATTCGCCGAAAGATTCTGCAGAGTATACTCGTAGTTTGAATGCTTCACTGGTGTAAATGTGTAAATATCGATTCCGCGTAATCTCTTGCTCCTGGTGTACCATGGGATGTTCCAGGACCGGGGCAAATAACGAGCATTATCGCGATTCGTAATTAGGTCGCATTCACCGCAATTCCCTGCGGTTAACGTGCTTACGCGTTATCTCGCCGACGTTGCTCACGCGAATCACTCCAAAGATGGCTACCACGTCTTCCAACACCGTCATACTAAATATACGAGGTGTGGTGAAAAGATTACAACCTTCACCTTCTCTCTTTGATGCCCCTGTAGATGAGTTAATTGAAAATGTGGAAGAAAATGCGTTCTATTTTTCCCCTCGGCCTCGTTTAATGTATCTAGTCTTTCAATTTCCTCCACTATTGTAGTATTATCAGAGTCGTAATGATGAGTCATTTACATCTGCGGTAACCTTGGCAGTGATCGTCCGGTAATAGGTGCAAGATTCCTTCCGTTCGTCGAATGTTATTTCTTCCACCAGCGGCAGACACTAACAATTAAGAAGCAGTTCACTAGTGTGCGAAAGAAAACGGTCTCGCTTTCTCATCGGCATGCCATCACATAATAGCCGACTCGACTCTTTCAAGGGCATCAGGAGTCTACGACGATTCGGGAAGGAAATCGGCGAAAGGTACACTAGAAGATGACATTCGGAATAATCTCTCTTTATGTTCCTACGTTATGCCTGGTGGCTCATTAATAAATTAGGCGCGTTAGAGATTAGATAAACACCAGAGAGTATAGGTGACAAATGCGGAAAACAATCGACGCCAGTCTAACAGCATGTACCTGACTTCACCATTATACAATCATTACTCAGCAATAGGCAAGATTCACGTTCATACATATGCATCAGTTTCGAATAGAGCGAGCAAAACGTGGCTGAAGGGCGAAGTTTCAGTACAACAACCCCACGTCAATGACGTCCCAGATTCACACTCGACAAACCGAACTGAATAATTGGAATCCCATCTAAGGGAGACCTAGATTTCTCTATGTTGAATCGGTAACCTGCGTGAATCTGATTCGAAGCAGAGGTATCTATGCATAAAAGGTTTTTGGCGATGCTGATCCGTTTAATTGATCCCCTTGCGCAAATTCAAAATACTCGAGCTACAAATCAAATTTTCACCCATGCCAAGAGATATTGTATTGTTCTTGAAAGAATTTTCTGTCCATTCTTATAGATTTCCGAAGCATTTCGGGTGGCCCCTCTCCCAGAATCCGATGTAAGTAGTTATTCGCTACGAATTACGGCGTTCGTGAGGAATCTTAATGAACTTTATGTTGGAGCGTTAATTCAATTTTAAGTGTTTATCGTCTCTAAATTATGGAAAGCATCCCTTTTCCAGAATTCATATTCCTTTCCAATAATAACATATTTTATTCATATAGGTCTTTTGACAAATTAGATTTTAGCATGCGTACCAAATTTAATCACTTTCACATTATTAACGACAAAATTCTTTATGATCTGTACTAACTAACCTTACGGACAGACCGCCTCCACTATTGAGATACAATTGCATGTCAACGACAAACCTATGCTCTGCAATTATTTCGTTTAACTGAGCTTTTACTTTCCCCCATCATCAGGACTCTGAGGTTTCATTTGTATCTATTTTGGCGAGAAGAACATTCGTTCACATGATTTCATTCCGATATCCCAGCATTATACTGGAAATCAGGTGGATTACGACGATTTGCAAATCCTTCCGAAAGCAAGTTCAACGATTTTTTCATCATTCTCTTCGAATAATCTAAGATTATTGTTTTAACTGATAATATTCGAATCCTTCCTATATCCCGGAACCGGGGATGATGCTTTTCGAGAGGATTGCTCGCTACTTATTCATTCCTCGGGAACGCTCCCGTTCCTTGAATGCGGCCGTAAACGTTTTCCCCGGCATACGCGATCGCGTCCGCCAGAAGCCCATTCAAAAGAACCCGAGCGATATGAAATCTACCAGAAACGCGGGATTACACCCAATTACACCTCCTCCGACCGCTCGCACGATGGATCTCGTCCTCGGTGGGTTTCCCGGTCCGTGAATAATGCGTCCTCGATCTTGTGAAACCGGATCGTCGGTTAAATCAACACCCGATTCCCCAAATCGGAGGGATTTGATTAAGATCGGTATCGTCCCGTCTGAATGATCCCGAAATTGCTAATCGAGTTTCAGACAGTTTACCGCACACTGAAGCGTCCCTTTCAGGCCCCGAGCCTCGTTTCTTGTTCCGTGTTCTCGGCTCGGGGCTGCGCGTGAAAATCATCCGTCTGAAGAATGTTCAATGGCAGCCAAAAGTGAGCATTCTGATCCATTCTTCGCGGTTCGTCGATGACTCTCCGCTATTTGTCCTATGTGGAATCCGGGGAGGAAAATTACTGTTTATCTTCGAAATGATGAAATGGGTTTCACTGAACTGAATGTCTAGTATTTTATTTCATTTCCTAAACCTCAAGGAAACTTCAGTGAGTTATTAAAAATTACCTTCTAACCCTGCGCTTCCCAAACTGTGCGTCGCGACATCATGGTGCTTGTTTTGCACAAACGTCAATGCGGAATTAAATATGGAGGTGCAACAGCTATCGCGAAGTCATCAAGGCAACGATAAACCTTTGTGAAAACAGCAAAACAAAGAGAAACGACGGATATCGACCTGCACGCAAATGTTCACACCATTTCGCAATCAAGCAACTGAAGTTATGCTAGGGAATTGCATGCGCTCAGTTTTGAAACGATCGCAAAATCCGAACCGAAGACGTGAAATTTCCCAGTTAACGCCACACTTGAATTCGGTCCGAGCGATCGTTATTTCGGAAAAATACCGTGGACAATGACACCGGACGAGGTGACGTAAAATCGATACAACCGCCGTTAGGAAACCCTCGAAGGACACCGGATAGTATCTGCTCGGCGAGGATGGCCGGTGTTGAGACTTGTTTATGTTACTACCTTGATTGGAAAAGCAATATGGGTCTTCATGTACGTAACATCTATTTGCCGGACTGGCTTGGAGCAATCCCATTCCCAACGGGATCTGCGGCTTATACGGTAAAGGTTATTGGCAGATTCAATTCGAAATTGAGTCTGGGAACGGGGAAACGAAATGTGGACCCCCATTCGGGGGAAACTCCTTCGCAGGTAGCAATTAGGTAATGAGGAGGCTACTCGATAGTGTGCTTCAGCTGGATCGGTCAATACTATTCCGAACTATGAAACGATGGGATTTCTGTTTCTAACAATTAGTTACACCATCTTGATTATTTCTAAATAGAAAACATTAGAATGAGAGTCAGAGAGAAGTACCTTCTCCCCTTACATATAAGGCAAGAAGATATTCTTACATTATTCAATTGACAAACATTCACCAAAGATAGATAAGCTGTTCGTAATTGCCAGTCAGAAGTCATCGCAATGAATCAGCTTCAAGTGAACACTTTCAAAGATTTGAATATTTCATTATCCCAGCCTACTCTTAAAAACATGCAATCAGGGTGATTTGCTGAATTGGCAATTTCCATAATTAGGCCGCTTCCTGATTTGTTGGTGCAGTAACGGTATGGTATCTGTATGCTCGGTACCGAAAACTTACCAGTGACTCGGTATGCCCGGTAGCAGACAGATACCGAGTCAAATAGAAAACGCTCATTGAAATATAGGTATGTTCGGTAAGCCGTTGCTGCACCGACAAGTCAGGAAACGGCCTAAGTTTAACAAAGATTCCTGCTTCACGTTTCTAATTTTTATATTCCTCAACGTTTGCAGTAGTTTCTTGAAAGATATCCCCAATTTAGTTCTAGTTCTCAAGATTCGAAAAACAATCACCATATTTTTCGTTAATCTTAGCTTCTGAACTATAGCAATACTCTCAAAGTGTATGAATTGTCTGAATTCAATATTGAAATCCTCAGGTAATCTGCTTTCATATGTCATCTCATACCTGAAATTATCATCATAATAATAAGCAGGCGAAAAATTTTTGGGTCACACCAGATCTAGAACTGAATCTCAAAAAATTGATAACGAAAATAGTTCTCCAACAAGCAGAAAAATGAAGGAACATAGTAATGAACAAATGGGGAAGATACTGAAAATAGCTAACACTAAGTAAAAAGGAATAGTTGCAGAAAAATTGGGAAAAATTAGAAGAGAGGCTTATTGAAAGAACATCCGGTCGCCAAAAAAAGACCAATGATTACAAAAAAACCTATTTTGGAACCATTATTGAACGAAAATCAACCAAGAAACCGAGAAAAGTATTTCTATGAAAATTGGGAAATATGAAATGAGAAAAGAATTTCGATCCTCATATGAAGTTCAATGATCATCAGAAGAAATTGGCGAATATGATACTACACTCTTAATCACATTAACACACACCGTCCAGTTAATAATGTCGTATATGAAGTATAATTTCCCTTTTATTTTTTTGGATAAGGTTCGTTATATCCCAAATTTTCTCTAGATGAATCACACCTTGGAGTCCTGGGCGGGTGAAGACATTAAATGAATCGAACTCAATTGTGAAGAGAGTGATTCGATGAAGAAAGATCACTGAGAAATTGGTCTTGGATGGAGCTCGTGATAGCCCGAAAAACAGCCTGTAGAGGCATGAAATTTCAAAACATGCCATCAATACCATCTGCGGCTCTTCTCTCGAAAGTTATCGGCAGATTCAATCCGGAATCGAGTAGTAGTGGGAGGAAGAGGAGATGTAGAATGGCGGCATGGGCATTTAGTAGGAGTATTTTTGCCGACAGCAATTAGATAATGAGTTCGAGGCGGCAGGGAGGCAAACTATGGAACGGAAACGTTGAAATGAAAATTGGCTCGGAAGTTTGGCCGAGTACTAATGAAATGAAATTGATGACGTCTGGCGTATTTTCGGGAGAGCACTCTTCACTTCGGCGATATATTCAAAGGGTTGTGAAATAAATTCCAAATGAAAATCTCCTGAATATATAAGTGGGAATCTGCCGCGTTGTTCCAGAGTCTGGATGGAGCGTCGGTGCGCCCGCCCCGGCCTCCGCGACGGTGGCGGAGGTAATTCATGAAATATACATTTATTTACCGAGCGGCGTGGAGTCCTTCGGAGATGTCATGAAAGTTTCAGCTAATGATGAATAATTCGGCTACTCGAAGCCACTGTTAGCCGATACCTGCACTCCACAATCTCGGAAGGAGGAAGTCTAATTTTCCGAGGCGATAAGGGGCTGATCGTCGGGGCTTATGAACAGTCCGCTGAGCAGGCGTCTCTTGTCTTTGTTCCCAAATGGATCCGTCTTTATTTCGGGGAAAGATGGAGGAGTTGTCACTTGAATTCGACACCCAGAGTTCGAATTTTCCGAATGAAAGCCTTGTAACCCCCATTGAGTATCGGAAAAGTAGCAATGAGGAGCTGAAGAACTCCATCTACTTCTCCTTATCGGAATAATTTTGGATATCTAAAGGGCCAATATTTTTATTATTTTCTCCTCAAGCTGAGGACATAAAAAAGATCGATTATATGTTGTTAACCCTCCTATTCTCTCTTCTTCCCTTCTTCTTTCTTATATATTGTCTCCTTTTACTCTGAACCCCTACAATCCTTTGTTGTTTTCATGACACTTATTGTCTTATGTGTAATATGTGAACTTCTTTTGTTCGAACGCTTTAATTCCTGTTTTAAACAACTATGATCAAATTATTTTTCATTCGCGTAGAATATCCTTCTGAATATATTTTGTTCCACTCCAAATCTTTTATTTTTCCTACCCGTTTTTTTAATATCGTTCGACTTGGGCTAACATTGTGAAAACAGATGGATGAAGTTTGTTATTGGAATCAGTAGTATTTGTTCAAATCCATTGCCAGAGCCGCCTGCAATGCAGGTTCTGAACTCTGTTATGAGCTTTTTAGAACTGCAGGAATGTTTGGAAATTGGTAAATACGGCGCATTAATACGTTTTATCAAGAATAAAAACGTTGAGTATACGGCGAATACATCAAAAGTATTCACAAGAGAACAAGTCAACCAATTTATGCGATCTACCCCAGACGAGGAATTTTTAATGATTAAATCGGATTTTCTAGTCACTGTGTTACACCATTCTCGCAAAATTTTCTTATCAATTCTTGAATGATATTCGTGAAAGCCTCAATAACCAATTTACCTGAGTTTTATGAATGATGTTTTGTTATATTTATGATGTAAAAAATATTTTGGTTTCGATTCTGAGTGAGTTTTTTAAGATTTCTGAACCTTTTCCATTTATGAAACTTACTTTATCGATCGGCTTGAAGTTCCCAGAAATGTCAGCAGGTTATGAAAGTTTATATGGACGTGTTTTCTATTCTATTTTATTCATTTTTAAAGATGAGATATGTAATGTATTAACACTGTTTTTCCTTTGCAGGTCAGTAAATGGAATATAAGCTGATAGCGTGGGTGAGTTGGTTTCGATAAAACGATCAACAAAACGTTCAACAATCGTAATTGAGAGAAATGAGTTATAATGAAATCCACTTCTTTTCCTGAAATCTGCAGTAGGAGATTTAATAGGGGCGGATCCAACGTCAAATATCCAGAACGTGAACCGTGGAAAATTCAGTGGGTTCAGAATTTCTTGCGCGATAATCTCCCATTAAACATGAGGAGCTAAAAACGAGTTCAACTGTATCATTCCTGTATTCCTCGATTTCCCATTCGCCACCTACCCCGTTAATAATAATGGGATGATTGCCCTACTCCGTCTAATCAGCCGGAGTACTTTTTGCGATCGCAGCCACCCAGGTCGGGGCGCACCGGCCTCCCCGAATCTATTATTAACGCAAAAGGGGGGTGGATAATAAGATTTGTATATCTGGGGATGCTCCGCGTAATTATGTTCCGCGGAATGATTTACAGATTCGTCCCGAACAGTTAGCGGGCTTAAAATTGCGCACTATCTCTTCCTTACTTCGGTAATAAATTAGTTGTCAACGACCGCCACGTGTTTCGACTCGGCGAAAGAAGATGGTCGTCGTCCTCCGCAGTTTCCTCGCCAATTTCGCGATATTTCTTCTTTCCGTTTTGCATAAGTAGCTAATTCGCATGGGAACAGGCCGTTTTGATTTCGTCGTTGCCTCCCGAGGTAACAGATGCCGAACCTGTAATCTGCCTACTCGGATTATGATTTTTGGCAACGCACCACCAATTTAGTTTCGAATATTGTTCCTCTTTTTATGACGACAGTCACATGACGTGAAGTCCTATTATTAATAAGTACATACAAGTCCTAGAAAGTTCAAAGGGAACTTTGATGACATAAGATAAATATCACGACATATCGAAGCGGGCGTGCCTTAAAGATTTTTCCGAAGTCCGCAATTATTCGATAAAAACAATTTGCATATAATACTCTCGTAATGACGAAGACTCGAGGAATCAATTGCAGAGAAATATAGACTTGATATCAGAATATTAAAACCGTTGCTATAATTTTTAGATGGACAAGATTGACCGAGGAAGTAGGAAAAATCATGATAGACAACGAACATATGAAATAGGTAAGCGAAATATCTAGGGCCATACTAGAGCAAGATCTTAAATTCAACAGACAAATGGAGGAAAACAGTAAGAGGGCAAGACGAATACACGGATGTTAATAGCCACTCCTCAACGGAGGAAGCAAACTGTAAATGGAAAATAGAGCCTTAGAAAAAATAGGAGCCGCACTATGTTCCTCGAACATCCGCAATAAACAAATCGGAGAAAAACTGAAAACTGAAAAGTACGAAAGAACAAAGCAACGATCAAATAAAAAGTATACTCAAAATACCTGTCAAGAAGACTGACAAAAAAGCGTAGATATATAGCTCAAAGGACAAACTGAAAGGAGGAACAACTAAATAAGAAATAGAAGTACTTGTCTGAAAACAAGTAGGAAAACACTAAAAATGAGATGAGAGGCTAATGGAAAGAATTTTTGGTCCTCATTTAGAGCCCAATATTATAAGAAAAATTATTATCATAGTGTAGAAGAATATCTAAATGATTTTTTCAACCTACATATTTATGACATGTCCTATACATTGTTAAATGTCTTTCAGGACGAATACATAAACTGTTCTATTCTATTCAATCATCACTACTGCAGACGTAGAGTCGTCTGCTTCTACGCGCTTGTTGAAGTTCATAATGTGGCGGAAGAATTAATTCTGGGTTGTTTCAATTCTCGGTACATTCAAAATGACAAAGAAGAAATGTTTCTTGTGACGTCAACAATGAATCACAACATTAAGTGGAAAAAAGAAAAATTAAAATTTTTCAAACAAAATGTCGAATGAAGATACATGAGGAAATTCAATGATTGATGATGTATTAAGTGATTCATTCGCGGAAGTCCCTTTTATCAGTTTATGTTGTATATTCAATCTAGTAAAGTAGTCGAAGTTTCGAGGAGAGACAAAGTCCCAGAATATCTTTCGCAACGTTTCCATATGTAGTCTGAGACGATGAGTCGAAGTTTGAATTTCGTATTATCCTTATCAGAGTGTAACGTATAAGCCAAAATCGTAAGAAAATCTCATCCTGTGCATTTTTCGAAGATAATCACTCTAGGTAGACAAAATTAAATCAGTCAAAACTTTCTATAAAATTCACGACTTAACAGTGAAATATTATTCATAAGAATTACAAAAAAATTTCGAAAAACTGTCGTTTTTCAAATTAAATTTCTAGTCACGTTTTTGACGTCAAATGCACTGTTAAAAAATTATGAGTTTCTATTGGTTCAAAATCTGCATAGTCAGAGTCATGAAAAATTTCTAGAAAAAGTTTAGTTGAAACTTTCAAGTCCTTTCATCATTCTGTAGTTGTTACTGCATCAAATCATTCGATTACATATAATATAAAAAGCAACGGGCCTTAGGGGTGGGGGAGCTTTAGGAAAAACAGACGTTAACATGAAATAATTTTCTGATTTCAAACTGCGATATATTATACAATTATGGTCAGAACTGATGTAAGAGTGAATAGTATACCCTAATTCTATTAGGTGACCAGTTTTGGAATATGAGCCTCATCAGAAGCTTTGCTGAAATCAATATCACGGTTACTTGAACTCCATTATCTAAATGCAAATAGTCAACGAAGGTATCTAAATTAGTTTCTATTGATATTTACCCGAAGGAACCGTTTTGTTCAGGCATTGTCTGAGCCTTGATTAATGAAATGCTTGAGGACAAGGTAGAGATTTGAAAGTTTCTCGGAAACAAATCATACTAATGGGTCTAATCGATCTTTTCTTCCCGATTCATGAACAGAAGTTATGCAGTCTTCACTCCGAAAGAAAAAAGCCACTTTCGAACGACTCGTTAAATTTAATTGTAAGGAACACAAAGAGAAGCACCGCAGAATTCTACGGAAATACGCGAAATTGAGAGCGAGTTCTGCTCGAATTGGGAGCAAAAGCATGACAGCACTATGACAGCCAAATTGAAAAACTATCTTGAGAACAATCGACTAAAAACGTTTATCTACGAAACCTCATTGCTCTTATACGGAAATGAACTTTTCATCCATCTTTCTTCCAATTCCTGAGATTTTTAATAGCAATTTGATAATATTTCAGTCAGATGAATCTTTTCAATAAGAAATTTTCAAAAAGATTCATTGAAAAATGAAACAAAAAATATTTAAAGGAGTAAGATGAAGTCAACTTGAATTCATAGAAGAATGCCGTGAATACAACTGCATTGGATATTCGATCCGATTCTATTCGAAATTCCTCGTATTCAATTACATTTTCACGTACGATTAGAACCATCCGAGTCATCAAACAGGGAGTATAAAAAAGTAAACACAGACGTGAAACTTTCAAGCTTTTTTCCGACGTATCGAGAGAACGCCGCAAGCCACCTGTTTGATCGTCCTGAAAATAACAGGCCTTTTGTCTCTACTCCGTAGTTATAAGCGCGAATTATACATGAAGCCAGGCAGCGAGAGAGATGAATAAGGGAGAATTTTCAACGAAAACTCGTTTAATTTACATGGATCGCCGGCGCTCGTGTGACAGATCCGTACCGAAAGCCGGCCTCGTGTGCGTCCGTGGTTGTTAACAAACTAAGGCGGAAACCGGCAACTTTTTAAGTAGAAAAACGGCGCAGCTTCTTTTTCCGTTCGCGGAACAATTCAATTGTAACTTGTTCCAATTAGGAGGCGACGCTTTCTTGTTTGTTATCAGATTTGGTTCTTTCGTTTCCCGCTGCATTGAGTGTATAGTGTTTTTTGGGATTTTAAATTTCGAGATGATGAAATTAGTCAACCGTGTTTTATGCTCTCTCGTAATTCACAGCGCAGAGTTTGGTTTCGATCTCGAGATGCCTGTTGCTTGTTTGTTGTTCTTTCTAATTACATTTTAGATACCAAACCTTTCTAGTTATGCAACAGGGAGATTGTACGAACTGATTAATCCGTTTCTTAATACTCTGAACATTTTGTAACCGAGTATACCAAAGGTTCGAGAGTTCATACTCCCGAAGTCGTGAGCCTCCGAAAATAAAGCTGGGAAGGCAACCAGAGTAACACCAGTAGAGAGTGCCACAAGAACGCGGCATCCGAACTATTCTGGGAATGACAAAGATTGGTGCGGCGCCGTGCTCAGATGAATAACAATTGCAACGTCAAACATTTCCTGGTAATTACTCGTTTGTTGCTAGTGAAAACTCCTCCAAAATGCTCAATTACATCGGACGAAGACCTAATGGAATCTGCATAGCGCCTCGATTTAAAAGTTTAGTTTCGCATAGATGATCGAGACGGAACAAAATTTTGAAAAAACAACGAAACTCTTAAACTCTTCCGATTAGTTAGGTTTGGGAAAATTCAACCAAGGTTGAGTCTGTAATGGTGAAGAGAGATAAGGCTTTGTTATTTAATATCACACCAGAATTTCATGTATTTTTCAGCATCTTTGAATGATAAACTCGACAAAGAATAAGTCAACACGGACTGGTAGAAATAAAAAAAAACACTTTTTTCTTTCCTTCTGCAATTGCTGCTTCGGATTTCCAGTATGTCACTAGTAGAAAATCGATCTTGCAAGCACTGAAAATGCTCTCTTTCTGCAACAATGAATGAATACGCACAATGACTAACATCATTGGAAAAAATTAGGCTAAGATGAACATTGAAAATAGCCAAGCAATAACGTTTGAATATGAGTAAAAACAAGTTGTAGAAGAAGTAGATAATAAAATAGAGAAACAGCTTGAATTACTCAGGAGTGTCGATTGGTGATAGTTTTAAATGCGAACGGCTGGAGAAAAGATTTAGGTAGAACTCTCTTCATCAATGAAAAAATCACTGAAGGAAATCAGTGAAATATGAAATAATATGAAGCTAGTTAGTAGGTGGCATTTCATTGGGAAACGACAAATCTGAAATGCAAATAGAGGTCTCTGTGGCAGTACTAGATATACTTCATTTCAAAAACCTGGATCCTCCATTATATTATAATATGGAAAGTTTAACCTCTTGATCAGACCCTGTATGATGAAATTTTAAAAATTCATTCTCCAGAGTATCCGGATATTCTGACCTACCACAAACTTTGAGTTGCTTGGTACTTTTTTATCCTACTTATAAACGTTCATACTATATTTGAACTGATGGAAAAGTTGCCCAGATAGTTAAAAAAAAATGATTTTGAAAATAATTCCTACACGCACTGACAGGTTCCATTTACACCTTCTCTGATTGCAAATGAGAAGATTCATTTTTACAGGAATTAGACGTGGTGGAAGAAGAAACATCCTGTAGAACGCACCAATGAATTATGTCAGCGTGAAATGCCGTATCTACGTAACAGTAACCCACATTATTCAAGTGCGTCGAAATCTGAAATTATTCATAATAGTTTTGAGGGTCTCAAGGAGCTTATCTGTGAGCTCGTACGACATCTAGCGGAATTAACTGGAGAACTTCGTGAATTCTCATTAAAATTTCATGAATTGCTGAAGATAAGATGACTGAGTTCACGGAATATACGTAAACCGACGTAGGACCGCCATCCTAATTTAAAACGCTAAGTATCACGTATTCCTGCAAAATTAATAGACAGGGGCTATAGTCTTACCGCCTTCGACTACGTCTAGGGTGCCGTAAATACGGTTTAATGAGTACACCAATGTATTTATTATGGTCCAACGTTATTATAGCGTGTTTTTGGGGCGAACATGAGTCCGTTGCGATACTCGACCCGCAGAAATATCTTGAGGTACTTCCGGCATCTTACGTGCGACGGAATTATTAAGAATTATCGCTCTCCTTATGGCTCCACTGCAACCCGAGTGGATATTTGCTATCGTAAGGATTGTGGAATAAAAATAATGAATACGCTCCCCTACGAAAAAGGCATAGCCGACTATGCCTTTTTCGGAGCGTATTCATTATATATAACAGAAATTCAAGATATTGAATACACAAAAGTAAGTTGAATGGTATTTAATGAATATCTAACCATTTCGGAAAACAAAAGTATTTTTCGGAAAATCTGGCAAAATGCTCATTTTAATTAGTTCATCATTTAACAGAATTCATTCAGCAAATTTAAAAAATTTGGTAACTTTGTCTGAATAAAACTCTGTTAAACAAATTCACATAATTGAATTTTGTCGACAGTTTAAATGGTAGATGTTAAGTGGAAAACTGAAGTGGCATGTTTCCATGGGATTCGTTTAAATTGGCTATATGTTTTTTTCTAGGCCCAATCAGGAAAAAAAGGTATCCGAAAGAAGTATTTCTTTCGACCTCAAGAATCTATCGTTAAAATATACTCGCCCTGTATATGAGAAATAATACATTGCAGTTTCATGAGTTGAAATTTTTCAATTTTGGATGTTATTACTTTTGAAAGAAGTCATACTTGACCCAAAAGGCCATTGAGATATTTGGGGGTGGTTAAATTGCGAGAAAACACCCCTCATATGTCAGATTGCAGATAATGTAGTAGTTATAGTTCATTTCAGCATAAAAATTTGCATACGAAAAAATTTACACGAAAAACAAAAATATTCAATCTTTCGCAAAAATTCTCAATGTAATATAAAATATTCTCTAGTAACATCAGACAGCTTTCAATTTTTTTTTTCATGATGATTATAATAATATTTATTCAAATATAACACAAAATGTAAGTAGTTTAACGTGTACCCTGAACTTCAAGCCTATGTGCAATACGCTATTTTTTTTACAGAATAACATTCGGTGATATGGGAGATCAAGTTCAGACTCATCGAAATTTCAAAAAGAATTCCCAAATGTTGAAAGGAATCAACAATATATCTACGCAATCAACGCAATACGTCATTTATTTTATGTTTTTTTTTATTCGTGGTATCTTTTCCTCAAAAAGGTTACCATTCCGAATCGTTAATTTTTACCCCTCAACCCTATACTTTTCAATGATTTTGGGCAGTATGTCAAAAAATTTGGAAACCCCCTTTCTTCGGAGAGGAGTCCTTCGAAAAGTCGAAGCCTAGAAACCTCTTTCGTTCTTTTGGTCAAGTTTCTGTTTGAAATACTGGTGACTGACAATATATTATCTCTTCTGTGTTGAAATTAAAATTTCATGGAGGGATCAGTTTTGTAATACACCACGAGAAAAAAACGCTTTCACTTTTTCTAATACAAACACAAGTACAAAACACCGAGTATAGGATATAGAAAAGATAACGTCATATAAATGTCAATGAGAATTGGTCCTTAAGATCCGGATCCCTGAAAATGTATAATAATCGCTATTTCTGCTCGGATGTTCAGCGGGGTTCAAGACCATCGCAACCGCCTCGGCGTAATATGGCCTCATAAACGACAGCGGAAACCGAGGACAGACCGGAAACCCGGCAAAATGAGCAGGATGCCCGGCCGCCCTAATACGAACGTAGAAGCAAAATATGAAAATGCCGGGGCGTAACAAATTACACACAATATACACCGACGATCCCCGCCGCGCCGCAGAATAGACGCTAACAAGAAACTGATAGACGCAAAAATAATAAGGGCGGCCGTGGCAGGCGGGAGGGGGCACGCGAAACCCGAGGGGTACCGACTTGGCGAACTCTCCGTGCTGAATAACAAGTAGTCACGAAAATTAGGGGGACGGAAATGTACTATATCGACCGAAACGAATGAAATAAGAAAACGGGAATGGAAACCGCAGCGGAAATATTCGGAACGACGCACGAACTAACTGCTTATTAGAAGCCCGTTCGGAACCCATTTATAATGTGCCACTACACTTCTGGATGTGCCCGAGATCTCGCCCCCGGCCGGAGAAATAATGATTCGAATTTAATTTCACTCAACGTTCAATCCACTCGTCGGAGATCAAATACTCTCGCAATTTAATTCGGCAAAGCGAGCAAACCGACACGGTCAAGGTACGTTACGGAGCTAAACCCGGTAATTCCAGCGAAAACATTGAAGATGAGCCTTTGGACGTCGTTAGCGAATCACTGTTTACCCATCGAATTAAATCAAAACAGAAGCTTCGCTGTTTTTCCTTCAACACAACGGAACAACGAAAAAAAAACTATTTCAATCTTGGAATTGAACGAGACAAAAATAATAATTTTGTAGCCGCCTTACTGGATAATGGAATGTCTGTATTTCTCAACATGCATACCTATACCAGTAGTGGCTTGCCTATGGAGCAGGTGAGCTTCATCCGATAAATTCTGGAAATTACACGGACTAATCGAATATTTTATTAATCAATTTCATCATCCCTCTATTTGTTTAGTTTCAATTAACGATACGATCATACGGTACGACACTGCGGCTCAATCTCCCGATTCTTTTATGTTCATCTCACTTCCTCTTTGAAGTAAACGATCTTAAGCCTGGATCTCAGAGCTTCGTACTGTCGCAGGCGACAATCCCCACCCTTCCTTTTTCATGAGATTGTCGCAGTAATCTGAAAAATCCAATGTGTAGTTGAATTATTTCAACTACAAATTTTGACAACCAGAAATGAAAAGGTAGGGGTCAGGGAAGTATTGGTTACATACTCTGATTGGCTGAACTTCTGTCGCCTGCGACAGTATGGAACTCTGAGAAAAAGGTGTTTTTTATAATGATTATGATAAGAGAAGAGAAAAATGAAAACAAAAAACAGACTAAAGTAAATTTCCTCCAGTTAGTTCAAGTTTGGCGCCAGTCTGGCTCATGGCTCTCTAACTGTAAAGAACGTACTGTATGTATATACAGTCACCCAACAACAAAAAACTACATTAAAATACAACTGGATCACAAAAAAACTTCTTTTAGGAAAAAAGAATTAATCAAGAAACAAAAAAACATCGAAGATACCATATTCAATTTCTAGTCTCACAACTAATTGTTTCAAATATAGAAGTTTTTCATAAAGAAATTGACGCTCAATGGTAAGGGATACTGATGATGCCTAAAAGGGCAGGAACTAGTATATCTCTCTTCTCAGTTGCAAAATCTGATATCATTTCTCCAACCTCATGATAAAAGATCTGTGAGTGTAGGAATGGTATTCATTTCGATTATTACTATATTGAATTCGTTTTTGTTTCAAAAAAAGAAGAACTGATGCATCATCATTATAATAATAATTATTAGTATTTTTGATTCACAGTAAGAGTTAAAATACCTATAAACTCATAAACAGTTTAAAACATTCTAGGTAAATGAGTCAGATCCGGTCAGATCGGTGTAAAATACCTGAATATTGGGAATTAAGTGGGAAATCCCTGTTCAGGCTAGTCGAGATAAAAGTGAATGATAATAAATGTGTTAATCTAAGTATGAATTAATTCATTCTTTGGTATAGTCTATAACCCCAAGAAGTCAATAATTCAAACCTGATTGATACGTTTGTTATGTAGTTACAACTTTGATCATTTAGGTAATTAACTTGTTACTCAGCAAAGGAATAAAATTAATGTCTCGCCATGAATCAGCGCTGTAAATATACCCTCGGGTATCATTTTATACATCATCATAAATAGTGCAGAATCTCTCTAATATCGCTCTGTGATTTTCTCCGCAGAACACCCTCCAAATTACATTTGTCGAGATGTATCCCCCTACTCCCCTTTCCGAACTACAAAGGCTCTCAGCTAGAGAACTCTTGATGGAAGAGTTTTCAGAAGGTTCAAAGACAGAGGGGGATCATATAATTTATTATTTTGAAAATTACAGAGTTGAATATCATCCTTGCTGAACTACTTTATATGAATTAACTCATGAATATTGTTGAATAGCATATTCGACATAAACAAAATTAGTAATCCCTTGAATTTTCTTCAATATTTTCTTTAGTTATTTTTAGGTGGAATTTTGTCTTCATCCTTTTTATAGAAATTGTTTATGAATCGCGGTAATCAATTAATTCCATTAAAAACAGTAAAAGTCTTAACAAATGCCGTCAATTTATAGGTTCTGGTTTATGCAATATCGTTGATTTTTTACCGCCTATTTCATTTCGCCAAAATTCACATTAAAATGTATGGATTTGAAACACAACAGACTTTATTTCGGATGTGGTCGGTCCAATGAATCTTTTCCAAATGTTTATTGCTTGAATCATATTTATTTGTATTTCACACATTTTTCTTATTTATTTATTTATATAAAGATAAGAGCCGAGGTAAAAACCTATAAGACTCAGCATATAATAATTGAAAATGAACACATAATTTCGATTGAAAAAGCATAAAAGAATCAACCATTGCTATGTTCAAAAAGATCTAACCTATTTTTAAACACACTAACACTGGGGGAGCTCACCACTTCACTTTCTAATGCGTTCCAGCTTTGAAAAACTTGGTTGGTGAGAAAATGCTGCCTGGGTGTCGTCTAGAAATTTTCCTTACGGAGCAAATTATGTTATTGTTATTGAGCGAATATGTTACGTTATGACGCGATAAGTTTTATTCTCTTAATTGTGAATTTTTATTTTTTTTTAATATCTAGCTATTCAGTGTTGTGAGCAAAATTTTGAAGTTTATTTTAATTATCCATACCTGGAATATGTATCTGTTAAACACGGATCTTCGTGTCAAGTACTTATATCTCTCTCGTTGGCAATCTGATTCGAGGATTTATAATTGAAATCTACTCTATCCTAATTATTTCGCAGATTATATTGACATTGACGTAGCTAATCGAAAGCATATAAGGACGTTCGTGAACAAAACACATTTCGCTGTCTCGATGGTGCTGTACGACGTTTACATTCAGTAATTAATTTCATCAATCGATACCTGCTGTTCCTGGATGGAGGATTTGAACTTGAATAGAAAATTGAAGGTTTGTCATAATAAACACGGTTTTTTTTGGTTCGAACCTTCTCAATGACTAATAATCATGGGAAGAAATATCATTATTTTACGTCCGTTTCTTTCCGAAACTGAAATTTCTCTTGGTTTTCTGCATTCTTTCATAAATTGTCGATTTTCAGTGTTCACTTTACGTTTCTTTGTTCTGTTGATACTTGATGGGTGGGTAAATGGCAATGCCTTTCTGGAACTGTTTGTTATTTGTCAGAATGACAATTCTCGGAATATGTCGTAGTTTTTGGTCCTGAAAAACATTCTGTTTTCTTGTGTTATAACATGTTTGGTTTATCTATGGGAGGTGATTGCCTTTCATTGGGGTCCCGTAGCGTCTTCAAACATCTGAAGTGCCGAAAAATCATCACCTGGAAGGTCGTATCCGGTTTGAAAAACCCTCACGATCAGAGAGCAAGAATTTGTGGAATTTGAATATCGAAGGAATTTCGAAAGACAAGTGTGATTACGTCTCCAAATTAGCTGATGAACATGCTATCGAAGTGATTCTTCTGCAAGAAACCAACACGGCAACAGAAAAAAATCCTCGTGAAAGAGGATAGTTGGAAGGTTATGTATTAATTTATTTTTTATAAGTTTAGCTTGTTATGTTAAAAAATTATCAGTTCGTAACTTTCTACAGATTCGGAAAGGGGAAATTGATGGAGTTTTTTTCATTTCTTTTAAATTTTGTGACATTTCTGTCATAAATATTTATAAACCTCCGAACATTATTTGGCCAAGAAATCTTATTGTTGATATTTTTTAAAGTAGCAAATGCATTTGATTTATTCTGAATAATCGGTTTCTTTTCTGCTTTTGTCTTTTTTCATTTCAGATGAAGAATTGCGAGTCGTTTTGGGAAGAATCTGTTTATCCGAGCCCATCGACGGATAACATGAAGATGATCACACTGATGTCTTTCAAGATTTTCCTGATATTTAATATTTTATGTTATTTTTTTCACGGAGAGACAGGTTTTTTCGGCTGAGGTTTTTTCCCCTGGCTGTATAGAATCGTATGATACTAGTGATGATAAGTATCGTATGATTCTATAGTATCATACGAAGAATGTTATGATACCCCGTTCTTTTTTTTTACCTCAGCTTAGGTACTTTCTGTTTCAACATTTATTGTATTATTTTAGCTCTCTTTTTCATAAGAATATATATATTTGAAGGCAAAATCATTTAAATGAAGAGAATAAATAATATAAACGGCCGTTGTCCGTGATGATTCAACGTAGCAAGCGTTGATATGTGAGCGTAATTACGTGACGCCTGCAAATTTTTCATCCGAGTTGGTAGGTCGATCGACAATGCACAAAACCAAGCAGTCGGACAGCGGCAATCAGTTTGGCACACACGGTGATGCGGTATTTAATAATGTCCGATATTCAACATTAACCCCCGTAAATATTTATAACCAGCTCACGTATTATACATGTGCAGCCCGCCGTTTCGGCTAATGCGCCGACAGTGGCCCCCTCCTGCGGACGCCGGCGGCGGAAGGGGAATCACGTTCCACCTATGCGGTGTTAATTGGGGACTGTTTATTTCTGTTCCGAAATCGCGCCCTGAATAATAAAACTGCTAAATCGATTACCCCTCATAGTGACAATTATTTGATATACAATTACGGCCTGCTTTAGAGGTTAATGAGCGGGCCGGGCCGAATTCGTGTTTATGCGGCTTAATGCCGACCCACTACGTCGCATTAACCGCGTTTTGATGCCCGCTGCAGAGTTGCAAAATCAGATTTGGTCCGATACAGACCGACGTCAATCGCATTTCGGCTACGCCGATCGGATATCCGCGAATTTTGGGTGCACATTTTAGTTTTCATGGTATTTACTCCTATATCTTTATGAGTGGATTCTTTTTATTGGTCAATACAATTTTCGCCTGTTTTTTCTGGCTCTGAAGAGGGTAAATATAACAACTAGTCTATATTTCCTAACAGAAAACTCATGAGACTTGTCAATATGTCAACATTGATCGATAATGCTCATCATTTGCCCTCTTTCTATCTGAAATGTCAGCACCACTGTCATCTAATAAAGTGGCACTGCTTTCTCTGAAGCAGTGGCCATTATATAATGAGGACATGGAAGATCTAGAAATTGTTGAATAACTTTTGGCGAACTGCCTCATAAGATTTTTGGTAATCTGTTTTGTTCGAGGTGACGCATTTCAATGATATTTTTTTTAATTTCAACAAAATTCAGATTTTCAATGTCCACGGTAATAATTATTGCAAACTGCAGTATAAGTTTCGGTTTTGACGGAGGGATATCTACACGAAAATGGCTTTCTTCATCTATGCCAATATCAAATGGAAAAAATTTTAACTCTGTCTTTCAGCAAGCTGCTGCCATTTCAATAATAATTACCTTAGCTATCAAAATATTCTTTGGTATCATCTTCTGATAAAAATTTGGCAAAATCTTCATTCTTAAAACATTTTGACTATATAGCCTTTTGGTATATCACATGTGTATTTTGCATTATCAACATCCTTTTGATTTAGTTTGGATCTTGAAACATTTAGTAAAATGTCCATGATGTGGATATTTTCAGATCATTCCGAGCCTCATAACACCAAAATATAAATTTTTCGTCAGCCAATTCGTGAACTGCCTTCGACTTTCTGGGAATTACTGATGAAACCTGCTGCCTCTTAAATATCGCTTGACAGGTTTTCAGAACCACAATCGTTCATTTTGTTAAGGTAAATAAAAACCGAGCATTCTGGCTTATTCATTTAAAAAATATCAAATTGAGAGAATTGAAAGTAGTCAAGAAAATTCATTCATGTTTTCAGAATTTTCATTTTTAATTTTCTGCTACTTCATTCAAAAGTGAAAAGTAGAAACAGTGAGCTTTCGTGGAACGCACGGGGTGAGAAAAATCTCATGCGATATACAAAATTAGGCATTCCGTAGTTGATCACATGAATGGCCATTGTAACTACATCGATCGAAAGATGTGATTTGAAATTGACAAGAAAATTGAGAAAGATAGATTCGAGCAAAGAAATTGTCAAGCATATCCAATATATCTGAGATTCATTCGAAACTTCATATATAGCCAGAAAATCAGTGAATTCAAGAATGAGAAACATTCATGCTTCAAGTTATTCTGTGAATGACAGAAATTTCACAAAATAAGA
Source organism: Hippodamia convergens (assembly GCA_038502775.1). Classification (NCBI taxonomy): domain Eukaryota; kingdom Metazoa; phylum Arthropoda; class Insecta; order Coleoptera; family Coccinellidae; genus Hippodamia; species Hippodamia convergens. The sequence continues at coordinate 36,339,990 of CM076610.1, forward strand.
AAGAAATGCAAATAATTCGTTCACTCCTCCGAATTAGCTATAGAGTGAATAATAATTTCTTCATTGCGCGAAAAACAATAATCACTCGTTTTCGTGTATAACAACACGATTTTTTTCAATAGTTCATTGCTGTAATAAAGTTAATTGAAATTTTATTTGAATTTTATTCAATATGAAGATGTGAAATCTTTGAAACGTAAATGTATGTAAATATTCCTATTTGTGGATTTCATTGGGCGATGTATCTGTCTATAATTTCACTTCTTTTTATAAATATAATCATGGCGTAATGCAAATGTAACTCATTAACTGAGATAGCTTCTACTTCTACTTCTACCTGAACCTCAAGGTCCGCGTTTCAGACGATCGTCGCCGACGCGCAATTCTAAAACGGACATTAAAATTCAAGAACCCGATCCCGCTGTCTTGGATGTTCAGAGATCAAAAAAAGGCCGAACCTCGAGCTCGAAACTCCAGAACAATTCGCCGATGCAAAAAATCCATTTCGGTACAAGAGGATGACCGGACGACCGTTTCGTCGTCTTGTTGTCTTTCCGGTTTAGGAATACGGATAGGCGATAAGGGGTAGAAAAACCAGACGGTCTCGGTCCCCGGAATCCGCGCCCCTCCCGCACCCCGCGGTCGGGAGAAATACTCAGCTGTGCACTTCTGTATGAGCGTCTTGGGTGTGCCTAGACGCATAACTCAGGGTTTCCTAAGTCTCCCGCGGCATATTTATGTCGTGCAGTTCCAAACAATTTCATATTTCTTCTTTTCGCAGCTCATTAAAAATTTTTCGCCCGTTTTCCATTCCGTGGATTCATTCCTGAATTTATTGCGCAACGTTCTTAGGACTACGTCTGCCGCACTTGGAGGACTGATCAACAAGAAGGTTTTCAAGAGGGGGATCTCTACTGTATTGTTCCTAGAGAAAGATGTCTTATAGTCCGGTCAATTTAGACATAAAAATAGTGTTGAAATAACAAAAATTGTCGGGGAGCCAAATTTCGGTGGAGCTAGAGTTTACCATGTATTACAAATAAATTTTCAAAAGTCTCCATCGATCCTATCTGTTCGTCAGAAGTAATACGGGGTCAAAAGTCGAAATTGTCCAAATGTGGTCATGTCATTAGACTCTTCATAAAAATCACAATAATCTTTCTTTATTGCACTCAACTGCCATTTGAGCAGGTCTGACGTTGGCAATTGGTACACGCTGAAGAACACAGTAACCCGACTTTTTTACATCCACATTGGGCACTACAACCTGTTCTGCAGTTTTGAGGAGTTTTTGTGGAGTATCTGGGAGTTAAGCGTGTTTAAAGACCTGAATAGCCATTTATCCTTCAATATGCTATTTTTCAAGTTTTAATTTAGAAAATTTATTTTTATACACCCTCGTTCATGGAAATATAACGTTCTCTGAAAATTCCATAGTTGAAGCTTCGACTAATCGTCAATGATTTTAAAGGAAAGAAAAACCACGCACGAAACAGACTACATGACCCATGATGGAGCCCAACGTGAAGAAGCAAGACAAGACAAGACAAAAACCTTCCCAAAACGTCCAAAGCCTTTCAGGAAAGCTTCAACGACGAACAAACCATTGTACATCTGCGCTAATTGAAAAAATTTTTTTAAGAAAAAGAATAAAACGGTAAACAAAAAAAAATTTTTGCCTTTATGGAGGCCACACCGAAAAGACTTTTGAAACATAGATGAATTCAAAATAGTAATCATCGAAATGAATAACATTTTCAATTCCCAGGCTCAGAGATCTTTCATCATGAGGTTGGAGAAATGATATTAGATTTTGTCACTGACATGAGAGATATACCGGTTTCAGCCTTGTTTGGCCTCATCAGTATCTCATACATTTCAGGGACAAAATCTTCATAAAAAACTGCGATATTTTAAGCAATCGGGTGCGATGTACTGAGCACCCGATTGCTTTAAACATCGAAGTGCGATGTACTGAGGCCAAACAAGGCTGAAACCGACATATCTATCATCTCAGTGACAAAATCTATTATCATTTCTCCAACCTCATGATAAAAGGTCTCTGAGCCTGGGAATTGAAAATGGTAATCATTTCGATGATTACTATTTTGAATTCATATATTTAAAAAAAAACACCAAATTTTGTGTAATAAGTTTGATATGAATGAAATATTATAAAAATGTTATATAATAAAATGTTACCTGAATATTTGAGTGAGAATCTACATTTTGCTAATGAAATACATAAGTATGATACACGACGTCGAGATGATTTTCACATAGAAACATCTAACACAACATTAATGAATAAATCCACATTTAGCAAAGGGTTGGTTCTTTGCAATGAACTCCCTGAGAATATGAAATATTGCACCTGTTATAGGGAATTTAGAAGATGTTTCGTAGGTTATATATTTCATAGATTTCTTTAAGTGGATGAAATGTTTATTGTTTTCAATAGCCGAGTGCTAAATAAAGTTTATTATTATTATTATTACACTTCCCTTTGAAAAATCCATCCCAAAATGTGGAAGTTGGAAGAGTGGGATTGTACGTAATAAGCACATAGCTTTTCCCTTTTTTCTTTCTGCCAGATAAAAATGATCAACTGCTTACCCCATCTCTTTTCGTTATGTTGTCAGCGGAATCGTTTAGATGCGATCCTCGAGTAAAGGTGCTGTTTCTTTTGATACCCCCTTATCGTCATTTTCACGCCTCGGGCTTCAGAAAAAGCATAACGAAAAGGAGGGATATGGCTCCGGTAAAGGTTATTCTGACAGCATAAGAAAACACGCCTCAGGCTGCGACGGAATTAATTTCGGATATCAATTCTTTTCGAAAACGTCCTCGCAACAATGGACGGTTAACCGTTATCGGACCTAGGCGACAGAGCTACAAAGAGTCGCGGAGAAGTGTGGAAATAGGAGCAGACGTAGTCAATTTGTTCGATGTTTCAAGCCTGATTACCTGACAACAAAAACAAACCCTTCAAGTTGCGGTCGTCGGGAGATATATCGCTGTGTGTGACGCTAGAGCACAGATGGAGGACTGACTGTTCGTAGAGTGATGTCATTAAACTACCACCTGTTTCGATACCTTCGCTGGTTCGGTGAGTTCCTTACTGAGTTGTTGTCTAAATTTGAAATGCAAAATTCTTGGATTTGGATTACACCACAACTTAAGGTATCGTGGTTCTGACTTTTTCTTGCATAACATTCTTGAATCTTCGACAAAAACAACTTTATAAACTGTCTGAATATTTGGTTTTTTCATTCCTGCCTTTCCAACCTTTTCCGTTTTCTTCTATTGTCGATTTATGCGTTGAAGGTATAAACTAGCCCCACAAATTCCGAAGAGTATACATCAAAAATCTTAAAAAATATAAAAAAAAAATGTTTCTTTGGCGTAAGATAATGTAAACTGAACACCAACACCACGAATATGTGCCTTTTACTAAGTCAAGCCAATATGCTTTGTGAAGTACTCTAGAAATTCAATGAAAAATTCAGATTGTACATTCTAGTCCTAGTGACCTTGGTATTGTATCTTGGCAGTTATTGTGACTGTTATGAATATGACAGATTACAAAATTTGAATTAACACGTGTTGAAAATTGATTAGGGTTCGAAGTCAGAGTTGCGACCACAAAATGAAAAATGTAACTGGAAACAATGCTCTAATGACATTACACCACTACATTTATCACTGTAATTTATTTATATATTTATTTATTTAATTATTTGGGGCTTTGCCATTTTACAATATATAACAAGAATAAAAATAACAACAACAATAAAAAAAACAAAATGGTTGAATTATCATAACATTATACAACCAATTAAATATTCCAATCGAAAAAACGTTCCGATTGGAAAATAGACATATTAAAAAGGTTTACTTCCACCGAATTTGCCGCCCGTAATGCTCTTTCCATAGGATTGTTCATTCCGAAATTAGTTCTGTGAAACTTTATAATGAACGTTTCTCCTGTTCTTAAATTTCTCTGAGGAACATTTACTCCAATATATTCCAATGAACCCATTACGATACAGAAATAGAGAAAAAGTTTTATATAATGGATTACATTCGCTTCCAAGAACAGTTTTCGAAACATATATCAAATAGTTGATATCATATCTTTCACTTTCATTAATTTTTATGCCTAGACCTTTTGGAATTTCAGGTTGCTTCAGATTCGGCTGTTTGAATCTCATCATGTCAGTAAGATAGTAAGCTGAGAGACGTTGCTAATTGAGACATTGCAATCGTACTGATCTCTCTATCTATCACGGAACTAAATGCGTTCCGAAACATATCCATTATCTCCTTTGTCGGGATCTATTACCGGAACAATCACCTGTTCCTACTGAGCCTGTCCCATTATTGGCCCGTTCCATCAACCTACCTGTCATCCCCACACGGGACGGCGATCTTCCCCCTCTAACAGGGGCTCCCGGAGAAAAGAAACATTACCTGATATCCGCTGACCTGACAACGAAACCTCAAGGGTCCCGAATGGGGAAATCTGCTACTGGCGCGAGACCGCCACGTGTACCAAGTCACCATTCGGCTGGTATTTCTTGTGAGCGCATCCAGGTATCCGCCGCAACAATAGAATTAACATTTATTATGGGAAGGACAGGGAAAGAATAAACAGGTGCACGTTTCAGGAATAACACCTTAGATCTTTGCGATGATCAGGTGGAAAGGATTCCATAGGACAAATTATGATACTTTTCGGTATTTTTTTTCGGGTATATTTCATGATATCTCTGTATTATTCAGAGGGGTAGGTTGAATTTGGAATTACGATCTCGAAAAGGCGTGAAATATTTCCTTCAGAACCCATGTTGTCATCATGAGAGCATCTCATTTTCGTTTTTGCGATGCATAATTCAAGGAAGAATCGAGGAAAGCATTATTCTGATGAGCTGAATTGCCAGGCGGATACTCTGTGAGTCTCAGTTTGCCTCATTTTCCACAAGCGTCCATCAACCTGCCGAAAAGCATTCCCACTTCCTACCGAAGAGGAAAACAACTCGTGCAATATTGATACGGCTAATATTTGGAGTAAAATATGAGTTGTAAAATGAGCTTTTCCAGTGGATCCCTGTGCGGTTTTAAGCGGTTGCATAATTTTCACGGCGCGTCAGCAGAGACGATAATGACATCCTTATTTGCTTAGGCGCAGTAGTTTATATATAGATATCTCGAACAGGGCGTTATCTCCATGTCTTCCGAGAACGCTTATGAGTGGAAAACATTTCGGGAAACACACCCATCGAAAGATATTTCCAGGCCGCAAAACGGCAAAATTGCTGGGTTGCAAAGTTAGTCTGAACTTTTGACTATTCGGCAACATCGATTCGGGGAAAAGCAAAATGGCAACCGGGAACGACATTCGAAGATAACGAAAACGGAACGTCTTTATTCTGGCGGGATTGTCCCATTTTGAGCAGCAAGATGGTTATCTTCTTTTATATCGCTAGGATAGCGTTATCTTGGTGTACTCGCTCCAAATTGATGAGATCCATTGGTTCAGGCACTTATTTATGAAACGATTATACTTCGAACAGTTGTTCCTTTTCATTTTCGTTCATGAGAGGCGGTTTTCTTTTTGAAATCAAAGTTACTTCAAGCTGTAAAGAAATTTTGGCGTAAAAAAACATTCACAAATCTAAATAAAAAGATTGTCTTTCAAGAAAATATTTCGAAATTTTATATTAGATGGAGTTCGAGTTAGTTTGGAATTGATCCGGAATAGTGAACAAAATCATCCAACGTCAAATTTCTGTTGAATGGTAACTGAAACACTGAGAGTGGTTCTTGATTAGAGGCGAGATTGAATGGGATAGGTACATTTCACAGATCCAACCTAGGCCATAACAAGATGACCCTTTTTCTAAAGTTTAGTAAACATGGCAAATGAATAAAGTATTCCATCATTGACATCAGATAATGAAATTATGTTTTTTTCAACATCTTAGAATCTAAGAATAGTTTATTCAGATAAAGCACAAGCGTATGGGTCACTTCAGAACAGTCATGCGGAGAAAATCGAAATGTTACCTTTTTATAATCATTGTTCAACTTTTCATTTTTTTTTACTGTAGTTTTCACTGTACGGATCATTGGTGATGACTTACTCTTTTTCTTTGTATTATTCAAGAGAAATCGTTGGCATGCAATCGCTATCCATCTCTTATTCCGAACAGAATGTTGGATTCAGTTATAGCAGAATGTTGATTAAATTACATACTAGATTCCCCCGTATAGTTGTGCTGATACTGAGCACTTGTTAATGTAATTTTCATATATCTTAGTCATCTGAGACCCTCGTACTCGTTATTATAATTGGTTCAAATATTACTCCTCCCGATATAACTGTTTTAGCACCCTCCCATCATTCAAAATACAACACCACTTCGAAAATTAAACTATCGAATTCATCTAGAACGAACGGCACTTGTTGAAATTGCATGGAGCGAGTTGAAAATCTGAAAAGGCCATTTAAGTTCAGTATCGGATTTCTAGTACTGGCCAACGGAAAATAACGATAAATCAGCGGATGAAAGGGTTGCGCGTCGTGCTGAGAACATCTGTTGATGGATCGACGGCAAGAAAAAAGTCGCGCCACGGTGACGCTTCAACCCTAGCCGTAAGTCATTTCATTGGGGTGTAACATAAAAAGGGGTATTAAAATGCAAATAAAGTAACCGACAAGGGGACCCCTCAGTTCATTATGTCCCGGAGAGAGAGCTCCAACAGGGACATGTACGTGGTGAAGAAGAGAGAGCAACTGGTAAATTGGGATTTGGTGCAGATCAGGTGGTAGGTCGGTGGGAATATCTGGACTAAGTGTTTGTATATGTGAGGGTCTTATGGAATGCGTATAGTGATTCTCATAGAGGTTGTCTTATGGAAAAAGGGTTGAATTCAATAAAACTTTGTTCAATTGTGAAGGCAGGTTGAAGGGGTTAATCTCATTATAACAGTGAAAATTATTCGAATTTTTTTTATAGACAGATAATGTCAGTTGTCCTCAATTTGTAGTTCGAAGGAAAGCCGTTAATAGTTTTCAATTAATCTCTATGCATTCCATGATTGGATTGAGCAGAAGTTACTGGTGAAATGAATAATATTCTGAATATAGCAAAAGTTACTCATTTATGTCGAATTCAAAACTTGGTTTTTGCTGTATATTTTCGACACCAATAAAATATTAAATGTGAAAATTTTCATCAAGGCACTGAACTTCATACATTGGAGAACTTTTGCACGCTTGTATAAAATATATTGTAATCTATGTTATCCTAGTGACGGATTTCGATTTAACTTGAATAATTCAACGACAAATCTCAAGCTTTTCGACTGGCATAGTTTGAGAATTCTTCCTCCAATTTTCATTTAATTCTGATCCAGTTCAAATAAAAGTCGAATAAAACATCTGACAAACCAGCGGTGGGCAGTCGTGTTGAACGAAGGATTGTCTTCGAAAATCGAGAAGTGAATGCTGCCACTCAGTATAGGTTATAATTAAATTTCACTCCGGCAATTATTCTCGAGGATCCAAGACACTCTCAATTGGTACACGTTCGCTCTAACGGTCACGATCCCCGTAATTTGAATCCTACGACGAAATGCCGTCAAATTGATATGTCCCACTTTACGACGTACGTGGGCTATAAAATGATTGACGAGTTCACGACTCAAATTTCGGCCGATGCAAATTAACCGAGCTGATGCATCGCTGAAATATTCCTTCTTGACTTCCGCCCCCGCACCATCGCTCTCTGCCCATCTCTCCGAACGAAGGACAGAAAAACGGACGCATTAACGTCAATTTGCGACCATTACCAGCACACTTTCGAAGCGCAAAATAACGGCAATAAAGTCTCGTTAACCGATCGCAGTTCTTGTATTTGCATGATCCGCGTGGGCCCTAGTGGGCGAACGCCGTCGGGGTCAGGGCACGCCTTGATAGGGAAAGGATGGCTCCTTCGATCAGGAGAAGTTTTGTTCTATTCCTAGTTGATACTTTGACATCAATAATAGAACAATTCGAGACTTTAATTGTGAAATATCATAGACTGGGTACGTTTGTAATAATTTCCAAGGCATCATCAATAATTTTGTTGGCATGCTTCTAAACTGGAAAATAAAAGTTCGTTCTTAGTTATAAAAACTGAAAAAATAAGATACCGAGAGCTCACATTTTCCTTGCATTTCATACATTTCTCATCTCACTTTCTTGGGTATCCAAAAGCAAATTAAAAATCGACATGACAAACAACGTAACATAGGATGTACTGAGTAATTGTAGCCGTATAACTACTAATATTTCACTTTTAACGAAGAAAAACATTCATTATATCTTTAATTTCAATATAATAAAATTTTCCAAGGAATGAAGAAGCTTATTGAAAATGTTTTATTTCTACATTTCTCGGCGTTGTTCGAAATTCCTCTTATACGCATAGTTGCGAATCCTTTTTTTTCGTATACGTTTCAAACATGGTATTCTTGTAAACCGTTCGCAAAGCACTACGAACGCTAAAGAGAGCCGTTTCGGATAAGTGTGTCCACATCACATCATTCATTTCCGAAGCATTAAAAAGCATACGCAAAACTTATTGATATAGGTCGAAGAAAAATAATAACACTCATCCTGTCAGCAATGCAGAGTTTTATGGTTCTGTGCGAGGCCAGTAATTTCACTCGAACTCATCAAATCGATTTGAATGCAATCTTTAGAAGTGTCGATCTCATAACCTGACGTTATGGGTCACTTCCAGTTGGATGAGCATCAAGAGGTACTGACTCAATACCAGTATGAATTATATTCTGGCTATGAGTGCTTCCTCAAAGTTCCATACGGAGTTGTCAGAAAATATATATAAAATCTGGATTTGCGAGAAAGGAACAACCTGTTGATAATGTGATATTCAATCTATGTAAAATATGAAAAGTAACATCGAGTCTATCACCCGATCACTCAAAATTATTTGAACGAATAATCAACCAACCCACCTCATGCATATTCAATCAAGAAATTCAGTGGAAACACTTTAAGCGCAATCGATTCTCTGATGCGCTCTGATATTTCGCTTGTCTTGGATTCTGCTAAATCATCCGTTACTTCAATGCTCTCTACAATTAAAATTTCCCAACTTCACAAGTTCGTAGCAGTTTCAGAAAGGAAATCATCGACCTTCGAAAGAACTGCTTAAACGTGAACGCCTATCTGTCCAAGCAAGTTTCCTTTATTGCGAATTATCGGTGCGAGTCAGCTGCCAAATATAATTTTTGAACTGACCTTATAATGTTTGTTCAATATTAAATACTATTAAGTATAAACAGATGTGTCTTTAAGGCATTAGGAGATCAAGCAAGCTAAATATCTGGATCATTTTAGATCACTCCTTTGCGCAGAAATCAAGCTCCAATTGGAAAACAAGATTCGAATAAAGAAAACAGCATAACGTATGCCTAACCTTTCTGGTATAACGTAGAACGTTATAAGAAATTAATAATAATAATAAGAAATGAACTCCGGAAGGAGTAAATATATCTAGATTCAAATAGTACAAGTGTTTACTCTTAAGTCTGGTGTAATAGCCACCGTTCAGCTTACCTAACACCTGTGAGTTCATTGTAAATTTGAGGCCCTTTTACAATTTCACTTTTCAGTTTCTTTCTCAAGTATTATATGAACCATCAGGAGAGCGAAAATGTTCCATAAATTTGTTTCCTACTAATTCTCTCAACCCCTTATGGGATTTTTCTCGAGAAAATCAAGCTGTCGAGTATTCGTAACAACATTCTCCAGAGTTATCAACCGTCTTCATTCGTTAGAGAGGCATTGAATACTGTCCTAATTAATCTCATGGACGTTGTCGCAGGAAATTAAGGACAATTCATCTAAAGCCGACATCTAAGACAACCCTAATTCGAAACGTGCGCCTGATGTCTCCGTCAAAGCCCATCGAGCGTAACCTTTGGCTTTTGAGGGTCCCATACTGGACTGCGGACTTCTGCTGATGCTTCTGTCTCCTTGTGTTTTCGTTTCGGGCACGTGGTCAGCACGCGAGCGTATGCTTGTTGTTTCGATGTCAGTTTGTGCTGATTGTTGAATCGGTGGATGTTTTCTAATATTTTCCTTGAAATGAATGTGCAACTTTTGCATGATGAACAATTATTGTTTTTCGTATTTTGTGCGAGCATCGGCATATACTCATAATTCGAAACGATTAATATTTAAATCGGAAGAAGCTGCACCTCTTGTTGGCGCCAAAAATTTTCGTATGAAATATAATTTTCACAATTGAATAGCTGATGATTAAGGGTCGGTTTCACAAAACTTCGATGGTACCGTTAAATTAATTGAAGCCACCGCGATTCGTTGAAATTTCAAAACGAGTGATTCGATTGGTTCGAATTTATGTAAGGTTTTTTAATTGTACAATTAAAGCTTTGTGAAAACCGCCCTATGTGTGCCAACATAATTGTCACATCAAAAATGATGCGTCCAATTTCTCTGATCATTGTTTTTTTTTTTCAGGACCCGAAAATTTTTCGATACGCCCCTCATCTAATTTTTTTTTGTTTTTCTTCTACTTATTTTTCTTCTTTTTCCTGTGTATTTTGTGATTTATACGTCCTTTTGTCGATCTTTATGACAGAAATTTTCTTGCAATATTCTGATGTTGAGTCCATATCTCTAATCGGTTGGTTTATCACAGCTGTCTTCATACCACAGAAGTGTTATGTAGCCGTATCGTCTGCAAACGGAACTTTTTCTTCTCGTTCATAGTATATCTTACAGGTTCATTTTGAATAGTAATGGATCAAGGACCTATCCTTCGTCTGCTTCGATATTTGCCACATATTGTAGAACGCTTTTTCTACATCTGAGGAGATAGTCCAATTTTGTGAATATATTCAGTTTTTTATTTATGGCTTCTGTCAGGCTATTGTCGAATGTTCTTTTCGAAATCCCAATACGTGAGGCGATATAATTCTGTGTGCATATAAGAAATTTGATGGACCAAGTTTCTCTTTAACTTAACTGAGTACTGACAATAAATTCATAAGTCTACAGTTCTTATCTTTCAATTTTTTTCATAGGAGTATGATGTCAGCTGTTTTTCAGCTTTCTGGAAAATATCCTTTTTTCAAAATTGCATTTGCTAATTCTATAATATTCATCCTGCGCTTGTAATGGCAAGTTGTTCATTGCTTGATTCAGAATTTGGTGCTGGGGCTTTCCTGTTTTTGAGTTGTGTCAACATTTCTAGAAGTTCTTCTGTGGTAATGTTTTCAATGTGTCCTTTTTTCTATCGCTGGTATAGTTCTAATTAGTTCTACTCATCTGTTGAGTTCTACGTCTTTGCTTTTTTAGGTATGAATCGTGGTTCTAGGAATATTCAAATATTTTTCCTCATTTATCGTTGCTATGTGTTTCCCCACTCAATATCGGGATTTTGGTTTTTCTCCAACTTCCTCCCTCGCAGAAAAACATCGTCGTGGATCACCTGCAATTCGGGTTTTCCCATTCGTCTCAAGTCCGAAACTCATAATTCGAAGCCAGAAACTAGTTTCCTATCTGCGCGATCGATTTGACCCACTAAATCTCCTGGCTGCAATCCGACATCTCGGGAGCGTACGCTATTTCACCTATAGCCGAACAGCATCTGGACCCATGATACAAAGAATACAAGATATGATCTTCCGGCGAACGAAAATGAGACCAGTTTGCGCACCGCGTCATCTGGAGAGTATTCTCGGGCGCGTAAATTGAATTTCAAACAACTTCGTGTTTTAACATAATGCGAATATTGTATCTTCATAGAGATTTTTTATCAGATATACGTTCTTTTGAGGCAACTTTTCTAATTGAATTGATAAAGCTAATTGATTCATATTTTGAGAATCATTCCAGATTTTAAACAAAAAAATTCTGGTTTTATTTAAATTATATTTTTCATGAGGCTGAAGGACCTAAGTTCGATGGCCAATAAAGAACTGTTATTATTTTGTTTTTCATGGGTTTTTATTAGATAAGCGTGTTTTTGAGGTAACTTTTGTAATAGAATTGATTTAGCCAGGGATATAGCAAGTATTTATTCATATTTTGTGACACATTTGTCTGATTTCGAACGACAAATTTTTTTATTTGAAGAATACTCTGAATTTATGATGTATTATTCTCAACTCAATGTTATATTCATTTAGCCACTGATAAATGAATGTAATAAATTCTCAGCCGTTATTGTAATTGAATTTGATATTGTCATCAAAATATCGGTCTTTAATACAATTGAATTTGTTTAAATCCGGCTTATTTTTGACAAACTTTGTTTTCTGAGACATTATATTGCTCTGACCAAATCAGTCTTTAAGATAATTAATTGTTGAAAATAGCATGAAAATATATGAGACCGGCTGAAGGACCTCGGTCGATTGCCTGTTGACTTTGTCAATAAAGATCTGTTAGAAGTAGTATATAAGACGTATCATAAAAAGCTTTCAAGAATTTTCTATTTTTATTATCTACAATAAGTAATTCAGGATTATTGTAGTTAAAGACAAAGGAACAGAAGAAAAAACAAATATATTTTGATATTTTTCTATAATGCTGTAAGAAGATTGACACAATTAAAAAATGTTTCAGACTACAGGCTCCCAACGCCCAACTGCATTGTAAGAATAAATGTAGTAAACATTTCAATTAAAAAATGGAAACAAAATTTAAAATTATCAAACGAATAATACCAACAGAAAAGAATTTCCTGAAACTATTGTTTCCAAGTTCAGAATCACAACTATACAAATATTATTATATTAATTCTTCCCTTCAAAATGCACAAAATTGAAAAATTCCACAATGTGTAAGCAACAATATCAATATTTACATATACAATGTTGAATGAATGAAAATAAAATAATGTTTCATTTAGAAAATAAGTTTGTCCTTCTGTTCTCTTCAAAGACAAACACATGTTGTCTTCTTGGATTGTAGTTCTTATTTTTCAATTCTACACATTTTCATCCAATAATAGCTGATGTCATTTGAAATCTCGAGTTCAACGAACAATTGAATCAAGAATCATTTTTCAGTAGAATGCCTTTTTGAAAACTTAGTAGGTAGATCCTTTTTCCCGTTCATTCGAAGTGTTTAAATTGTTTCTGCCTTTTTCTCTAAAATATCGTTTCGAAGAAGCATAATCCATATGCTAATTCTATTCCTTGCATCTTCTTCGGGCACTCTTGCATTACAGTAATCAAACCATCAGTCATTGACCTAAAATCAACAAATCGTTTCATAATTTTAAGAGAAAATGTGACAAAATTTCTCTTACAATTTAGAAAAAAAAAACAGCACACTGCATCCAGTTATTATCATCGAATTTTCCTAGGACTCCACATCTTCAAAATTACCCTAGAGTTTGAATGTGAAAAAAGTTTTGTACTGTATCAAGCTTGAGCTTTTGCTTTTCTGACCCACTCCCATTCAATGATTCAGAATATTTATTTCCACCTGCTAATGATATCGTCATATGAACGAAATATGTATTAGACAAGTTAATAGTCAATTCCCTATGAAGTGCTCAATTTTCTTCGCCCAGCTCAGACACCATTGCTAATAGAAAAGCCTGCATTTTCAGCGAACACAACAATTTTGAATGATTTTTTATCTGATCTGATCTTCAATAACAGCAAGTAGATATGGTTATAGTTTCTTAAAGATTCGATCGGTACAGTTTCATCGTTCATTGTTAACTAGGTGAACGACAATGAATCTGATGTGACATTGTAAAAGATTTTTTTTACGTATCCTTCTGAAAACAGCATATTCTATAAATCTGGTATTTGCATTAACCTTTTCCTATTCTGAGCATTCGTACCCAACTTCCTTGATTTGTGGGGATGATGATACCACCTCAATTTCATAGATAGGTATTCGTGATGATGTATTCTGGTCTTTATCAATCATCAGCATTTAAGTAATCACTACAAATGAAAATTGTTACAATTTCTTAATGATTCAATCCCCTAATTTTCTAATTACTCACCAAGAAACCAAAGAATTTGATATGAACCAATTTGTAACGTATGCTCCTATCGAGGCTTCTGTCAACATGATTTTACTTTTTGTTACACAATGATTATTTTGGAAAAGAAAGATTTAATGTAAGTACTGCATCTTCTTTCAGAAAATGACACTGTTTTGATGACGATCTTGTAGGCTTAAACTGCAAATCTATAACATAACTGTTTCTTGAAAAATGTTTCGAACATATTCTGCTGATTGAAGAAATAACTTCGTCATTTTGTTGACAGCCATTATCCCAGATTTTGATGATTTCTGGGTGTCTTGGAAATCGAAAGAATATGGTATTTTGATCGAACATTTTGCGCTGATTATCGCTGGTACACAAAGCTACTTCACATCTCATATTTGAAATTTGCTGAAACAAATTATAGTCGTGGCCGTTTCAGAACAAAAAATAAGAAAGAACTGTAAAAATACCTCCATATCTTTCAAAAGTTAGCGACGATAACTTATTTTATAACATTATTTCTGAGAAAAGCCATAACAAATCTTGCAGATGACAGATGTTTGAATTTGTCGGGATTGTTTACTCTCCAGGTGACGTCACAGCAAGATGCGCAAGATCATATCTTGTATTCCTTGTATCATGATCTGGACCGCTATCTGGCATCCGAATGCGAGTGACACAGGTTAAGTATTTCGGCGTTCCGAGGGATCCTGATACCGCCCAGTAATCTGCCAACGCCACGCGGTCGGCCAATTGTCATCTCATAAATCCTTCATTGCGGATTTGGCCGGACCGCAAACGGCGCATTCTATTTCAAACATTTCGGAGATACACATTGTTTCAATTCCCTAATGATGGTGGGCTCCCTCCCGCGTTGCCCTTGAATAGTTGGGAATGGCACCAAAAACCTTTAAGCCGCTTCCCCTCCACGATCCCGGTCTAACTGGCTGTGCGACCGTTGACAGGATCTCCCGTTGGGGTGACATCAAGACAACATATATCACTGTGAACAATTGCTCCCACAGCTTCGCCCGGATTAATTTATATCTGGGATAGGTGAGATTTGCGTTCGCAGAAGCGTCAGCAAGGCGATGTCAGCGTAAAAACAACCGGCAGCCGATTTCCGACGCCGCCTTCCGCCGAAACGAGGTCACAGCCTTCTTCGATTACAACCTAATAACTGACAAGCTCTCGACTGTCATGGTTTCATTTACGCGTGGAGGATTATTCTCAACCTTATCCGCTTGTATTCCACCATCATCGTTCATTTCTAGGCTTTCGAATCGCTCGGAGAAAAGAACCAAAACATAATGAACGACTGTCTTTACATTCGAAGAAACGTTGACATATTTACTCGAATGGACCTACAGCTAACTGAACAATAATTTCTCATAAATATAAATGTGTCGTACTGAATTCGATACTGCGGAAAAATGTCTGTTTATTTCATAAAAATACCCTGAAAGTATCTGGAATTTAAACTCATTTAGATTATGCTCAAATTTCATTTGTTCAAGGCTTGTCATTCTTGACAATTATTTCGATTTGACTTTTTTCAAGACAGCCAGGAATCGAGAATTTGAGTTAGACGGTTAGACGGACTTCCAGTGGTGTAACTAGAGTTGAGTCTTGAGTGGATTTTCCCCCACTAGTCAATCAATATCTTGAATTTTTTTCTTTAATTGTTTCTTTCATTTCTTGAAATAAATTGGGAGGGGTCACGTCCCTTTAGGGAAAAATTGTTGTGTATTAAAAAGTTCAATATCGGCGTTGATGTTTCGAACAATTGAATCGTTCTGTTTGACAACTTGTTTCTTATATCTGAAATAAAGATATCCTGCACCAATAAAAATCGGAGCTTACTTCCTGTGAATAGATTCGCCGACAAAATTACGTCCTAGGTAAGTCATATTGAAACATTCATATTCTTATATGAAAAACAAAGTAGTTCCGAACGACAGAAATAATACTATTTTTTTCTGTTGAGAAGAAGATGAGAAGAAGCAATACTCATTATCTTTCTGTGGCAAATTTCGGGGAAAATGTGATCGCGACAATTCCGAAATAATGAAAGAATTCTGGGAATTCCGAAGACTTTGGGATTTCCATAAAAATGTCGATGCCGGGATGAAATACAAATGATAAATGTAATTCAACAAAAAAATCTAATTCATTATCAATTATCACTCACTGCTATTTCAAACAAGAAAAATTGTTTCACTTTCAAGCTAGGCTCGTCTTAAAGTTTCACGTATTGAATTTGAACAGCTTGTATAGCTTAATTCCCGTCAATCTGTACACGGAATTCTGTAAAAGAAGGAAATGTGTTGGGTTGATCTGGATTTCGATTAGAATTCATTAGGTTATGATTGGTTATTCCTGAATATTTGTTCTCTCCCAGTCTCTCAAACAAGAAACAATTAGAAAAAAATTTTAAATAATAGAAATAGGCCCCTGCGTAAAATTTGAGCACGAATTCGTCAAAGGCCAAATCTTTACAAAAAATTGTTGCCTGACAATGAACAAATAGAAAAACACTTTGAACTCTAAAGCGTAACGTTTCGGAGTCTAAATCAGACTCCTTATTGAGACAATTTCTATATTTCATTTAACTTTGCAGAATCGTCAGAATTTTTTGGAAAAGCATTCATATTATTATAACTCAGTGGGTTAGATCTACTTGATTGGGTTAGGTTAGGTCAGGCTAGTTTCGATAGGGTTAGGTTTAGTCAGCTGCAGTTAGTTTAGGTAAAGTGATGTTAGGTCAGCAAAAGTCACTTAAGGTTTCGTCAACTTATTTGGTATCTGGCAGGATAAGGTTAATTTTGTTTTGGTTCTGATGAATAAGGTCAGGTTTGTTCGGATGAGGTCGAGTTAAATTAGGGTCGAATAACTCGACAACCAAGTTACGACAGTGCTGCCAGTTGAATATGTATTGATACAATGTGTGAATGTCATTCGATATGTGCTGTTCGTTTTATTGGGGTGAATTCATTCTTTATTATATCTTGCAGAGTTGAAACACTACTGAACAAATTTATCAGTGCATTATTTTGAAACAAAAAGTTTAGAAATATTTCGAAGAATACTTCTTTCACACTATTTTTAGTGGCATATCGTCTATGCTGGCAACATCGGGCGCTCCCAAGGGTTACATTACCTCGTAGTGTGGAAGTTCGAAATCGCCTCAGGGCGAAGTGCATCTGGAGAAATGCAGCAATATCGGGAGATTGATCGCGAGAGAAAATGAAGCCGAGCTCATATCCAGATATCCATTAGTTTTTCGGCTTTCCGCGTCGACGTGGACGATGCCTCGCCATCATAAATAACTTCATGCGGGGCCCGAAATGCAGCGCCGCCGCGGATTCCCATCAAAAATTCATGGTCGTTCTCCTCAAAATTGTGGCGTCATCCGCAAGGATGAAATTTTTACACGCCTCTTAATTTTAGTGGGATATGAATAATGATGCGACGTTACGAATTTTCAAATATTTGCCTAGACGAGTGAATTGTTATCGAGCTTTCATAGCTGGCGTTTCAGAAAAATTACGGGCTCTTTCGTTGCCTCCCAATTCTAGGAGGTAATCATTTATTTCAACGCGGTTGTGGCAGGAATTTCATGTATGCCATCAAGTGTTTATAGAAAAAGATCCTTTGCTTGAATTTTTTGTTTCAGTCCAGACCAAGATATTATGTTCGAAATAAATTTTCACGATTTTAGATCAAATCACACAATGAATAAAGAAGAGAAATGTCTTTAATCTCACTCATTCAAACACTCTAGTTCTTAATTCTTCTATAAGTATGTATTAACGAATAATGCTCAATCGAGCTTCAAAATTTAATCGTTAACTAATCCAGCTAACAAACATTAAGCTTTGAAAGTACTTTTATTATCCTGACTTGTGATAAATGGACCCTTGAATTCCCAGTGTAATTATGGAATATAATGGTCATAATGAATAAAATAAAACATGTGAGTGGATGTTTGTGTTCTCAGAAGATTCACTACATCAATGAAGATCCGTATTCTAAAAATCTTTATTCGATGTAATCATTCACGAGATTTATTTTAAAATAACATTTTTCATGGATTTTTAACAGCCCGTATCTGATATACAATACTTACCCACATCATGGATTTCATAATTCAACTCAAATTCGGATAGATATCGTTGAGTGGAAGTCATAAGTAAAATAGTGATGAAAATTGCATTTTCATACCTCTTGTTCACAGTTCGTGAAACAATCGCAACAAAATTGTCAGAAACAAAGTTGTATCAGAATGATAAGAATCGCTCCTTTAGCGGGTATATTAATGTATTTTCGCAAATACCGTCGTGTGGGTCACTTCAGAGTTCCACCGAATGAGAATGCGTTGAGAAGCAACACTTTAAGAGAAAAGGGGAGACCTTTGCTCTGATCACCCTGTAGACATTCTAACAGAATAGAGGCGAACTCATGTCTGTAGACGCTTTGACGACTACTGGTCTCCTTTTTCTCGTACTCCGCTCTCACAACTTTTGTCTTTTCTGACTTACCTCAGCCATTTCCCTCTACTTATGATTTGAAGTTACAATTACCATTCTGACGTTCAATCGAGGAAGGTCTTTCGAGACTAGAATAAATGCACGTCATCCATGAGAGGAGCGAAACCGAATCGATTGTACGTAATAGAGGACTATAAAAGGGGAAATATCCGCCATTCGTACGCCTCTTTTGGAACCATCCATTTCGCAGGATACAGTGCCGTTAAACGGAAAATCTGAAAGAGCATCTTCCTCTTATTCTTTTCCTGAATAAATAGTTGGCGCGCCTTCGCTACCGACTTTAAAACTTCGAGTGTGACATAAATGTGTCTGTTAGACGACGAAGGGGCGCTCGATGCGAGAGATAATATTCGTTTTCATTTCGGCGAGAAGAAATATGTCAAGGAAGCTATGGAATTCTCATTTCGCTCAGGTCCTTCCCCGCGCCCTTCGCTCACCCGAGCCAGAGGCGGGCCTTCGGGTCTCGGAGAGGAGTCGTCGTTGTTGAAGATGAAATGTTCGCGCTGTTTCGCAATCAGGAGGGACACGGATGAAAAGATACTGCTTAATCGCTATCTTTTTTTCGCTCATTTAATTACGGATCTGTCGTGCGCAAAATTGTAGTGAATTGTCTTTGAATTTGCATTGTTCCACCACTAGGGATTATTCTGAAAATTCTCTACCACCAATCTCGACCTTATAGAAACAATATTGTGAAATCCTCCTACTAATAATTATTATATTGTTGGTAACGGAAATGAGGACAGAAGAGTAACGAAACAAAGGAACTCAGTTCGGTATACAGTAATTTACTTCATATTATTTATGAATCAGTCAAATGAAACAGAATAATGCAGACTTTCAACCACCGAATTTCTTCTAGAGAACATTCAATCACCGCTTCCCTCCCTGCAGTATTGAATTTCAATGATCGGTTTCGTCTGTCACTCACATTTCACTTTCACATATTTTTTCTCTTTCGTTTCACATGAAACAAAGAATATATTGAAATTTCTTCAGATGTACGTTCAGCGCATTCACCATTTTGTTACGAAGGACAAGTATATTTTTTACCCCAGCGCCTTCGCCATTTTGTTCGATATCATGAATAATTTTCTACGAACAACAGAAACGGAAAAACTTCATGAAATCATATGTGGGACGTTCGCGGTCATTATTTTCATTTCAAGTCTTCTGTGTTTCATTGAATCAGAATTTTTACACTCAACTCATACTGTGCATAGTTTTTCGTACCAATTGAGTGAAAGTCACCTTTGTGCCTCCACCAGTTTTTTTTACCACGATTCTCCCTCGATTTGACAATTCTTGAACTACCATTTGCAATTCTGCATGAGAAGTTTTCTACTTACTGCATGGTTTCCGTTGAAGAGATATAAACATCCCAAATGCTCATTGTTCATTATGAGCAGTGGTCAATTCAGATATGAATCAACCCGAAGAAATGGTTTGCAATCAAAATTTCGATTAAGCGTATCCACCATTTTGCATTTTTCCTCAAAATAAGTGCACATTCACATTCAATCACATTCTGCAAATAATTATTCAGATTCACGTATGGAACCTGCATTTATTCATATTCATGCAAATGAAATTCGATGCCAAATCAAAATCTATAGAAAAAACAATTTTAGATTATGAAATCAATGAATAAAAAATTAGAATGGGAATCGAGAATTTCCTATCCAGCAGAATATCAACTGATTCAACTGACACATCGGTTTCAACTGCTTTCGCAACCTTCGCGGTATGAAAATATAAGTGAGTTCATATCATGCTTAGATGATTCTTATGAAATCATTTCGTCGTATCCTGGAGGCGTGAAATATACCTGGAACCCGGAGGGGTTTTCACGCTCCGGATTTTTCCTGACACCCAGGACAATATCCAACAGTATCTGGTATGCTTTTTTTCTTTCGTTTTGACACGAACGATAATGTACATCGTGTCATGGGAATCCACTGATATCATTTCTTGTACCCGTCTGTCAAATTAATACTTCTAGGGTTGGAAATGTAATACTTCATGTAGGAAACCAGTTCTTCCTCATCTACTTCAGATCTCCTTAGAAATAACATTTTCACAAAATGACTCACGCAGTTACATCTTTTTAGGAATGGCAGATCATAGGCAAAAGTAGAATCATCTAGTTCAGAATAGGTATTTAAGATGAAAGTGCAGAGGGAAATGATGTTCTTTCACGAGTGAAAATTTCAAAACAAGCCACGAAGGGGCAAGTAGAATTTTTTAAGTTCAATGAATTAATATTGAAATTATTAGAATCCTTAAATATCGTTTAGTGTTTTTTTCATTGGAAAATGGCAGAACTGTTTTCTGTATCACAAACTTGACAGTTTATAGATGATTTCACGAAAGGAGACTTTCAGGAGAAGTTTCACGATGAAATCTGTGTGAGACGATTTTGTGTTACAAAGTATGACAAATTGAAAAAATTAGAGAAATATATATCCAATGCGAAAACGAACACTTTGATCAGACATTTGAGTTGAGCGTGAACGTTTTCTGACCCATTTTATGTACATATTGATCACAAGTCTTTTATTTACACTAGACTATCATCCTGAGAAGGCCTTGAATAAGAGGAAGAAACCTGACATAGTGGAATGTCTTCACCTTAAATTTCGAATGATTTTGCTCGGAAATATTCTGTGTCGAATGAAAAAGTACAGTATTTCCTCGGAGCGACGGTAGAAGTAGAAAAGTTCTGAAAAATGCATCGACCTTTCGGGGCGTACTCTCCTAGGATTTCCATAATTTACCTTAACGGCCTCTCTCCTGGATGGCGCCCATTCGAGACGGTCGGATTCCTCCGGAAAATAAAAATGCATGAATCCACTTAGGCGATTCTTTCTTGCGAATTATCCGGACCGACGTGAAACGCTGTTTCGGCTCAAATTAAATTTGCGTCGTTTGCTGAGCGAGGGTCGTCCCTCACACGGCAGTGTGCAATAAAAATGCTCAATGGCATTCCGGAAGAGCTGGCCAGCGACCGACCCAATTACGCGAATACCCGAGAAAAGTAATGTTTTCCTAATGAACTTCGGGGCCCACAAGGAGCGGTGCAAGATCGGAATTGATCATTTCCTACTGGAAACAACCTCCACCATATTTTGGGCTCTCTTCTGGTGATCAAAAATGGAGATGGTACCGCTCATTCAAAATTTTATGTTTGTATTTCTGAGGATTTTTTACCTGAAAGCAATATACGAATGATCTTGCCGATTGCTCGAAATTTTCTCGTTTGAAAGTATCATAAGACACACCCTTTGAGTACTGTCACCTCAGCTTCCCACTTTCTGAAAATTTCACTAATTCCCTTTCTGTTGTATTTTCGTGTTTTTTTATTGTCTGAAGGTTCTCAAAAAAAAATAAGAAATTTGCTCGGACATCAGAAAATTAGAGGATAAAAATTATGATCTAGCGCATCCGCCAATTCGTACGATGTAATTTTTCACATAGGGTCACACAAATTGAAATGAGAAGGCAATTTCATAGGGTGAAAACTCTGAAGCTGCAGAACCAATTGCCCTAATTTCCGTGCTAGTTGGAGAAAGGTTTTCAAGCAGAAAAAAAATTCGAAACTGCACGAAATGAACGAATACAAATTATTTCATTAATTCGCACCATTATGAAGTGAAAAATCCGGAAATTCAATTCGTCAGATTCGAGTTTGAATTTCTCCGAATTGTACGAGAACTCGATATTTGGGCACGAGTGAATTAAAGTAGAATATGAAACAAAGAAAATTGAATAATGAATGCATGTGAAGCATGAGAAAAGAGGATAAATAGAAGCAAAGTATTAGATTGCTATTCGATAAACCACATTTTCATATGTTACTGAATGTGATAGGAAAACATGGAAAACCATTCAATCTCATCTTGGCGCATTTTTGAAATTATTTATTTGCTGGTCATTTGAATGAACTTGAATGTGAATGCCTTTCAAACACATAGAGAAATTTCTATTCCCAATAAAAAATAATACCTAAGTAGAGAATCATTACCAATAAACCTTAGCACCGCGACAACACCAGTATTATTTATAAAATAAATTAGATAGCTGCGCATTTGAAAAAAATACAATATTTCTGATGTAATGTTCATCCGAATATCGCCCTATGATTTCTTATTATCATCATTTCCTAACTTGGAAATGGAGACAAAATCCCCATTTTTCTCTTTTTAATAACCTTCAGAAACATTGCATTTAACTCATTCATTTATGGTAATTTGAGTAATTATTATTATTCATATTTCCTTCAGTAACAATATGAAATGTATGTACGGTAGAACAAGGATGATGATTGTTATTCCAGGAATTGAAATAAATTGAGTTGGCCAATTAAGAAATTCCTTGACCGATATTATATTTCGAACTATTTTTCTGCATTTCTGCTTGAGGTTAATTTCTTTTTCTTTTACAGGTGAGAAAACAAACAACAACAAAAGATGGAGTTTTTTGAGTAAGTTGCAATATATCAGGAATATCGAAGTTCTGTTCTATACGAGAGAAAATTTTGTCACCTTACTGCTGTGTTGGTATTGACTTTCACTAGAATTCGCATGCATCATTGCAGAAAGGGCGCACGTAGTGAAACCTGGTAAATATCAGCTCATGTAAAATACTGTCGAGTTAACCTTAGCGAAATGTCAACATGTGCCTACGTCTTGCTCAAGCAATCAAAAGATCAAGGAGGCTCCAGACACGTAGAACTATACGCGTAATTCGTTCACTAGATGGCCTCGCGAGTGCCGGCGATAGCTCTGCTCCGTAAACTTCGGGCAAAGGGGACGATTGAAATAGCACTTCTGGTTGAACTTCACGAATTCCTGAATCTGGAGAATTGTTGCCGGTCCAAAGTTTCAAGACGATGTACGTCGGGACCGTATGATTCATTAGATCCACTACCCATTTTAATGCGCCTGCTCTAAGGGATGAGGAATTTAATATGGAGCTGTTGTAAATAGCGGAGTTGGTACGCTGTGAGCATGCCGCGATCTAATTGATAGCAGGGCTAACGAATGTGCGAAGTTCCATCCTAAATTTGCAGAAATTTTAGGCTCATCCATATGCCCACCTTTTCTTATCCCGCCCTGGGTTCGGAAGACCAGGGTCTCGCCGAAAAGGTCATCAAGAGTTTTCTGTTTTCTGTTGCTTAAGGACTCAAAACCTGAGTTGCAGCAAGGCTCCCTTAATTCTCCTTTAAACGGAGTTTCCATAGACGGTAGCCATGGATACTCCGTTTGAAGGAGGATTAAGGGAGCTTTAAATTTAATGAACGTTGCTGCAACTCAGGGTGAGAATTCTAAAAAGTGTTGGGATTCTAAAAAAAAAATCAAAGATTATATTGGAAATTGTTTCTGTCTGCTATAAAAGTATTTCAGGTTAAGAAATGAGAAATTGTCAAAAATTTCACTTTGGGATGCTTGAATATCACCGCTACAGTTCAGTAGCTTGTGTGAACAGGATTCTGGTGGGTGCTACTTCAATGTCTCGGATCCTGAGGCTCAAATGGAAATTTGTAGATATTCTCCTCTATGTGTCTTGTTAGTTTAATCTAATGTTGGCGATCACCATTAAGAAGGCTTCTTGATTCTTAGCTATAAGCAAAAGTTGTCCACTCTCGAATGTTTTTGAGTCAGGAAGCTTATACTTGATTACTTTAAGTAATTCCCTACTCTGATTGGCTATCCTTGGCACAACTTCGTTATTTATATGTCCTGTCCAGGAATTAGACCACATTAATTAGGAAAGTTGACCAAAAATGTTTGCGAGACTTCAACCGATGTTTTTATCTCTAAATTTGATATTTTTGTTCCAATAATCAATCACACCAAGACCTGATTTCATTATTTCTTAGTTCCGTAGTTAGTGAATAATCTTGATCAGTAATAAAAAAATTTTCATTCTTACTTTTTTTTCTTGATAATATTAATTAGAGAAGTGTTTTCAGAATGCAAATGTATAGTGGCAGAAATAAGCCATAGACCAACCGGCGTTAAAACTAATGTCATCCTGACGCATGATGTGCATAGGCAGTGTGTTATGAGGAAGAAAGGTATCAATCCTCCTCAAATTCTGTTCGACACGAATTTATTATGTCTGGGATTGTTGCAGTTTCAGGCTTTGCGGTGAAAAACGGCCAATTACACATGATTCCCAATCTATCCCCCGGGAGAAGACAAACAGCCGTCCGAAAGGGGTAACATCCAATTTCCTAATGCGGCCATAAAGTCCCGTGCATGCGAATTGTCAGTTTTCGCCCTGGCATCGTAAACTGTGTAAACTCAAGATCCTCCCCCGGACCGACAGGATGGGGGCGAATTAGGGATGCGGCAGGGGATGATGTCAGATCATGCATTTTATATACCGTCGTGTACTTTCGGACTTATTCCCCGGGAGCGCGATTTATGATGGACGCAAATTCGGCTCGGGGCGGAAAATGGGGAAAGTTTTTCGAACGAGCCGCATTTATTTAATGCGACTGCGAAGCATTCGAACAATGACGAATTATCTCGGAACAGCATAATGAAATTCGCATAAGAGAATTTCATTTGCAGAAATAATTCTGCGAGTCGTGTTCCTGCTAGGATATTTCTTCTCATTTTTCCAAGCTTCTTTCAGAAAGTATGATCAATTGAGAAATATTTTTTGATTTCTCTTTTCAAATATGGATGAAAGGAGGGTAGTAGTCGATTATGTAGGTATCTAGTCGGCTCTTTTTTCTATGTGCTCAAGCTTTCGGAATTATGTTCATCAGGAGGAGCTACGAAGTAACAAACAATAAGCAATCAATTGACAGAAATCCATTTTGAGGTTACCGAAAAATGCTGTTCTCAGGAATTTTTCGTTGAATTATATGTACACGTCAAAGATTCACCCTGTATATCCAAGCGAATTTATTCGTACATTTCCGAATAAGTTGCCAGCGTTATTTGTTCCAAAATTCGAAAGCACTCAATAGCAAGTAGCAGCCCGGGCTTCAACAACTCATCTACTATCCTGTCCTTTCAAATCTTGATCGATTGAATCATAAGAAGTTGTGACTCATTGTTTTCGTCCCGAATCATCTCATCAATTCTCATCTGAGGAATATTTCAAAAGTGGTCAACTACGTAAGTCGTCATTCGAAGACCAAAGGGCTATCTTTCTGTCAATTTATACAGCCGTATCGATGAATTTTAATAAAAGCGGGTTCGTCGAAACATTATAGAATAAGATTTAATTGAAGACCGGCTCATCCGCCATATTTGTCCATTCCGTACAAAAACGTTCATTCGGTCTACCCGACCAAGGAATCATAATAATGTTAAACCTCAGCTTAATGCTAGTTGAATATAAATGAATCGATCATTTCATAATAAAACCTGATAATCGTAACTTACGGTGAAGAAAACTTTCGAACCTCCAAGTTGCTGTAAAATATAACATTGTCCGAATGAATCGGCATTTGATCCTTGTGAAACAGGTTTCATCGTAATAATAGTTGAGTTTTATTCATCATGGATTTTTTCGCTTTCGATTTCAAGAAAAGATCGGTATTTGTCTTTGTGACAACTACATGAGAACTAGACTGATTCAAAAAAAATCGACAATTTTTGTTTTCACGAACCCCCCCTAATTATCTTCAGGGTATCGAAAAACGACCTCTGTGAAAATATCAGCTTCAAAAACTAATTAATATTTAGAGGTCGCTCATCAATTATTTCTATTTTCCCTACTAATAGCAGGGAAAAAATTTCTTTTTTCAATAAAAAAATTCCTAGAGCACAAACCAATAGACGGATTTCATTGTGTGATAGATTTTCGTCTAGGCAATCAGATACTCTACAAAAATGTCTCTTACGATATTTCGATAAAACGGCCTGTTCAAAAGTTATTCGATTCGATGCTAATATCGAGCTATTTTTGAAGAAAAAAATTATTCAAAAAATCTACTTTGTTTGTTTTCACGAAACTCGATTTCTTATCATCTTCAGCGTATCGTAAAAAGGCTCCTGTGAAAATATTAGCTTTGAGTATTAATATTTAGAGGTCGCTCATCTATGATTTCCATTTTCGCTGCTGATGGCAGGAAGATACTCTACGAAAATGTTTATACAAAATTTCGATAAAACCCCTCGATCAAAAGTTATTCAAACTTTTTCTTCAAAAATACCTAACTTTTGAACGAGCGGTTTTCTCGAAATATCGTATGGGACATTCTTGTAGAGTATCTAGTTCCCTAGACTAGAATGTATCACACAGTGAAATCCGTCAACTGGTTCGTGAATGAAAAAGTTTTTATTGAAAAAAGAAAATTTTTTCCTGCTATCAGCAGCGAAAATAAAAATCATCGATGAGTGACCTCTAAATATTAATATTCAAAGCTAATATTTTCACAGACGCCTTTTTTCGATACTCTGAAGACAATTAGGAGTCCAGTTTCGTGCAAACATAGTCGATTTTTTTGAATAATTTTTTTCTTCAAAAATACCTCAATATTAACATCGAATCGAATATTTTTTGAACGGGCCGTTTTATCGAAATATCGTAAGAGACATTTTTGTAGAGTATCTGATCGCCTAGACGAAACTGTATCACACAATGAAATCCGTCTATTGGTTCGTTCTCTAGGAATTTTTTATTGAAAAAAGAATTTTTTTCCCTGCTATTAGTAGGGAAAATAGAAATAATTGATGAGCGACCTCTGAATATTATTATTTGAA
Organism: Hippodamia convergens; assembly: GCA_038502775.1. Taxonomy (NCBI): domain Eukaryota; kingdom Metazoa; phylum Arthropoda; class Insecta; order Coleoptera; family Coccinellidae; genus Hippodamia; species Hippodamia convergens. The sequence continues at coordinate 36,367,332 of CM076610.1, forward strand.
GCTGATGTTTTCACAGAGTTGTTTTTTCGATACCCTGAAGATAATTAGGGGGGGGGGGGTCGTGAAAATAAAAAATGTCGATTTTTTTGAAACAGTCTAATGAGAACCCAGACAAATTGCAATGAACAATTTCACTTCCATAGGTAAAAAACTCTTGCAACGCCTGTCTTACGATGCGCCTGGAAATAGAACGCCTGGCGTCGGCGACGTCCAATCCTCATTACTCCGCGGCCGCAATAAATCCGTTACAAATTGCGCTAAAAAGCCGACAGAAGCGGCACCCGATACTGTCATCGTTGCAACAATGTGCCCCGAAACGCATAAACAACCCCGTCGCGACGCCGACAATCGGTCCGGCCTCATTACCATACATTTGCATCGGCCAATATGGCGGCCGCGGCGCGTAAAGGACGGAACGCAGGGCGAGATTTCGCCTGGATGAGCCCACGATTGAACGACGGACAGCGGGACAATGGCTGTCTGTTATTATCTGCCGACGTCGAATCGGACAATTTCACGAAAATCGCTTTTGCCGGCTCCACAGTTTGTGTTCTGTTAGGCGTTAACGGACCATGACAAATCACAATACTGCGAATTTGTGAGGGGTTGTTTCTTACTTCGCCTCTTTTTGCATATAATGTTCCTTCATGTTGCTTCCCGTATACAATAAACTATATACTCACATTGAGATGTGTCACTGTCTTCATGCAAATAGCAAATTCTTTCACGATCCCACCATCCGATAAAACTTGAATGGTACTGACGAGCTCTAATAAGAACGAAACCTGTCTGTCTATTACCGGATTCTTCCGTTGACGGCTTCTCTCGGTTTAGTTGTATCCCCAAACTGGTCTCTGTTAGTCCACTAATTGATTATTACTATATTATAACCGATCCTGCGAAGTTTTTGTAACAGTTTCATCCCATTTGCTAGTTGTGAAGATGAAAAATATTTGATTTTCCATTATTGTCAATCTCTGTTGGATTTCTTAAGTAGATAATGTTTTTTTATGTGGCTCGTTGGGTCTTCTGCAGTGTTGATATTTATAGTTACGTAGAATTGATGAGTATTATGGGAAAAATTCAAGGTTCCTGACCTGACCGTTTCCAGTTTCATAATTATCATCTTTCAATCAACTGATTGTGTCAAATATAATTGAATATAGCATTCCCATCCGAGCAGTGAGACAAATAGTAATCGAATGATATATTGGCGGATGCGCCGGTTTATAAAAGTTCCTCGTAATCACCTCTGATAAAAAGACGATATTTTAACTTATATTTGTGTTTATTCGCTATTAAGTCTTGCTGGCTGAGCTACTTCTATTAGGTGCTCATTGTTTTCATTGAATCTGATTTCGTATTAGATACATAGTTTACTTATGGAGTTTTTAAAGCAATGAACATAAATATCTGTGAACAATATACATTATTTTTCATGTCCATATCAATAGAAATTAATCTGACATCTAAAATTTTTTTCGTATTGGTATACATGAGCTCCCGCAGGATTTTTTCTCAAGGGAGGGGCAAAATAAAAATTTGATGAGGCGCAGGAGAGATCAGTATCCCGTTTTGCTCAAAAACTTTTGGAGGATCAAAATATGAGGGGTGCCACGGCCCACACCTGCACCCCCTGCAAGCGCCCATTGTGGTATATCTGCCAAACAACAATATACATTCGACCAAAACTAAGTACTCGTCAGAAATATCCCTTACAAATCCACAAGAGCTAGCCACTTTTTCTGAAACTTTCCAGGGATTTATTTTGTTTCCCATTCTCTGGAACAAAAAACAATAGGATTTTTTTTACATTTTCTAATTGTTTTTTTTTCCAGAGACTGGCAGAGAAATTAAAAAAAAATAATAAAATGCAGAGAACTTCCATAACATATTTCTATCAAAACCCATAACTCATCATGAGTGAATGGTTTTCTTAGGATATCGACAAGTTATCTGTTTTTGAAACATAGATGAATTCAAAATAGTAATCATCGAAATGAATACCATTTTCAATTCCCAGGCTCAGAGATCTTTTATCTGGATGTGGCCTCCGTAAAGGCAAAGAATTTTCTTTTTCTTAAAAAAAGACAAGTTATCTGTTTGGGCATATAAGATTTAAAAGTGGATTCCACTCCCATAGACCACATAGATTTTTTATTTTCTTGCTTCTTATGCTATTTCTAAGAGTGACGCTCCGTCACTTTCTGTATAATGAATTTTTCGTAACAATGTGGATCTTAATTGCTTCGTAAATTCGATATTGGAAAAATTGTGACCACTAAGAGTGTAACTGAAGAAGCTGACTTCATCCAATAATACTTTGTTCCGAGCAATGAATTCCAAACTCTCGTAAAATACCGATTGATTCAATAAAGAGCCTCCTCTCCTTCTTCGAAACCGAATCTTCGAAAGTAAACTGAGAGTTGGAGAAGAGCAATGGTATTTCGAACAAGAAGATACCAAGTCCACATCGACAAAGACAAGCGGAAAATTAATATCCTCCAACTTCTCGAAGGTAAAAGCCAGCCTCTCAATGAAATAGAGCTACAAAGCCCGAGCCGACCCGGTCGCAAAAAAAGAAGGGAATCGAAATATCCGCGATATAATCAGCAGAGCAAACTTTAATTTCGTCCCGAGAAGAAAAAGAAGAAGTTGGAGCGTCTACGTCTGTCGAGTAACGAGTACCGTGGGAACCGGGGATCCTTTTTTCCCCTAATAGCCGCTGGTGTAGGTTACATCCTCGCTCACTACGTGCCGAAATGAAGATTTATTTTAAAAACACGCCGCGGTATCTCGCTGGTGTAATAAGCTTAAAATCGCAGAATCAACACGGAGAGAGATTACTGCAAGAATGAGAAGGAGGGATTTTTGTGATACGGCGGACTCTCTCCCCCAACATGAAACAACGGAGAAAAATCGGTATCTCACGGTCAAATTGCGGTACTTCCATGGTTATTTCGCCTCATAGTCTTTGTAGTCCGAGGATTTTTACCACTTCTGACGCCATCCTTGCACTTATGCCATGGAAAGTTATCACGACGAATAAATCTATTATATTTTTCCGAAAGCAACCCAGATTCTGTGTAGTTTCGTGGCTTCTTCCACAAGAGAATTAACGCGGTGAAAAATAATCATTGACGTAAATAGTAGGATGAAATATTGATATTCAATTTCATGAAAACTTCGTCACTTCATTTCAAGGCCCTCGTCAGTTAGAATTATTTTCTCTTTAGGTAGCTTTATTTCAAAAATATTAAGATATGGATGAAATACGTTATTTCAGATTCCTCGCTCCACTGTCTAAGATTTCTGTTAAGTTTATGAATTTGATTATTGATACCCTCTATTTTATTCTGATTCTGGTATCTCACGCAACTATGAATTAATTTAATTTTGTTTCGCTCTTTTCGATAGATTTACAGTTCAGGAACCAAACTCTTATGTATTTGTGAAATGAATAAACCAATAAAATACTTTTTCAGTTAGGTCAGGGTATTTTCGAATTATTCCAAATTGATATTTATTTTCTCTCATGTCACGTCGCATGTAACAAATTTCCGTAGCATATAGCGAGTTAATCGAATCCGCTGACACGAAATCACTTGCGGAAATATCGGGAAGATATAACCGCGGAGAACTTATGTCGCTGCAAACACAAATACGCCCTAATAACTCCTTTCAACGACTCGAATACTACGTCGACATTTATGCGGAGCCTCCGGGCGCGCAGGATAATATGGAGACAGTACGTATTTTCATATCTCATCCCCTGGATATCCGGAAACGGAGTTTATGCCCTGACGAGATCTCACAATTAAACCTTCCCGAAAAGACAATATCCTCAGATTATATTGGATAATACATTCTACTTTCGGAATTCTCTAATTTGGTCCCGCTTGAGAAACGGCGTCGAGGAATCCGAATCAAACCGGTGGGACGGGGTTCGAGAGGGAATGGAGGGTTGGGGAGGCGGGGAAGTTTTGGCGAGACACCTGACTAAGCTGGATGCTGTTCCCGTTCATTCCCATTTTACTCGCCCATTAATTCATGACCGAAATTTGCGTGGTTCGTTTCCGTTCTCGGACTTTATTGCGGACTTCAAGTTTCACAGATTTCCGTGAAAGTTTGGACGATGCCGATTTTCGCGACCGAATGTTACGATTTGTACATCCGACCGTATGATTCGTCGCCAGATATTGTTCAGTGGAATGAATAAAACCTGCGTTGTTTTGAATTTTTGTTCGGTCTCGATGCACCAATGATAATGAAATTAATATCAATCCTGCAAGTTTCGATTGCATTCTATTTTTATACTGTACGAGCTCCATGGAAACAGTAGGTAGAGGAGGGGTTGTTGTACAGGATTCCCTCAAATTTTGAACACAACCTGATGATTGTACGAGAGCTAGCTGCTAGCAACATCGAAAAATAAAAAGTTTTAAGTCGGCCAGTTTTTAGATATGATAACGTATGTGGAAAGTACCTTCTCACACTGGACTGTGTTTTGAAAACTCACAATTAACCAGGAAAGAAACGATGCACACTGATGAACACCACCACTACCGCCAGCCGGATAGTCCGTTTAACGTCATAAGCGTGATAGAAACAGCATATCTAAATACTATCCGCCAGAAATGGTTACTCCAAAACATTGCTAACTCTTAGGCTATAACGTACCTACTCATAGGTATTGGAAATTTTCATGAAATTATGGTGTCGAAACATACTATGCATTCTCAAATGATCAGTTCAAAAGATGAAAGAAAAATTAATGAAATTATTTTTAATTTTAAAATATTGTCAAATCAACTAGATTTTCCTCAAATTCAAGAATCAAATGATTTTAATGTTCCTATAAGACATCTGAGGAAACCACCTGCAACTTACCTGACCACCTATACCTATAGAATCAACTTTGCGAAGTATTCATTAATATCAAGAATGTTGAAGTTCTCATGTAAATATTATGTAATAATTATGTATTATTTATTTATGTACTAATTTATCATCGAGGGGAAATTAAAGTTAAAAAAAATGAAAAGGATTAATTCGGGTAGATTATAAACTGTATATCAACTTTTGTTTTTCGTTTGATTGTGAACGTAATAATGTATTAGATAATAGGTCAATTACAAACTATTTTTATATTATCACTGAACGTTTAGCCTTGTAGTTCAGTAATAGTATTTTCTCTATTTCAGTATCGTAATGAGTTCATTACAGTACTAAAATTAGTGCTGTAATGTAATGTTTTCAGTTATATTTTTCGTTTTGTGGTTGTCAGTACTGACCTCTGATCCACTCAATTTTCGAATCAAATCAATTCAAATTCCGCAATCTGTCAAATTTCTTTAGTGACACCAACTGCCAAAATACAATACAAAAGTCACTAATCTGAATTTTTATTTGAATTTCGAGAGTTTTCCACAAAACTTTACTGAAATAGAGAAAATATCGTCTAATACTCGTTGCAGAACGCAATTCCAACACTCATGCTTTCGAAAACTCGCTCCTTCGTCGCTCGTTTTCGAATTTCGCATTCGTGTTGGAATATGAGAATTTCAGAATGGGCTCCTATTCCAACACCAATGCGCACCAAAGCATGAGTATTGGAATTGCCATCAGCAACGAGTAGGTATTATACGATATTTTCTTTATTTGAGTCAAGTTTCGTGAAAAACACTCGAAATTCAAATCAAAATTCAGATTAGTGACTTTTGTATTGTGTCTTGGCAGTTGGTGTGACTTGTTAAATTTGACAGATTACGGAATTCGAATTCATTCGATTTGAAAATTGATAGGATCGGAGGTCAGTATTATTCACAACGACAAAATGAAAAATGTAATTGAGAACAATTCTGTAATGAGTCCATTACAGCACTACTCTTAGTACTGTAATGAACGATACCGAAAAAGAGAAAATGAAATATAAAATAAAATGAAACTGCTTTTTCAACCATAAGGCTTCTTTTGATTGTTCATATATACTTTTGAAATACATCAGAATAATATTTCATCATTCTTAGCGACTTATGAAGTTGTTCTTGCAACTATTCAGGTCGGACAAATCGTCATTTATGTTTTAGTTTCTTATCTTTTTACGGGATGAGTTATAACAATGGAACGTCCCAATTATCTCGAAAACGAATTCTTAAAACTTCATAATTTTACAGATCAATCCCGCGTATCAGATCACGTTTTATCCCACAGTAAAACGCTAGTGTACTCTATATTTTGCGTCTCTACATCCGGTACAGTGAGAAAAACACTCCTCTTCTTTCGTATTTCTTCAACCAATTTAAGTTGATCATTTCCTTGTATCTGTTATAATTTACCCAGCGTCGGCCGTGAAAGACTTAAATCGTAATATTCGTAATATTTTTTTGTTCGAAATGAATTCCAAATGAGAACTTGAATAAATTCTCTACACTATTGAAAATCCCATGAACATTGGACATCTGGTTCCGGAGTTCTCGAGAGATCTGTAAAGACGAGTAAACTAATAAACACACGGACTTTCACTTACATATTTAAAAGTCTCAAATATTGGTATTTGTGAGGATGAAGCTACTGATTTGTTTCAGATCGGGATCAAATAAAAAGAGGTTAGGGTGTTTTTAAGATGAATATTCCCTTCTTTGATAAACAGTTTTACGGCGGTCGTGCACACCCCTGAAGATAATTGAGGAAATTTCCCCTCTCACCTCAGAAACGGCATGTAGACACGAACTGAAACGATTCAATTTTCCTGTTCAGCGACTTAATGGTGGCCGTAAACTATACCATACATATTTAACCGGCCATTTTCCACCTTCCCGCAGCATCGCACACAGCAAGACCTTGTCTATTATTTATTTTTGCAGCCGTTTCAAGTTTTATCTAGACGATGCCGCTTGCCGCTTGGGCATTGTTTATGACCGGTGCCAGGCTCTGAAGAAAATAGAATTTGACAACATTCCGTGTTTTCACGTACTGGGACCGATGTTTTTTCCCTACCCTGTTCAATATTTGACGCTGCCGTTCCATTCATGGCGCGGGTTATTGCGAATTTTCTTGATTGCCTAGAAATGAGGGAGGCATTGCTGTTCTTTTATTGATCGAATGGGATCGGCAACCCCCGATTGTATATGCCCACCGTATCTTGAATAGCTGAGGAACTAATTTCGCAGCACATGAACCTGCGAGTTATTCGAAGCTATCTCGCCGTTCAGCCATCCCTTCGTCTAAGCTGTTAGTGGCGTTTAAGGGTGGGGCTTTGAGGAAATTATATACAGGGTGTCAATTTGAACACTTTCCACTTCAATAACAGTGCGTCACAATGAGGATGTTGTCAGAGAAAATACCGAAACTGTTTAATTTTCATTCGGAGGGGGACGACATATTTTGAGCTCCAAATCTTCTCAACCCTAGGGATTATCACCTCTAAAATCCTAATAGCGAATAGAGAATAGGCTAAACCGTGATCGAAAGACAATTTGATTTCAGTTGTTTCAAACTGCATATTTCCCTATGTAGAATTTTCTTCCTGTTCACAAGTGTTTTTTCAAAATATAGTGAAAAGGTTTCGATTTCGTAAACTTAGCACCCATGATTCCTCATCTGAATATATACGAAACATCCCTCCTTTCAAATAGCTTTTCCGCAGGGAAATCGTCTTCAATGTGCGCTCGATTCAATTCGCCACCCAACCTACTTATTATGTTCGTGGAATAAGCCGAACTTCGTTATTCCGTCCCGCTGAAGCTGCGGCATCAGGCTTTTTATGCACGTCGCCAAAATTCTCATCCGCGAGGCGCTACGTCGCGACAAAAACTAATCCCGCCAACAAATAGCGAAAAGACGATATAACCACAACTCCGAATGTATTCAGCAGGAGCGTTAGAGCGTATTGTCGCACTACCTAATTACGCGGCGCATTCAGGCTGGGAGGAATATCGGGGTTGAGGGTGAAGATTTCGAGCTTGATTGAACGCGATGGCGACGCCGAAAGCCCCGACGACGACGACGTCAGAACGCGTACACAGAAAAAAAAATATATACACAATTGGTTTTTTTCGCTCTGCAGGAGGGATCGTCTCTTATTCAGCGGAGCAGATCGCGACACGTTATTTTCGAGTAACGTTTTCCTTTTTGTTGTCACTCTTCTTGACGTATTATGATGTAATCGCAGGAAATCTTCGATGCGTATTCGTAATCGTGGCTTGTACGTTTTCGAGGAAAACATCCAGTTTCTCGTCGAGGCACTCAATTAAAGGAAGAAGGTTTTTTCAGAATACCTCTGTTGTATACACAGTTTTTCCAGGCATTGAAATATCTTTATACTCGAAGTAGGACGAAAAAGGACGACGAATACGAAATAATATCCTGGTACAATTCCAGGAAATTAGGTTTTTCTGCAGATAATTTCATTTTTCGTTCTGGAATTTCCGAAGGATATACCATGGTTGGAATAAAACAAATGAAGAAACACCAGAAACATCATGAGGAAAATAAGCCTACAAGGGTTAAAGCGCTCAGAGTGGAACTCTGGAACCAAGGAATATTCTTGGTGAGTAAGCCTTCGTAAACTTCAATGTCCAGACTCAAAAAATGATAAATCAATTTTTTTTTGATTCACTAAATACAACTTTTTAAATCGATGTTTCCAAAATTGCCATTGTGAGTTGATAATTGATCCAGATGGCCGTAACATTTCTCACTCATGACGATTTTACCAAATGTGGAAACTATCCTAATGAGTCCACTTGCGAACAATGTCTAGCAACGTTGTTTGTTTTGCAACTTCGGGTAGCTGAAAAACAGTAGTGTGTAGTACATAAGGGAAAATGTCCCCTCGAACAATTGTTTCAACCCATGTAATCTCCACATAATCATATTTGTTTTTACTGTGTTCGAGTTGACTGTAAGTTTAGGCTCGTCTTACACTCTATGGCACCTAGGGAGATTCGGTCTTCTGGTAAGACGTGAAAGTGTTTGTCACTGTCAGAGAAAGGGCGGACACATCGTTCATCTTTGTTGTCAGTTGCGATGCGATGAAAATAAACTTGACGTCAGTTTATTTGCGCTAGTTTCCACGAGATATAATTACTCCCTGAATAAATATAAGTTTCATTCAGTCCTCTTGAAATTCTCTGTTCTAAATCGAATCATGAATGGATTTCGATGTCGAATGCTGTAAATTATATCTTCAATAAGATCGCTCAATGTATTATCTCACTTTTTTACCAACCATTAACATCCTCTATGGTTACTTCCCCATCTTCAACGTCGTTAAATTTACTGACGCCAAATTCCAGCGAGTTAACGACTTTATTTCCCAGTAATGTTCCACCGAAGTGTCGTTCCTCGTTCCAATTTTTTTTTAGGTTAAGCTCCATACGAATTCCGTCGTGGGAAATATGCGTCCGAACTATTGGCGCCGTTGTTTCATTACAAACTGCGGCCTTATTCGATCGGAACAGATCCGATGAGCAATGGAGATCCGAAATCTGAACGACAAGTTTTAATTGGATTTCGGAATGGAAAAACCCAAGAAGTCGACGGGACATCCGCATTTGACCGTTGCGCTGCCGCATTGCGAGGACGTGCTTCCTCGGGACCAGTTCGTTGCTGCTGCTGATGGAGAAGCTTATTCGCGGTCTGTGTTTAATTGTATTTCACCAATGGAGAGGAAAAATTGGAATGTTTTCAATATTGTCCTATAACGTCAGGTTAAAGTTAATCCATAACGATGTGGAAAGTCCTCTCTTATTCCGAAAAGTCCCGTTGATTCACTATATTACAGGGTCTTAGCACACTGTTTACATTTACCTATAATCAACTCCATGAGAATTCAAATAAAATGAAAATCTTCCCTTCATAATTTTTTTTTTAATTTTTCACATACCTTTATTATTTAATATCTATGTTTCATTTTCTATCTTTATTTTCTTGTGTTGGAATAAATATAAAAATGTCAGTTGCTAAAATCAACACTCTGAAAAATGAAATCTACAAATTTTGTAGTTTATGATAGTGTGAATGGTTATATTAATTTTTTACACTTTTTCTTGTTCCCCTCTTTTGAGAATCTCCCTCGAGCTTCCACAATCCTTTGAAAAAAATTAAACCAATTGGTTATGTCGCTCTCAAATTTTCATGAACCAGATGGAGTAGGTCTTTCACTTCAATTCAGTTATTTGGACTCATGTGAAAATGCCGTGATTACGAATTGGCGAATGCGCCGGGCCATCTTCGAGTTTTATTAAATTTTCTTATGTCCGTGAACTTTAATTTTTTTGCGCTGATAGGAACCTTTAGACAATGAAAATGACAACAAAGATTTTTGAAACATAGATGAATTCAAAATAGTAATCATCGAAATGAATACCATTTTCAATTCCCAGGCTCAGAGATCTTTTATCATGAGGTTAGAGAAATGATATTAGATTTTGTCACTGAGATGAGAGAAATACCGGTTTCGGCCTTGTTGGGCCTCATCAGTATCCCGCACATCTCAGGACAAAATCTTCATAAAAAACTTCGAAATTTGAAGCAATTGGTTGTGAAGTAATGAGTAAAATATTACAAGGTACTAAGGTGGTGACATCCAATTGCGTCAAAATGAAGTTTCACATCTCCAATCAAAGTCAAAAAAAGAAATCTGTACTTCCTCTTTCACTGAATGAGATTTTAGCAGTGGCTCTATTCAGGGCCCGCTTGCTAGTTTCTCAAAGTGATGGAAAACGCCCAATTCTTTTTGTGACTGTGAGGCCAGATGTTTTTTTAAGAAGAAGAAAATTCTTTGCCTGGGAATTGAAAATGGTATTCATTTCGATGATTACTATTTTGAATTCATCTATGTTTCAAAAATGTTCTCGATGTGGCCTCCGTAAAGGCAAAGAATGTTCTTTTTCTTAAAAAAACAACAAAGATTGTTCATTTATGAAGATTGAGACTCTAATACGAACTCAGCTTAAATAATCGAATATCGAAGGAAATCACTCATTCGAAAATTTTCTATTGAAAAAATACAGTGGGGTTTTTTCAAATTTCCTGAAAACCAAAATCTATAATATGCAAATCTTGATTATTTTGACATACCAAATCTAGAAGTAGGAGAAAGCAAGAGCAGAATAATGAGAGATTAAACAGAAAATCTAAATCGTGGATTTCAATGTGCAAAATTCAGCCATTTCAAATTTGACCTCCCATTACAAATCGAATCTCCAAAACCATCCTGAAATATTCATTTGACACAGTTATTAATGTTGTTTATCTGCTTGTTTTTTGTGTTTTGCCAATCTTGTCATTTTACATGTCCGAATGTGTTTAAGTCTTATTTCATTAGGTTATATTCATATAAGTTAGGTACATGAAATTAATTGTGTTATTCTATTTATAATTCATTGTTTTTGTAAATTTCCTGTAATTGGGTTCTACCTGTTGGAAATAAATACTTATTATTATTATTATTATTCTCCATATACACTTCTAGGATTCCCAATTGAATTTCTTATAGAAAGCCTGCTTTTGTGACGTCCATGACCTGTTATACGATTCAGAACAAACCATGCTTTTCTGAAAAGATCGAATCTCGTCACTTTATTAGAGGGAATACTGTTCAGATCTTTATTGAAAATATTTCAGGAATTACATTCTAATTGAAAAATTCCTGTTGCACACTCAATGGCCATGAGAAAAGGATTGGACCAAAGTGGTTAACTGAGAAAATGTAGAAGGAGCCCTAAAAATGTACCAAAAATAACATTTTCACCTTGAAGTATCTCCAAATAATTTGCTGATGAAAAATAATTCTTGTGACGTCAGGGGAAGCAGAACCGCAAATTCATTCTGAATTCAAAACATAACTATTCCCCGAACGTCAGTTAAACTTTTACGTCCATAAGCACGTTTATATGTATAACGTGAGTTCTATGAAGTAATAAACTATTACGGCCTTTTGAAATAATTAAATATAACTTCGCGGTCGACGTTGAGTTTGCCGACACCGGGGCTACGAGTTAAGAGATTTTAATGAATAAGTTGGCGGTTTTTCATGGTATTCATATCAATTCCTACAATTTTTTTGCATTTGTTTTTTTATGGCAATAAACTTGGCCTATTGAATGAACTCGTTTCGGTATTATCTTTTGTGTGTCGTTTGTGTTTCCATCTAATCAGGTCTTTCCTCGTATCGAATGATTCAATTCTGCCCAGCTCAGAATCATTGAAAAAGGGAATAGTCTTTTGAAAATTTTGGAATACTCAAGTTTGATATTAATATGTGAGAGCAATATTCTCCAATAGACAAAATCTGTTTCAAGGGTTGGTACGAATACCCATCAGTATTCTTTTTAACTCGATAATTTGAAAAATATCTAGGAGATACGTGTGAAATTAAGTGGTTTGCTGTTAAATAACGAGTAGAAGGGGAATAACAACAATATAGTAATAAAAATTTTTTTTCAACTCAATCGAATTTCTCTTAATTTATATTTGTCTCTTGATGTTTCTTTTTTTCTTCTTCTTTCTCTTTTCTTAAGACTCAATCTTGTTTCTACTACTATGCTCTTGGAAATTGAAAGTTCAGCATTTTTTGAGAGGTCGGCCTGGAGGTCTCCTTGCACCTAGTTTTCTATCCTCTGCCCTTGGCCTTTCGTTTTTTTTTAATGTGATTAATTTGTCACATTCAAGTTGATGAGCCTTGAAATGAACCAGACTGAGCAATGAAAACCTGTTTGAGGGCTGCTCTGGCTTTCAATTCGAAGAAGCGCACACTTTCTCAACTATTTTTGAAACTTTTCCATAGTTCTTCTTTTCCGCAACTTTTTTATAGACTTATTTATGGATTTTATGAATACCTGAAAAATATTTTATTATCAGATTTCGTGCCGGGATTTTTCGTCGGTTTCTTGAGCAGAACATGAATTTACATGTTAAATCAGCCCAAGTCGCAATATATATTGGAAGCTCACTTCACTAAACATCATGGGAAGCATGCATTATACATAATAAATGGTTCGAACGAGACACGAACGGTTCGTAGAAGGCCATAATATTCGTTAACAAAAGATAGGAAATTAAAAGAGACTGACGGACTGGGGAAGATCGCGATGGATCTTGAAAGCGCCCCATTTCCCTAATGGGTTCTCGGGACGCGGGCAACCATCAGTCTTTCGGTGACTTTGCATTTTCAATTGCTCGAAACCGATCACTACAGATATAGTCTCGATGCAAATGCCGGATCGATGGGAATGAAGACGACAGTGATGCCTCGGATTTACTTGGGAATGAATCGACAATCGAGAGATCGCTATTTCTTCGCTTTTTCTCGGCGGATTAGATGCATAATGACATCCGAATGGGGGACTCGTCGCCTTCATTCGTCGGAAATTGTCGTTGTATTTTTTAAATCATTTGAGTTTTCCCTGCATTATTCGTAGCGTTGTATAGCTGTGAGCGTTTCCCTGGACATTTTTTATTTTGAGGTTTCTAGGTAAACTCGGAGGTCAACCTTAAAAGCATATCTGAGAAGCTTTCTAACGTAATCTTTTCAACGTGATTGAAGCTTAACAATATTATTATACACTGATGACAATAATATTCTTATCATCTAGTAGACTATCTAGACTCTAGAGGAACCATAATGTTAATGGCAGGTTCGCTGTTAGCCCCGAGTGAAATTATGTCATATTCTCATTTGATACAGACGAAAAACATTCATGTAGCCTCATCTTTATATAAAAAGATGTATTTATTCCCATGTATCAAATTCTTGTCTGGATAGTTCATGAAACTACTAGATAACACATAAACTCAAACATGTGTTCAAAAGGTTAAGGTTGGTTAGAGACTTGAAAAGCAAAACTAAATCATAGAAAAAAATACATGTTTTCATAGCTAAACCAACTAAAATTTAGATAATAATTTTCATATTCATGAAGAGTACTGTATCAATGTGCAAATATGTGGTTTTATAAAGTTAAACGTTTTCACAATCAGCACAATTATTTTGTTGTGAACATGATTCTGATTTGAATAATAAAGCCAGTGAAGTTAACATCGCCATAAGGAAAACAGAAATGACAATTACTACAATACAAAAATTGTTTCTTTCCATTAGTTCAGGTAGCATTATGAACGTGTTCTAAACTTTCTCCAAACCAATATTCATTCCGAAGTTCTTTGGTTTACAGAAGGAAAAACATTTCTTCGAATCAATTTCATCGAACTTTTAACCTACTCTGAGCCAGTATCCATTCATAATTAATTCTCAACTCGGTGAGTCTATCAATATTTTTAAATGGTGGGTAAGATGAAACAATAGTTGCTCTACCCGATTAATGCCAGTATAAATTCTTGAAAACTACAAACGAATGTTCGATCAATGATGTTCAATCAAGGGCGTTGAGGCTATAAAATTGTATAGAATGGCAATTTTCTAGATTCCGCCAATATGGACGTTATGGTTATCACTCACTGCAAGAAACTTGTGGCCTCACGTTGGTAGATTCAATAGTTAAACATTCATTATATTCTTTCAGTTCTTTAGTAAATTAGTATTGTGAATAATCAATAAATTTTTCAGTCCTCTTTCAGAAGTCAACTGGATTTGCGGTTTTCTAACCATTATTAAGATATTTCAAGACATCCTCCATGGCACGAAAATATTATTCTTGAGTTTAAACCATTTTCTCCGGTCCTTTCCGGTATGGTGGTGCTCTGTTGAGTTTTAATACTCATATCTTTGGGTTAGGCAGACGTTCGATTAAATTCAAGAGTTCAGATTGGGAGACAATAAGTAGACAAATTTTGAAGAATAATCAAGCATGAACATAACCGCGAATCACTTCAATATTCTTACGAAACCTTCTAACCTTGTTCCAGTACAGCGACTTGATCGGGAACTCTTTTTCTTCACTTATTTACCTTCATCCACTGCTGATAAATCCCGATTTATGAAATACCGAAAACAAGTGGGAAATAGAAACAGACAAACTGACCTGAATCACGTTCTTTACCAGTATACGTCGTTTATAGCCGAAGATCTCCGCCCAAGCTAGGAATGAAAAAATATTAACTCTTGAAGGCGAGGAATGGATATCCATCACTTTCTTCCTCGTATATTCTACGCGAGGGGTTTTTAGTTATCGTGAATAAATCTCAAAGTTATCCCTACTTTATCGATCTGCTGGACCAAATTGTAAAATATCATGCAACCATTGAGCGGACCTTGTACCGCCAGGTCAGAGTTTCAGTAGGTACGGGACGAATAAAGTAGATTTCGAATCTGGTTTCGACCATCTTCTTCACCTATGTAGTTGATTATATCACATTCTGAATGAATTAGTGAGTCATTGATACCATAGGCACTGAATTAAAACCAAGTCGCATTGATTGAAAAAAAGTTTGTATTACTACTATTGAACTGTTATCGAAAGATGAGATCAAGCATCACCTCAAATAAACGCATTCTGTAACCATCGCATTCGCCATTTTGATATCGAAATATCTCGAATTAATTTATTTTACAGAAAACTGTTGTTCATATCACTTAGGTACTGAGATGAGCTCTAATAAAAAATTCAAATATTTCAAATTTAATCAGAATCTCGACGTTGAAACGTGATGAGCATCAAAACAATGCTAGACTAGATCATATTCAGAGTTACAATTTCTAATGATATGGTCTCTTAGCGGCTCCTCAATTTTGCTACTTTGAATTTCAATTATGACGTTCAACTTAGAATTCTGTCAATTTCCATAATGAAAAACTGTCAGTTTGAAGACATTTTTTCAGCGATTCGGGAGTGGTGATTTTATTTCAATTAGAACCTGAATTTATTCTCTTATAAGTTATATCTACATACAATATTCTATAAAACATAGCTATATGAATGATTTTTTTTGAATCCAATGTATTTTTAATTATTCATAAATCGATTTAGTAACTGATATTCCGAATATAGATTTTTCAAGATAAATTAATCACTATTTTCGACTTCATTTATTTAATTTATTTATCGTTTGGCAAAGCAACAGCACTGAACAAGTATAAATGATAGTCACCATGAATATAAAACAAAGTATATCCCACATAAAAATGAAAAAATTAAGACACTCATAAGTAAAAAGGTAGGTAAAGATGTGATCAAAACTTCAAATTAAAGCTCCACATCCAGAGAACTTAGCCAGTCCAGTGCAGAAGGTGTCGCATCAATAATGTCTCTGAATGGTCCCAGGTACTTCCTTAAAGGGCATTCCCGGACAATATGCTCTACAATTTGTTGATTAGCTCCGCAGTCGCAGGCTGGAGATTGGCAAAGTCCCCACTTGAACATCATAGCATTACATTTTGCATGGCCTTTCATAACTCTATTGAGTCTACTCCAGATGTTTCTCTTCAGATCAAATCCTGGTAGAGCAAGTGTGGGGTCAACTATGTCATGTTTGTGTATTGGTACCATGTTCCACTTATGGCGCCAGTCTTGTTTGATCTGCGGGTTATGATCCACCTCAGCCCATGAGGGGTTCCGGGATTTGAGGCGGTTTGGTGGAGGATTGTTTAAGGTCTCGTGAATTGGGAGGTCATGCGGCCGAACCAGATCTCAGATTTCTCACTGCCAACAAAAGCAACTACTTTCGACTGATGCAAGCTTATCAAAAAGTAATTCGAACACTTGAGCGTATATAATGCACCATGGGAAAGCAGATAAATGCTGGACCTCATATTATATAATAATTTTCAACTTCTTATATAATTCTATTATTTTTCATGATTTGAGTTGTTTCTAATTTGAAAATATATTTTTCAGGTGAGTTGAGAATGATCGGGAACTCTACAGTGGTAAGTAAATATTTGAATAAAATGCAGATTTGGGAACTACTTGAGAACAAATATAATTTTTTTAATAGGTCGATGGCTCACCAAAAATGTTACATCACAAAACAAATATTGGGTTCAAATTCATTCAAAGTTCGAATGATAATTCCAAAAATTCGGGCAATGTACTGATAAGTAGCTTTGTTTTCAAGTTCATACTCAATGCTCCTGCACTCATCTCTACAAATTCGAACCCTTAACATAACATAAAAATTTCGATTCTTGTGCTTTCTCCATTCGAAGGCATACAAAACCTGAAATCCTCTTTGAAATATTCTTCTGAATTTACACGCCATGAAACCTAGCGCCACGCATCGCAAAAGCCGAAATTCTTCCCCTCATGCAGTAAAACTGAAAGATATCGTTCACAGATAGCCTTTCTAGGCTCATACACCGACGTGCAATATTTTCCTCAAAGGACTCCCGGACTACCATTAAAATCTACTCCGGAGCTACGCAGCAAAGTTTGAGTACTCGGATTTCTTCGAGTGTTCGGCACATCAAAAGACTTTCCCTGAATTGACTTCGATCGCCTCGGCTTTGAAAGTTTTTATATCGGTTTCAGTAACGGCTAATATCTATGACTCCGGGCGTCGTTAGCGACTTTGATTCGATTTATGCGGATTTTATGATAATACGGGCGTTTAGAAATTTATTACGGGATTATTGGGCGATGTTCGCAGGCCTTCAACCGAGAGGGCCCCATTTCTTCGTCTGATTCCTGTGCGTTGGAGATTCTCTTTCTGGTTTTGGAATATTCATGAATCTCACAAATCACCTCACCGGATTTTGTTCTTCATGTTTGGGATGAGTTCATGAAATTTGACTTTACCAATATCAATGGAGAACTACTTTTTTTTCTTATACTATATGAGATTAGGAGGAGGCCAGTTATATCGAACAAAATTATTGTTTCATAAAAACATTTTTATTGCTGCGTGATAATTCATCAAAATCAGAAAGTAAATATCATTATTCAGGGTGATCAGGTTGATATGGATAATGATTCAGCTGATAAACTATGTGTTGTTTTTGGTGTAACTCAATGACCTTTCAAAAGCGGTCTTTAACTGTTCGGCCACAAAGTTTTTGATGATACTAGAGGATGTTCGAATATATTTTTGTTCTTTGAATGAAGTACTTTTTAAAATCCCCATGTGGAATTCGTATCGCGAACAAGAATTTCTGAGTGTGCATATCAATCATTTCTCAAATTATATTCAAATTCGTTCATTCCGCCACATCGCGCAGAACAAAATAATGTTAGAATATTTCATTCTAACACTGTTTTCAGTAATATTTATTGATGACATCTTGGCCTCCTGTCACGGAATTATTCAACATCGGTCAAATTTCACGAAGCAGGAAACAATTCTGCCCACCAATATTTTTCAATTCAAAAATCACTGAACGATATTTACGGCAATATTTCATTAATTTCAATAAAAATTCAGTGAATTAGAGGAAATAATGTATGATACTCGTACAGAAGGCTTATTCTAACACTCGTTCATTCCAAGAAATTCGATCTGGTTGAATAGAAAGTTTCATACTACATGGGTATAAGAAAAATAGAAGGGAATATAGTTTATTTCCCAAAGAATGTAACAAACAAACAATGTATACATTATATGAAAACATGGTCAAAAGAATCAAGAATTCTTCAATATCATTTTTGAAAATTTTCAAATCATTGCATCTCTTCAGGTTCTCAGGATAATAATAATTAAACAATCTAATACAAGCGTAACTAAGATGTTTTTCTGTTACAGTTAATCTGTAGTTCGGGTAGCAGATGTTAATGTTCCTTGTATTTCAGTTGTGCATGGAATTGTATTATCTATATAAGACCAGATTTTTATACATATAAATGTATAATCATAGATATAAAAGGCGTATATGGTCCAAAAATTGTTCAATTTGAACATTTTCCTACATGTAGGTCATTATTTAATGAGTTGATATGAAGCGATATCATCATTGGGGTAAATTTGAGAATCTAATCAAGAAATCCATTTTCACACAGAGCCATCCACTTTAAAAGATTTGTTTTGAGGTATCATTTCATCTGTTATTCATGTTAAAACGACCTAAGGAAATTGCTATCATTATTAAGGCTCAACACAATTTGATTGAACCGTGAGGTGAGTTACCGTCATGGACGGAAATGAAAACAGACTTCCCTTTCCGAAGACGTGAAATCCTTCTCCCCAAGGCGCAATTCGCTCTTCTTCGGTATCGAAGGCGGGTAAAACCAGATCGCCCTCAGGGCTTCGGCATCTGGAGACGAACGATTGAAATTTCTAATGAGAAAAGACAGAAGTTCGATGCAAGTGCGCCGGGAATATATTGAAGAAGTTCGCTCAGCGGCACACAATATGGCGGGGTGTGGATGGATGGATGGTAATCAAGAGCGTGGCAATAACCGTGCGCTCCCGCGTCCGCTGGTGCTACCGGTGACAACTTGCCACCAAGTTCCCTATTACAACCATAACAGAAAGCACTTATGTGAAGGAGAAGCGAAAGTTTCAGAAATGTTCAGAGGTTCTTTGTTTGGGGGTTCGGTCCTTCCGTGTTTATGCAAGCCATGATTCATGAATTTCACGAGTATATAAATTACGAAGATCGGCTATTCTCATATGGTTATAGTACATACAGTTTTTAATTTCCGAGGATAGGTATTCAATTTGAGGATACTGACATTAACCGAGTCTTCAAGGCTTATCAGGCTATTAGGAATTATTTCACCTAATGTTTCTCCTATATCTGCGGTAGACATCTTAAGAGGATTCTTGGTCTGAGATTGTAATTCGACCGCTGAATTTTTAATAGTTTTTACTCAAAATTCAGACATTTCAATTGTTCCAATTCTGGATGATATTTTATAATAAATCACGTTTTCTAACTAACGGCTGCTTTCATGCTTCCCTGACAAGGACTTAGGATCATTTCGCAATTGAACTACATCCCTTGAAGAAAACCCAAGTGGGTGTCATTCATACCTGCATTAAATTGTACAACGAGGTTTCCAAGAGACTGAAGGATGTACCCGGGAGGGTATTTCTGAGGGAAATGAAGAATATACTTTCTGACAACACCTCCTACACTTAGGAAGAATTTAACAGTTTTTAAACACATTTTTACCCGGTGTTCCGATATTGGACATTGCCGGTTCGTTCCCGGCTTCTTGTTCTCATAACCTCGTATTTATTTTCAAAAGGAACTGAGTTCAGCTCTCAAAAAAATCCATTCTCTCACAATATTTATATTATATTCTGCAAAAAAATATTTTTTTCCATATCAGCACTCCTTTTTTGGAACAATGGGAATGAATGATATGGATATTCATTAATCTATTTTCATATATTATACTACAACGGAACTCATCCATATCATCAAAAACGAGGATTTTTGGAAAGCAGACACTTTTATAACGCCCCCTAATGATGGTCAGGATTCGGAAGAGGATTCCGATAATGATGAAGTTCCCACAATGGACATAAACCATCTATGTGGGCGATTCATGTTATAGAAGGAAAAACTCATTATTGTGAAGGTAAGCATACTCGGAACCAAGATGAAAATTTGGATTTTGATTAGATTTAGCCCTTCAATGCCTGGCAAATCTACAGAGGCCAACCTGAAAATGAAGAAAACTGATTTCTTGAACTTCTGGAGAGAAATCAACACTGTATATTTAAAGAAATACGGCAATCCTTTAGTTCAAGGGAGGAGGCCTAAATCTTCGAAAACATTATTCGACAGAGTACATCCAGAAATAAGGTTTGATGGTTTACATCACTGGATGATTCCTTCTACAGAACAAGGACGCTGTGCCATTTGAGATGAAGAATGTTTCAAATGTTGTCAGATTGAATAAAAAGATTAAATAGTATGCAAAAATGGATAAATTGTATTTGTCATTGAATATGTCATATTCAAACAAGACCCTACCTACCATTCCCAGTGTTCCAGAATTGGAACCAAATTATTTTCGAAAATAATGGTCACTTTTTCACATGATGAGTGAAAAATATTGTTTTATAGTATATGTGGATGCTTAAAAAAGTGAAAAAATCTAATTTCAAAGAAATAAAAAATTCGGGCATAGGGATTCCTAAAAATTTCGATAATTCGGGCAACAACGGGTTAATCTGAAGCCCTTGTAATGCTAGCCGAACTTGATTTTATATATGTACATACATTTCTATTTTACATGTTACATGGGCCACTCTGTCTAATGTGTTATATATTTTTGAAACGGAAAAAAAATTATTCTGAGCCATAATGCACTATTGGGCTTGGGTTGTTATGAGCTTTTGTGCAATGATTCTTAATATAGTAATATCCATATCGTTTGGCCTATCAAGTATGTTGATTTATCCTACAAGAAATATCATTTGTCACTCTGATCTATGTATATATGTATGTGGGGAAGTCTCAAATCGAATCCCCGAATCTCAAGTCGGAAACCTGCACATCTCTCTCTTTATATTCCTGAAGAGGACTCGCATATTCCCCGCAGTTGGGGGAAGAATATTTAAGGGCGTTTCGAAGAAAGTTTCGATCTTCTCCGGCTGAAACGGCGATCCTCGGAATTACTTTCAATGTACATCGGAATCTGCCCGATATTCGGTTCGACCGAACTTCGTGACAGAGTTAAATCTTTATTTTCACGGCAGTCTATAATGTTCCCCCCGAAACTCTCTCACCTGCAGTTAATACGTTCTTCGGAGGTGCCCCCGGGATCCCGATATTGCGCGAACTTTGTCAATTTGCGTGGCCATTGCGGAAAGTGAAATCTGCCGATGGGAGAAGCGAGTTGGGTCGTGTTCTAGAATCGGTTTCATCCGAACGATCACCCCCCGCATTGCGTTGAGTTTTCAGGAAAAATTTAAATTACTAGAAGATCATCGTTATCCGATCCTAGAGGCTAGAAAACCTTGTAGTTGTAGTCGACCCTTTGTGACAATCGAGATTCTTTTTCTCTATCACTTCGATAAACTACGCTGATTTAAGTCCTTCATCAAATCAAGAATGTTCAACGAACAATGTTCAATTTTTTTTAATACGCACTCCTTGAAAATGTTCACTGAATTCAGTGTAGATTAACTTTTACAGGGGTTTTCAATTTCCATCATTTTGTTGTCTATTTGTAGACTATTTCATCTCGTTTATCACCTCATCTCGAATCTGCAAGAATATACAATGTAGAACTGGAAATTGCAATTTACTCTAAATTTCTGAACATCTCGAAGAGGTAAATGACGCAATGATGGGTGTTGAGTCGGCAATACAGTGCAGATTTCCGCAATATGAGTTGCTGAATCATAAATGTCCCTTTCATGGAATAAATACGCTCCCAGATGTGATGAACCCTTTTTGTGATGTGAAAAAGAAACAATTCATCCTAAGAAACTGAAGAGTGTGTATTGAAGATTATCGTCGCATTATCCGCATTCTTGATACCTCAGAAAGTGATTTTCGTATATTCGATATTTTTTTTTCACGTCAAAATATGATTTTTTTGAATGAAACTCTGGAATTTCAACTCAAGCCCGTACAGACCTTGATATTTTAGAAAATTGTGCTTCAACTGTTGACTGTTACAGCGAAGAATGGTTAGCGGATGGCGTTATTCCTTTCCCTTCCTTTGTTGGCCGAAATTTTCTTCTGATTCACGAAATAATGCTGTAATCCTGGTGAGAATTGAGAGGTTATTTCGATGAGATGAACATCCAACGATTAGACTGGCCTCTACGTAGCCCCAATCTAAACCCAATTGAGTTTGTGTGGAACAAGTTACGGAAGCTTATTTGCAAGAGTGAACCGGAAACCGTTCTGGCTCTTCTTGAAAAACGTTTCACAATAGGCAATTTCCAATAATTGTTTCGGAAGAGTTCCCCGTCGCATGGAAGCTGTGATAAGAGCACGTGGTGGCAGTAATCAGTATGAGAAAATTAGACTGTTTTATTTTGTCATCCGTATATTTTTAATATGTTATTGGCAAAGCTACAAATTGCAAACTTTCGTTTAAAGGAAAGGGCTATTGATGTGAATAAAAAAATGAAATCAGGAAAAAACTCATGAAACGATCCATCATTCCCTCATTAATTAAATCTTCAGGATGTTCGCTATTTTAGTATGAAATCCAACTTTCAGATCTGCCACTTATACCATCAAATTCAATGTTCACATGAAAAAGTTATTTTGCAATTAATACGGTGAACATTTTTCTCGCACGAGGCCAGTGTGCAATCCAGCGACCTTGCCTCGTGTTAACACTACTGGCGTCCAGTGACATACCACTCCAGTGGAAAAACGTTGCTCTAGTCTACATAAGGCTAGTCCAATTCTTCCCCAACTGGACTGTCCATTGGCCTCGTGTAATCGTAGCTTTAGAACCTTTCTATGTTCCGTTTTGGATCATCAGAGTGGTTATTGGAGGTCGACAAGAGAATTCCTGATACGTCCTCATACGTCGAACCTAACGTTCACCCGATTGCCATTGCCAGAGGTTCTCAATCGACAAAACCGCATCAGCGAGCGATACCCCGAAAACCCGATTCCCCTGTCCGATTCCTCCATATGCACGATTGCCCCTGCATATTTGACGCGATCATAACAGAAACTGCATTTATACAGATGACCTATAAACCATAGCGTCCGTGTGCACCCCGGAACGGACTAACTAACTCCGACATTTGTTCATTAACTGTTGGACCTCGGACCGTCGGAACAGTTTTATGCATTATTCGTGTACCTTTCGTATTTTGAAAAGCGGCTTCACCTGTCTTCCTCGTCCCCCATGCGGCTGATGGACCGATTCCGTTGCAATGGCCGAATCCCGTTGTTCCATATGCAAATTGAATTTTGTACGTGTGTGATGGAACGAAACTGAATATTGGATATCTCCATATTCCTGAGGTGTCGTTCATACTCGAACTGCTCCCGTTTGACTTATGACAGCTGTGTTAATTGAACCTCGTTATTGTCCCTCGACGGGTCAAGCGTATCCCCCACACATACACAACATCGACTGCTGATAGATCCAGTGTTGGGATTCTGTATGGTCAAAGCAGAGGCAACCGAACGACGTTTTCTTGGTATCGGTATTCTATAACGACATTCGCAAGCGTCGTAGTGACCGAAGCGCATTCCGATCTTCTGTTGATAACTATTAATGACAATACCGATTGGTTGAATTCGACCACGTTTCTGAAGTGTCAGACGAAACGATAGAAATACGGTGAGATGCAGAATGTCTTTTGATTTTCTGCGTTACGTGTTTTCGTTTAGTATGAAAGCGGAAGGTTCAGAAGCCCACAACTTCTTCTTGCCCTCATAGAGTTCACATGAACTCCATGAACTGAAAGCGTTTCGTTGTCTTCAAAAGTGAGATAAATAGCAACGAAGAGAACTTTCACCGTCACAGTTTCATAATCTCCCTGCCTTGAAATCATGACATTTATCATTTTATTTTTCAAACTAGTATTATATTACTTTGAGTAGAATCATTTATTTATTTACTTTTCAAGGATGATTCGAAAAATTGCCATTGCTAACTTCCTACTTTATGGCGTCTGCGGAAGAGCAAGTGCTGAATAAAGGGGGATTTCAATGGTCTAAGAGGTCCGAACAAAAATTCATTATCGAAATTAATTTAACGCAATTAGTCCTCGCAAAGTAGGTACAAGAAGATTGACAAATTGTCTTTTGGAGCCAGCTCCTCTAAATGCAATAATAATTGTTCATTAGATCCGACTAACGAATATAAATGGATGAACTCCAAGCCAATAAACTCGTAGTCAGATCGATGCTGGGGTGGAAGCAGACACTTGTCAGCCATCGTGACATGTTCTCCGAGTTTTCTTCCTAAACTCCCAGGTTTTTCACTGGGAAAAAGTGTAGTCGGGTCCGGATTAAGTTTTCCACGTTCCGGTAGATCGAGAATGGGAAGTGGAGTAGCAGAAATCCCGATTTGTTTCGGCGTAACTTTCAGGATATTATTTCTCATGGTTTCGTGTTTTGATAAAAAAGCGGATGGATGTGGTCTGCATCAGCCCGCTCTCTCCAGTTTGTTCTTTTCGTTAAAATGGATTCCAGGCTAATTCTTGCCGAAATTGAAAAATAATCCTGAGCTTCTCTCTCATGAAGAGGATTTAACTTTATTTTGTTTATCTCTATTATGAAGTGTCAGCTCTTATTTTCTTCTGAGTTACTGTTATTAAAATAACCTCTATGAAAAGTTTCACTTCTGTTTGTTACCTTATATTTGCATATCACAAACTTATCGTTCGTGATGTTTTTTAAAGGATTGAAAACTAAGAATGTTCAATACAGAAATTTCAATTTTGACCATATCCAACAAAAAATTAACTGCATACCCAATTATTTGGTTGTTTCTGGTATCAATGACTTTCAAAATTTTTAACATCGAATTTATAGTATCAAAACCACGAAATGCATCAATTGTATTTTCTTACCTCAGCAGCATCATATTCAATCGTATTTGACAATCGCGGACAAAAATAATATTTTGTACAAAAAAAAGCTATACGATGTCACAGTTAGTTGTGCGAATTAGTAGTTTAGCGTGCACTGCCTTTGCTAAGAATGTTACTTAAAACTCGATACATTTTTTGAGAAAAAAAACCATCACGGCTAGAAAATTAACGTCGTCGCATTTAATTTTGAATTTTTCATTGGTTCTGGCTCCGCTATCATTAATATCTATGTACAGAGTTGTCAGATTTTGATGTTTCAGTACTACCTCTCCTTAATTAAGCGATGTAGAAAAAAGTAATATACATGTCATGTTCTCTTTTTTCGAGAAACATAACCGCAAGTCGCTAAGGTGTCTAGTTGTCATGCTACAGGATGACTGAAATTTGGTCAATTATTATAATTGGTTGTAACTTCGGCTACGCTCTCGAAATAAAAACATCCTTACGGCAGTTTTTTCAGTACTTTTTATCAGTGCTATCGAAATTTCAGGGCCTCTTCAAATTTTAGAGAAATTAAAAAAAATTTTTTCAAATGGAAACCGTAGTGTGCTATGATGATTTTCAATAGACATATATTTCAAAAATATATGTTATGATAAACTTCCGAACTTGAATATGAAAATTCTGAAAAAAAACACTTTTCGGTCAACATAATTCGAGCAGGCTCAAGTTGTATGACTTCCTAAGGTGAAAAGAAATTAATCAAAATCAAAACCCTCGTTAAACGAAAACTGCTTTTTCGGAATTTTTGATATTTATGCTCGGAAGTATATCATGATATATTTTTATTTCGAGAACGTAGCAGCAACACTGGGGAAGTTACAGCCAATTATAATAATTGGCCACATTTCAAAATCACAGTGTAGCATGGAAAATATACACCTTAGCGAATTGCGGTTTTCAGCAATTTGAGTTACTCGAAAAAAAAAGAACATGACATGTCTATTACTTTTTTCTATCTTGCTTAATTTAGGAGGTGTAGTATTAAAATATCGAAATCTGACCACCCTGTACATAATTTGGTGAGTTTCATCCGTTGGATAAGTTCTGCCACCTGTAGTAAATTTTATGCCTACCTTTAGGAAAAAAAATGTATAGTTTCAATGGGAGATAATAGAATTTCCCGGTAGTGAAGCTTTATCTTAGCAGCACAGGGTTGTCTCGTTGACTGGGATGAAAACATTATTTCAGTTTATGAATAATATAAAATGATAGTATTATGTCGGTTCCGAGAAGTGTACTACTGTCACTTGAGGATTTCAAAGAACTTTGATATGAAACAAGGTATAGAAAAGCAGAGCTCCCGTCTCTCCTGTTTACTCAAGCTGATTAATCGAGATCATTCCCCAGCACCAGGTCAGAAAAACAACATCCCCGGGCTCGCAACTTTTATCTCGAAGTTCAAATAAGAAGAACCTCGCCAGATTCTTCCGTCTATAGACTCGAAAGTGTATTATAATAAATGGATTATGCTCCTGGCTCGGGGCCGTCGTACAACATCGGAGGAGGTTATTTGTAGAGCGAAGCTCGACTGATGCCGTCACTCACCCCTTTATGTGTTTTTCTCTCCGACAGATAAATTCAAATTTGGGAAGTTTTCTCGACAGGGGCCCCGTTAAGTTCAACGCAGTACGTGAGAGGTGGTTTTCGGCTTTTAATTTCGTGCCTACTGCGGAAAGTTGGCTCTCTTTTTCGCCGGAAAAAACGCCGTTTAGGAACTTTTCCACTCCGAGCAGACACGTCTGATATTTCGCTTTGTAATATTTATCGACTGAATTTTCTAGATTTGGATTTCGCACGGAGCAATTTCATCTCGTTTCGCCTTGAACTTTCGCTGGATACGGCCACGTTCTCACCGGTGAAAACCGTTCCCCAGTTAATCTTCATAAAAAGATCATATCTTTACTTGGTATTTATGGGTTTTTCGAGGGCAGTAAAGTTACCCGAAGCGTCCCAATTTCGGTTCATTTATGCAACCGGACAGAACCGTAACGAAGATTCTTACACTACCTAACGAATGAAAGACACATGAATGGCAAAAGGTATTTTCCTCTCTAGAGCTGAATATAAAACATATATTCCTGTTCGAGATTTCCATCGAACAAATAATCTATAGGGCAGAGAATATAAGAAGAACGAATTTTTCTACAACAGTTTTCATTGTACAAGCATCAAGTCCAACACAATTTTCGCGACGTGATAGATATAATGACTATGAATATATTTTGAAATTCGTTTGCTGCATTTCTTAACAATATAAGTGTTGCAGGTGCAGACCTCTAGGTCTTGGACTAAATTTATCACAATGGAATTGTAATGCGATTGTACAAATTTAATTAACATGATTCGTTTGCTTTATTAGAAGTTGAAGAATTTCAGTTCTTGAAACCATTAGGTTGTCCAAAAGACCAAAACCGTAAAAAGTGACACTTTTCGAGATAAAAACCTCGAAAAGTTTTGGAAAAGTCACAGGAAAAGTAATTATTCAAACATTATTGTAGAAAAAACCCATCAGTAGTTCCTTATATTGGATTCACTTTAAAATTTCCCACGTAATCTGAACATGTATTTCCAGTTCACTAAAAAGACCAGTAAGAAATAATTGAAGGAGCAATAGTTGTAGCAGGTCTACCGGAAAAGGAAAAGAATAAGGTAAATGTCCCAATTATCGACAGTGTCCCAATTATCGACATTTCTGAAGTATTATCTGTTTAATAAGAAGGAAAACGATCTCATTACAATTTGTATGTAACATACTTCTGATACATACTTTAAAGATCATATTGAAATCAAAAAATAGTTTTCCCTAACCCCCCAAGCCCAAAAAAACTGCTGCTCAACAGTCGCGTATGAGTCGTTTTCTAGTGAACACCGTTCTACTTCCTCATAAGGTAAGCGCATACTCTTTCATTCGCTTCAATTTTCACGTACAATATTTCACTGAACTGTAAAATATTGATTACAAACATAGTTATATAGGATTATTCTGCTTCTGTATTATCAAATTTTGACTATTAATCCTATATTTTCATGAAAAAACAGGGTGTCGATAATAGGTACATCTGAAAGCTACTGTGTTCCAAATATCGACATGAGTGTCGATAAATGGGTCTTGTATGAATTTTTTTGACTTAGTGATAGTTAACAAACTAAAGTGATTTTCTAAAGAAAAATTTTGTGGGGTTGTTCATGAAACTCATCCTTTTTTCTGTACCAATTATCGACATATTGTTTTCCGTCAAATTATAAAATGGGAGTACAATGAATCATGGTGTCGATACAATGTGCAACTTGGTGTCGATATTTGGTGCAATACGAGTCCATGTCTAGGACAGAAAATATTAACTAAAAATACACTTTGAAAAAAAAACAGTCATCATTATTTTACTTCTGTTAACATAATTCGCTTCGAAATGATTGAATATTTCAACTAATATCAATCGACATTCAATTTATATTCAAGTCAACAGTCATTTCAATAATATTTTAACGGATGTCGATAATAGGAACATTCATATGTCGATAATTGGTTATTTTACGTTTTCAGTGAGCTTTCCACTTACAGTAACAGAACAGGCAAGCATTTTCAGACAGATATCAGAAAAAACACCTGTTAAAGAAATTCCAGAAAAAAATATACCCACTCCTTTCAGAAACGCACTTCTCTCGCCTTGCACAGATGAACAATAAGTCACTGCAGAGAAGGAACTGCGAATTGAAGGAGAGAGAAAATTATTGAAATCACCCAAAAAGAAAAAATGTAAAACAAAGGAAAATATGAAGATGGGAAATCAGGATCCGTCGGAAAAAGGTGATTATGTGTTCGTAGAATATGATGCTGAATATTTTCCTGGGTTAGTATTGAAGAAGTCTGGACAATCATATCAGGAATTGACAAAAAGCCATGGTAACTGAAGATGGCCCAACGTTGATGATATTTTGCATTTCGAAGAAGAAATATGCATATTGAATAAATGTGACATATTTGATATACCTGAAATGCAAGAATTAAAAAAATTTAATTCATATCAAAGTTTATCAACTTTTAATATTTGTTCCAGAATAATATTGTATTTTTTCACTTTTGATGTTTTTTTCGAACTGCTGCTTTATTTTTCATCATGAATAAAAGATTATTTCATTCATATTATTTCTGTCACGTTGCTCAGAATGATATAATTCACACCCATTTTTAAATTTCCACTCTGTCGATAATTGGTACCACCACATGTCGATGATTAGGTTTTCTCATTTTCTAGTTGTCGATCATTGGGACATCTGACTTGTCTGTATTTTATTCAATTTTAATTATTTCACAGTATACGAATTAGTTTTTTATGTCTGTTTATTCAAATATAACATACATAGAATGGGAAATTCAGGAAATTCAACGAATTCTACTTATATTTCAACTCGGAAATCATACTCTCTTCGCAAGATCTCACTATAGTGTCGATAATTGGGACATTTACCTTATAAAAAATTAAAGAAAAACTAAATTACAGGTAATTTAAGGCCTAAAAAAGGATGGAGGGAGGTGAACGCTTAAGTCTTATAAAAAAAAATATGTGAAAAATTTAAATCCTCTAGTTTTTGATTTTTTATTTTTATCTTAAACAAAAGCACATTTCAAACTGTTAACTGCATTTTCACTGCCCCAGCAAAGATTTTTGCATTTTCCGAGCCGAGAACATTTACAATAGTAATTGTAAATTTTTTTCTTAACTATCAGAGAGCAGAAATTTCGGCGAACAAAAAGCCCACCGATATTTTGAAAAAGCAGATATAATTAGTTGAGATTTTTTGATTGAAATTAGACTCTTTTTCGATAATAAGTCGAAATGAAGTGAAAAAATTAATATTTGAAGTCGAAAAACTACAGTGTGTTTGGTACATTCTCACCAAACTTTGTTGGCAAAAAATTTTGTTTGTTAAAGGTGAAAATTTAAATCCGAAAATTAGGTGATTTCAATTTTTCACATTAATTTTGAGGTTATGTGAAAAAAAGGGTGAAAAAAGTTGTAGATCTTGCCTTCTACAATGGTAGAAAATTGAATGGAATACCATTCAATTTTTTTATAGGATTAGTTCTTTTGCCGAAAATCGAGATAAACCATTTTTTACCCTAAGCTCCTCCTCATTTCCTTTCTTTCATTTTTGCTCTCCTCTCCTTGTTTCTTCAGCGGTTTCACTATGAGAATCAATCATGTGCGGAAAAAGTTCTTGACACAATTGCTCCGGGCGTCTAGTTTAAGAAGGAAAAACAATGAGCAATCGATGCCATAAACAAAATTATCCGCCTCGAAAAGGTGTATTTTGTAAAAATTAGTTAGGGTAGGTATCGAATCCAATTCGAATCTGCTCGAGAACTCGAGATCTTTCATTTCCCGGCAGATATCTCCTGGCGAGGGCTTCTTCAGATTGTTTCGCGTAGCGTGGGATAAAACTTTGCACTCAGCCATAATTGCCTCTGCGGTTCCTCCAAGACGATGTCCAGGGCCCGATGAGCCATGAAAGGCGGTAGGAAATATTGCAATATCCGCTCGCCTTTTCGCTCGAGAAGGGGCGAAATTGTGTGCGCTTAAACGGGTACGCGGGCCGCATTCTCCCCGATCCTCCGTCGTTTCTTTTCATTTCGGTATAATTTAATTATTTTGGATATTCGAGTCTTCGCACATACCGTCCGCGCTGCTGTCCCCGTCTGCCGTTCGCTGGCTGTTCCGCCGTGAAATTTTTTTGATATCTTGCGTTTAGATGGGGAGATTTACGTCACTTTGCTTGACGGTTTTCGCGTCGGGAGGTCGCACGAATTCCGAGTAGGCAAGGCGTGACGCCAATCCGAATTTTTTCATTTTTTCCTTCTTTGACGGATTGCGTTGGTTCGGTCATAACAGCGTTAAGAAATTTGTGTCGCAAAATCATTCCAGTCACTTGCCTTTCAGTCTCGATAATTTTACGAGAAAAAGACACATTCTCATGACTTTGTTGTTACCTAAAAATTTTCAGAGACAATCTAATCTGGGTTTACCGAAAAATCATCAGGTCAACCGGAAGCATACTAGAATGTATATTTTGAACAACACCCTCTGCTCCGAATGAAATATACTATTTTTTTCAAACGCTTTGAAATTGATCAAAATCTTGAGATCCACATTCAGATGAGATTATATTTACGATCATTATTGAGTGAGGAATGGCCTAGTTGCCGGTTGTCATTAGTCGTCAATTTTCCGTACGATATGCACTGTTCACATAAGAACACTTTTCCGTAATTCGGAGGCGAAATAGGACTTTTCGATTTCAATGATCCTGTCAGTCGAAAAATGATTTATAATACTAGTGCAGAACGTACTGATATTTTCTCACTAATTAAAATTTAAAAAACTTTACTTTTTTTTTTAAGTCACCTTAGACTTTTCCGAAAGGTACACTTACTGCTCATACAAACATTTTTACCCCATTTTATTTTCATTATTTCTTCATTAACAGTTCATTTTCTGTTATAGAATTTGTTTATTATAATTTCTGTGGTTATCATCTGTTTCTTCACATTTATTCATATTCTCTTCTCTTTCATACGTGATGAGGTATAGGTGTGTTCATTTGTATCGCGATCACTTCAATCAACAATGATTACCCAGCTCGCAAAAATTAAGATAATATTAGGTATTAACACAAAAATAGTTACATCAGGTCATCTGGAAGATTTGTGATTTCAGTAGTTATTATATTATATAATTGTCTATATCTTGAAAAATTTGATATGAATTGTAGAGCAAAATAGTTTGTAGAGTACAAAGAACAATGTATTTAGGGATGAAGTTTTCGGAAAATCAGATTTAAATCTTCAATTTTTTTGACCGTTTCGTGAGGTTTTACGTCTACTTTCACCAGGCTATCAAGAGTTCGATCAGAATCTCAAAATATTAATTGAATCTCATTAACTTTCTCTTGAAAATCAAAGCTGTATCGACCTTTAAAAGATATGACCTCATTTTAAATTACGTTTCATGCGTCCTCATGAGTTCCTCAGGACTCCTATTCAAATATGCAAAAAAAAGACCGATAAACTCATATTTCCCCGAAATAGGTATGGGATTCGAAAGAAACAGCCTCGGATATCGATAACTTCAGGACATATTCAGGAAGTGATTGCCTGATGGCATTCTTGCAGGAGTATCGTTTCTTAATTCTCCAATGCGGAATGTCGCTCATAGTCTGGGAGAAATTGGTCGTTGAATCGACTCCGTTCCGACGATAAATCCTCAGTTTCGACGTGCAGTCAGCGTACAAATCACCTAGCGCGAAGTTTCGTTGATTAGTTCCCAAAGTTGCCGAAGGCACGAAATGATTCGCTGTATTTTTCGACGGTACAATTTTAATATCGATGCTCCGTTTGTTCGCGAACCGAAGAAATAAATCAACACTTTCGTTCGCCCACCGAAAAACGAAACAAAGGAATATCGCAAGAAAACGCCGTCAGATTACGAACTTAAAATTTCATCCGATTTGCCTTGGGAAATGAAGTATGTGTGTATTGTTCACATCTCGCCCTCCCGACGCCCGTTTTCGTATTCCTCGTCGGTTTTCTGTTTCTGCAATTCTTCTGCACAGACTGCGTCCAATTCGATACGTGGCCGAACTTTCTAATCCCGAAACTGCTCGATCGACGTTTTCCGGAGGATTCCCCGTTTCCCCAGCGAATTTTGCCACTTCATCACTTTTAATTTGATTTGGCGTTCTTTGGTCCCGACGGGGAAGAGTTGGCGACGTAATTATCGGTCTGATTTCGACCGTATGAATGGGATGTATTGGAGCGGTTTTCCCCTGGATCGACCAAGCAGTGGACGCCGTCCAAGGCTCGGGTTCCGACATGAAAAATTACCGGGTTGGTTCGGATTCCAACGAAACTCGCATCTGAACCTTATTAAATTGTCGAATTAATATTTCTCGTTAAGCGCATCCACGACCGGACTGCGCAAACTAAACGATAATTCGCTTCTGGACGAAATGGAAGAGACATGTATCGAAATTATAGTGCTTATCCCAATGCAGGGAAGTTCGACAGTTGCAGCTAAAGCACTTATATTCATCACCAACTTTCGAGACCTTCTTCAGCTATTTTTAATTCTCCACTATCGCGCTATCCTCCCAGTTTCAGAATTTGAATTATTTTTCAGCGTTTCTTCTTTTAAGGTTCTGTCTTCGGAATTTTTCTGTTACTCCACAAATCATGTAATCTTGAGTATCGGAGTTTCTCTATTTCGAGTTTCGTTTTTATTGAATCAGTTTCACCGTGGGTCGACAAATAAATATCAATTGACAAATCGAAATTTTGATAATTGATGATATCTGATGACGTATTCAGATATAAACTTCTAAAATTTGATTGCTCGTTAATTCTTGGGAAACATGGGGAGTTTATATGAAAGAATTATCTCTGCAATGACGAAATCACCCCAATTATATATCAGTTCATAATCACAAATTCGTTGGTTAACTCTGTGGCGATGTTTCTGTAA
This sequence comes from Hippodamia convergens, assembly GCA_038502775.1. Lineage (NCBI taxonomy): Eukaryota > Metazoa > Arthropoda > Insecta > Coleoptera > Coccinellidae > Hippodamia > Hippodamia convergens. The sequence goes on from CM076610.1 coordinate 36,401,228, forward strand.
AATAAACAATTAAATTGCTTGCCACCCAGAGAGAACTTAAGAAACACTGTCCAATTTTTCTTCATACAGCACTTATTTCACCGAAGCTGCTTTTCGTGTAAGAATATTCCTCAATTTACCCATTTGCGACTAAAAATATGATTTATAACGGACGAGGAAACCAGTTAGGAACCATAGTGGTGAGTAGCGAATTTTTTGCGCCTTGAGTTCATTTACAATAATTTGGCGAGTGTATGAAAATATATTTCGCCAGTTATTAAGTTGAGCACGATGCACGAATATTAATGGTTTGACGAGGGTGGAGGGAAGTTTTTGCGAGCGCCTAGGGAAAGGAAATGAGGGGGTTGAAAACTCTGAATGACTATGTAAGGCAAAATCAAACTATTGATTTTATGCGCATCTCAAGGACACAAATTGATATCGTTTTATTTGAATGAAATATTCTATAGGATGGATACCCATGGTATTGGGAGATGTTCAATTTAATTTCTGCATGCACATTGTTGGCATTATCAATTGATCGTTATTAATCAAAGAATTTTATTGAATTTTTATGACCACTTATAGAAGGCAGATCAACTCAATAAAAATGGATACATATAAGGGAAACTCAGGAAAAGATAAAAGATCTTGTGCCTTTGCCTCTACTCCATATTACTTTCTAATAATGATATTAATATTTCATTTAATGAAGGAAATGATCTTGAGTAAAAATTTGAGATTTCGTCATTGAGGCTCTTAATTGCTCCTCAATGAGAAATTATATATTCTAATCTCAAAATTACTTTGACCATATTTCTGGAATAATCTTCAAAAACTCCTGATATCTTCTTTCATTCGCGGGATCCGTAGAAGATTCAATCGATAGAGTTCTACGTCTATTAGGTTAGAACTATGCCCTCTTCATTTAATAATATCGTATTTTCCTTCTGTAACATCTCCGCCTGAAAGACTTATGTGTTTGTTTTGCAGCGTTCGCGGAACCCCATTCGATTGTTCGATAAATTGTACGAGATGCGCGTGCCATGAGATTGAGCCGCTAAATTAACAGAAAGCCGTAAGAAGATTACCGGGCTCCGTCTTTCTCTAGTAATTTAGTGACAAAACAAGAGTACAACACTGAAATCGGAGAATGTAATTTCAAGGTGGAGATAACCCAATTACTGCCGTATAAATTATCTTCAATCTCATGTTGATTGGTTGTTTACATGCCTCTCTTCTGCTCCAATTTCGTTCTTTTGAAATGCCGCCGCTGGTTCAAAACGACCGCAATTGCTTCCGGAGATAATGCTAGATATACACAACAGAGGGAGGAAAGCATCTTTTTCTTTAATTTCGAAATTGATTAACTTTAATGTGAATTTTTCAAGTTTTGTGTTCAAATATGGGACTCAACATCAACAAAATTGCTACTACATGAAATAAAACTGTTATTGGATGTTTTAGATATAACAGAAGTTATCTATTGAGTATCCAATTTCATATGTTAGGGGTCGACAGGAAGGTCGAAAATGAATAATTTTATCACATATTACATTTCAGATACGAACTAAAATATATCGTTGCGATGTATCGATTTTGTAGCACAATCTGCTTATGTCGAAGAAATTTTGCCAAATCGATTCGAGCTCGTCAAAGATGACAGTTCCCAAAATGGGTAGCACAATAAATCATTCATGAAGTTGAAGTTGATATCGAAATCGAATTGAATTTTTTTCAATGATCTCTTCTGGTAGTAGGTGCTATAGTATACAGGATGCGGCAGGGAAACTTGCTGATTTGAAAAGAGCACGAATGAGCGAAGCGTGTTACTGTGATGGTCTGTATTGCCGATAGTTGTGATAAATTTCGTCGAGGTTAACTGTGAGCTGTATTCCATACAAATCTGATAAAGAAAAACTAAATTATGGCAGGATTCCTGAATCGCATTTTTCCATAAACTCCTTCATATTAGCTTACAAATTAAACAGAATACCACCATAAACTACATAGGGCACAGAAATAGGTGTTCCGCATTTCGCCATTCTGCTTCAAAACCCGAAAATGCCTCGAAATTAATAGTCTACAATTTCCGGCAAAATCTAACACTTTATGGTCGAGTGTGGACGTTACAAGGTAAACGTTGCATTTGTACCCGTCCACGTTACATCAGGACGTGCCCCGTTCTGTTGGCGTCGAGCTCAAATGTGCCCCATGAAATATGGACTAATTTTTCTCGATTGTTACATGAGGTGGATCTGCTCGTTTCGGCGCTCCGGCGAACTCTCATCAGGGGGGATCATGTAGGTGGCTCGTAAATGGGCTGTCTAGAACTCCGAACGTATTTCGAGTCGATTCGTTCGAGTATGACATCGCCGCATACAGATTCGCAGAAAATTACGGAGGAACATTATACGGCGGGACGGAGCGGCAAAACGTTCGGAAAATATAATAAAAGGGAACTTGTAAAGAGGGTAGATTGCCGGAACGTCGTTTGGGATTTGGGCCGTTCGATTGACTTTCTCGTTTCATGCAGATTGGCGCGCTAATAACGAACGAGCACTTCGCGGTTAGGTCGGCCGGAGAAAATGAAAAATTTCCCCGCTTTTTGCAATTCCCGAGTCTTCGATTTACGCGGGGCTATTCAAGTGTCTCTGCGATTAGTTTGATGTGGAAAAGAGATCAATTGAGGGCGAAGCGCTCCCCTAAAAAATCGATTGAGTTTCGTTCGTAAATTCAGAGATGATTCCTTCTGAGACGAATGAGTTTTTTCAATTTCTTTATTAGATCTCATCATTTTGGGCGCATGCATACTTCTTGATGACCTTTTTATTTTTCTCTGCATACCATTTCATAAGGTTAACCATATCAACTACACGACATTCATCAACGATTATATTATTAATCGTTGAATAATTATTTATATATTTCAGTATCGTAATGAGTATGAGTGCATTACAGTGTGCTGTAATAAACTCATTACAGCATTGTTTTCAGTTATATTTCACATTTTGTGATTATCAACTATGACTTCCGATCCCATCAATTTGAACACACGTCAATTCTATTACCTTGATCTGACAATTTTAGTAACAGTCACACCAACTGCCAAGATACAATACAAAAATCACTATGATGTATAATCTGAATTTTTCATCGAATTTGGACGTTATTTCACGAAACTTGACTGAAATAGAGAAGATATCGTCTAATCTCGTTGCAGAAGGCAATTCGAACACTAATGCTTTCGAAAACTGGCTCCTTTCGTCGCTCGTTCTCGAATTTCGCATTCGAGTTGGAATAGGAACCCATTCTGCAACTTTTTTTAGATTATACTACTCTCTATTTCAGTATGACAATGAATTCATTACAATTCTAAAAGCAATGCTGTAATGAATTCATTACAGCACGAATTCATTACAGCATTGTTTCCAGTTATATTTTTCGTTTTGTGGTTGTCAACTCTGACTTCGGATGTTATCAATTTTCAACACAAGTGGATTCAAATTCCGTTATCTGTCACAATAATTGCCACGAATATACTATTATGTTTTATCAAATTTGGTGATGACACTTTCATCTTTTGAACTGAGAAATCAGCCTGAGATGCTCTTATGATCGCACTTCTTCCAAATGTTAGTAAAGCTGCCTAGAAGAACATAAGAGGCCATAACAAATCTAACCTCCTACTGAGAATCAATTCCAAATCCATTAAGCAAGCGGATTTCATAAGATTTCCAGGCATCACTGTTGATTTTATCCTTAGCTGGGGTGAACACGTTAATGACCTCTGCTCGCAGTTATCCTCTGTATGTTATACTCTATTAGAATGTAGATCTCTCGATCTCTCACCAATGATAGTGAGTTTATGTCCTATTACGAGTATTTCAGTCACTTTTGTTCCAGATTACGATACAATAAGTATATAATAAGAGGATATTGCCTCGTAAATTCTAGAGTAATGATTATTGATGTCCCCAATTGCCTAGTACTCATTCCTGTTATTCATATTCATATTTTCTTTCATTCATACAATGTCGGAAATTAATCATGTTTTAAAAATCATGTCCAAAATAATGTCAGAAGACATGAATGCATGAAAGTATGTAGCTTGGAGTATACATATATCGTGAGTGAACACGATAACGGGATAGCAAACTCAACTTGCCGCAGAGCGCAGAAAAAAATCCCTTTGAAGGGCAGTTTCCCATTCTGCTGCGTTTGTGGAAAATCGTATAAGGACTGTGTTTTCCATTACGGATATTAGTTTTCGTCTCAGATTCGTGTTTCCCACATTCTGTATAACATAAAAAAACAAAGAAAAATCGAAACAAATTCCTTCAAATAGATATATGAAATTTTTCAGAATCGTGCATTATATTTAAAGCCCAAGTTTTCGAATAAGATTATAGATCGAAACGCACAATTTTATTTTGTCTGATTCAATTTCGAATGAAGGTATAGTCATTGGAAAGATATGTGTTAAGTGTAAATAATTAATGTCTCATTTCTAATGCTGGCGGCTTAATATTTTTGCTACCGCTTTGAACAGCGTCCGTCGATATTTTTTTCACGAATCTCTCGATTCCTGCCGATGTCTTGAATCTGCCTCATACGGATTCAATCTCAACCGCACAACTCTTAAGCTTCTTCAGCCTCGTCTCCCGAGCTTCTTTTCTGAATCAATGAATCTGACATCTCCTCTCCGCAGAAGGCACTTTATCAGGAATAAAATGTCCGTGG